>CM028383.1:82296043-82400112 GCA_013146195.2 Codonopsis lanceolata
TCATTCCCCATACGTACACTACAGCGCACGATATTCGCATTTCTTTGGGGACTTGCGGTCAGAGTCCTTCCACTGCGTCCATAAGGTGGGCGAAACTTTCCTTCTTGTTTTCTTTCCTATCTTTTTCAACGGTTTGCGGTTTAGCCCTTCGTTAACTTCCGTTATGTCTTGGATATTTCTGTATAAAAAATAAACAAAAATTCTAAACTAAAAATTATTAGTAACATATAAATACAACACTAAGATGTTTTTCTCCCCAAACTTGAATTTTGGCATATTTAATTAAAAATTAAATGTCAAAAATAAAATTTAACGGAGAAAAGCATATTTAAACTAACTAAATAACAAATAACTTTCAAAATAGTGGGTTGCCTCCCACTTAGCGCCTTTGTTTAACGTCTTTGGCTCGACCAAACCAAAGCCTAATCTCTTGGTGGTTTGTCAGCCAAGCGGATTAACTCAATTGTTCGTTCAACGACATGGCTCAAAATATGGCTTGAGTCGGTGTCCATTCACTTTAAACACTTCATTATTTTTGGGGTTTTGTATATCAACAGCCCCATGAGGATAAATTCGTACTATTCTAAAGGGACCAGACCATTTGGATTTTAACTTTCCTGGGAATAACCTTAACCTAGAGTTAAACAATAATACTTTCATACCTGGATGAAGCATTTTGTTGGCTAATCCCATGTCATGATACTTTTTGGTCTTTTCTTTATAAGTTTTCGCATTCTCATACGCAATTTAGTCTATGTTCTTCTAACTCATTACTTGAAACAATCTTTCTTCTCCGGCCAATGTTAAATCTAAATTTAATTCTTTAACCGCCCAATAGGCTTTGTCAATCTCAAGCGGTAAATGGCAAGCTTTGCCATATACCATTCTATATGGACTCATTCTATGGGTGTCTTAAAAGCGTTCGGTATGCCCATAAAGCATCCTTGAGTTTAGATTCCCAATCTTTACGATTAGGCCAGGTCTTTTCTATCTGCTTTTATTTGCCTATTGCTTACTTCTACTTGTCCGGATGTTTGTGGATGATAAGGTGTAGCTAACTTGTGAGTTACACCATGCTTTCTAAGAACATTATTTAACAACTTATTGGTAAAATGAGTTCCCTGGTCACTTATTATGGCCTTAGGGACTCCATATCTAGCAAATAAATCTTCTACAAATTTGACTACTGTTTTTCCATCATTAGTCTTGGTTGCTACTGCTTCTATCCATTTAGAAACATAATCAACTGCTACTAGAATATATTCGCAATTATTGGACACGAGGAAGGACCCATAAAATCAATACCCCAAACGTCAAAAATTTCAACTACTAAATTAACATGTAGGGCATCTCGTTTCTCTTTCCTATACCACCGTTCTTTGACATTTGTATGTTACGTAAAACAGTTCACAATCTCTAAAAGCAAGAGCCAATCACAGATTGCAAAATTTCCGGCGGTTTTATTACCACTAAATGACCTCCACAAGAATATCCATGGCAAAATTCCATGATACCTTGTTGGTCTTTTTCGGAATACATCTTCTTATTAAAGAATCAAAACAAATTTTGTATAAATGAGGAGCTTCCCAAAATAATTTTTAGTTTCCGCCAAAAATTTCTTCTTTTCGTAATGATCAAAATCGGATTAATGATATCGGACACATAGTAGTTGACAAAATCGACATACCAAGTCGAGAATCTTTAATGGCTAGGAGTTGTTCATCGAGGAAAATTGTCATTTATGGGGACAGGATCATCAAGAAATTGGCGTTCAAGCAAGGGTGAAAATTCTAACCTAGACAAATGGTCGGCTAACATTCGCCCATCCTTGATAGTAATGTCAAATTCTTGTAACAATAACATCCATCTAATTAATCTTGGTTTAGCATCCTTCTTACTTAGATATTTTAATGCGAGAATGATCGAGAAAAGATTATCACCTTTGATCCTAGCGAGATATGATCTAAATTTTTCTAAAGCATATACTCTTGCTAAAAATTCCTTTTCGGTAGTGGTATAATTCAATTGAGCATCATTTAGAGTTCTACTAGCATAATGGATCACATGAGGCTTTCTATCTACCCTTTGTCCTAACACGGCTCCAATCAAAATCGATGCATCACACATGATTTCAAAAGGAAGTGACCAATCGAGGCGGATAAAATTAGGCAGAGTTAACTTTTCTTTTAATAAATTAAAAGCTTCTAAACATTCTTTATCAAAAATATTCTTTTTGCTAGCAAATTACATAGAGGTTTACAATTTTGGAAAAATCTTTTATAAATCTTCGGTAAAAACCGGCCAAAAACTTGAACTCCTTTACTGAAGTGGGAGGGGTAGTTGTGAAATAACTTCAATTTTAGCTTTGTCAACTTCAATGCCTTTATTTGAAACAACATGCCCTAAGACAATTCCATGTTTTACCATGAAGTGACTTTTCTCCCAACTTAAGTTAAATTAGTTTCAACAGATCTTTAAGACGGATGTAAGGTTTTCTAAACAATGATCAAAAGAATTTCAAAAAGCGAAAAATCGTCCATGAAAACTTCTACGCATCTTTCAACTAAATCTGAAAAAATATATAAATCATGCATCTTTGAAAAGTAGGCGGTGCATTACACAACCCAAAGGCATTCTCCTAAAAGCAAAAGTACCAAAGGGACATGTAAAGTTTTTTCTCTTGGTCTTGGTGCAACGGGGATCGATTATACCGAGAAAAACCATCAAGAAAGCAATAATATTCATATTGAAACTTTCAAGAATTTGGTCAATAAATGGCAAAGGAAAGTGGTCTTTCCTAGTTGGCATTTAATTTCCGCAAATCGATACACATTCTATAACCGTTATAGTCCTTGTGGGACTAATTCATCTTTCTCATTTTTAACAACGATAATTTCGACTTTTTAGGAACTACTTGAGCAGGACTAACCCATTTACTATCGATATAGGGTATTAATTATACAGCATCTAAGAGCTTAAGAACTTCTTTTCTAACGGCTTCTTCCATGTGTGGGTTAAGTCTTCTTTGTCTTTCTCTTGAAGGTTTACTACCTTCTTCTAAATGTATTTTATGCATGCACATAGAGGACTAATTCCTTTTAAGTCGGCTAAAGACCATCCTAAAGCTTCTCTATGTGTCCATAAAACTTTAACAAACTTGCTTCTTGTTTTTACGTTAAGTCGTCTGCTATAATAACAGGCAAAGTGTTACCTTCCCTTAAAAATGCATATTTTAAATGGGATGGTAATGGCTTTAATTCTTCGACTTTGGGAGAATTAATGGAAGGCATAAATTCAGAATTTTCTACTTTAATAGTTTCTTTTGTTTTAGCCTCATTATTCTCTTCTTGCTTTTCTTCTTTAATATCTTCTATCTCAATTTCTTCAAAGAGAGATTTTAGAATCTCTACTTCATCATATTTGATTTCATAACTTTCTTCTACTACTTTTTCAGACTCATCCGAATTATTTTCTGATTCTATTTTTATTTCTTTTTCTTCTATCTTTTTACTAGCTTCTAACTTTTCTTTCTCTAATCTTTCTTCTTCTTCTATTTCTCTCTCAATTTCCTCAATGTCAATTTTTATGGGAGGGATAGGGCTATCATCATAGACAATAAATTTATCTCTCTCATAATCTTTCTCTTCTTCAAAGTTTCGGTTGATAATTTTTCAATCTCATCTATTGAAAAAGGCACTCACTAGGTCTATTCATAGCATCAAACACAGAAATTTCAACTGTTTCACCTAGGGTGACATTGTGAGTTTACCATTTTTCACATTAATCATTGTATTGGCGGTTGCCATAAATGGTGCACCCTAACAATATTGGGACTTCATTATTGGTGCATATCTTCCTTTCCATCTCTAGAACCACAAAGTCAACTGGTATGATTAATTTATCAACCTAAACTAGGATATCTTCCACTATACCCAAAGGATATTTAACTAAGCGATCAGCTAATTGCAATTGCATAGTAGTAGGTTTTAGTTCTCCTAAACCTAACTGTTTATAGACCGCGAAAGGCATCAAATTAGCATTGCTTTCATCTTTTTAGAGCTTCCCAAGGAGACTTGGATATTAAAACTACCTGGGTCTTTCAACTTAGGTGGTAATTCGGGTTGTAAAAGCAGAACTTCGTTTCGAAACAACAATCTTTTCATTGTTTTCAAACTTGTGTTTCTTAGAGTGAAGATCTTTGAAAAACTTTGCATAAGCTGGAATATTTTTAATAACATTAAGCAAAGGTAAATTAACATTTACTTTGGATAACATATTATAAATTTCGAAAATTGTTTGTCCATTCGGTTTTCATAAGTCTTCTTGGAAGCGGAATTGGAGGAACATAGGGTGGTGGAGCCACATAAGGTTCCTCTTCTTCTTGATCTAACTCTTTTCAACTTCAATTGTATTATCTTTATTTTGAATTTCTTCTTCTTTTTCTTGTTCCTTATTTGGAACATCTACTTCTACTTCTTTTTCTTTTTCTACCTCTTGATTACTTAAATCATTAATTTCTTTATTACTATCACTATCTTTTTCGATTTCTTTTCTTTTTTCGAGAATTTTCTATTGTAGCGGGCATATTAGAAGAAGGATCGAATCACTTACCTCTTCACCTATCACCTTACCGCTTCGCAAGACGGTGATTGACTTAGCTTGCTCGGTTTGACTAGGAACTTCCTTCTTCTCTTTTATGCTTCCAATTTCAATATGTTTCTTGATTTTCAATTTCTTCAAGCATGTACTTCATCAATTGCTTGACCTTTACTAGCTACTTCTTGCTTGGGAACTTCTTCAATTCTCAAGCGATTTTGATTTGGCAACTGTGGAGGTTGTGGTGGTTGAGGTTGGAATTGTTGAGGTTGCAAAGGCTTATTTCCTCCCAAGAAAAGTTAGGATGATTCCTCCAACCGGATTATATGTATTTGAATAGGGATCATTCCTTGGCCTTTGAGGTACATATTCATAGCATTAGCACATTCGGAATACATAGCACTTGACGGACAAAAATTAGTAGCATGAGAATATAATCCACATAAAGCACATGCTTCTTGAATTTGCCAATTTTCAAATTGAGCTTGTGTATTTGAATTATCTTGCAATTGATATAGGCTCCTATTTTTACCTCTAGCACTTTTACATTTGGGAATTAATACTTAGCATCTCAAATAATTCTTCTAGTGCTTACGGTGTCATTCTATTAATAGAACCAGGCGCACTATCAACCATAGTTTGTGCTTGCGAAAGACCATGATAAAATTGAAGCACTAACACATGTTGAGCAAATTATGATGAGGACACATAATAAGCGATTTTTAAATCTATCCCATGACTCATGGAATGTTTCACAGTTCATTTTGGAATGACATGATTTGTTTTCTATACTCTGTAAGAGATGCATGTTTGTAAAATTTGCTCATAAACAAATCATATAATTGTGCCCAAGTATAAACACTGTTTGGTGTTAGGTTCATAAACCATCTCTTTGCCAATTCTTTTAATGCCTTTGGGAAAATATTTCATTTTAATTTGATCTTGATCAACCCTCCTAAAGGAAAAGTACTCATCATGTATTCATATTCTCTTAAGAAGCCGCAGGATCTTCATGGGGCATCCCATGAAAAGATGGTATGGCATTAAAATAATGTCCTTTTAACTCAAAATTCCTAACAGCATCTGGCAAGACTAGACATGATGTCACAACATTTAATGAAGGTCTACTAAAGTCATTAATAGTTCTTTGATTTACCACTACTTCCATATTTCTTCTTGCAGGCTCTTCTTGTCTTTGATTCCTATTGACTGACTTGGTCAACTAGGTTTTCGAGGATTACGATTATTGTTATTTTCTTCCATTGTAGGATCAACCGGAGGATCCTCTTGATTCATTGGTCTTGATTATCGGGCTCGAAAGCTAGATTTTCAAAATATTCTTGGTATCTTTTAACAATATTTATATCTTGATCTAAGTCTACCAATTTAGGATTTAAAGATCTACGACCTTGCATAAAAATAAATTAAAGCAATTTAAAAACAACTAACTATTAAAATAAAATAAAATAAAATCTTTTTGTATTTTTTATTTTTATGAAAACGAAAATTAAACTAAAAACTAAATTAAATTAAAAACTACGCTACCAACAAACTAACTACGTGAACTAGCTTGTCCCCGGCAACGGCGCCAAAAACTTGATCGATGTTTTATTTAATCTTTTTCCTTGCAAGTGGACAAGACTATTATAGAATAGACTCGGAAGCAAGGGTCGAACCCACGAGACAAGTGATCACGAGCAGTGCAATTATTGATAGCAAATTATTAACCTAAGGGGGTTTTATGTTTAATTCTACTCTAAACTACTAGTTATAGATGTTTAACTAATTAGACAAGTAATAACGAGATATGAAGATCTTATGGTGAGTGGAAATCTAGGATTACGGGTTTCACTTATATCTCCTTTATGTTCAATTCATAATAATGTAATTCAATGTCTTGGATTCGTTCACTAAAAATAGATATAGTCTGTTGAACAATTGGTTCAGCCTCCATCCCCACAAAATTCATCCATTCCATATCCTATGCACAGGAACTGTCAATCTAGCTGTCACCTAGATTTATGATCTATCTGTCACCTAGATCATGTAAGAACCTGGTCCTAACTTATCACTCTCGTGCATCGATAGGTCCAATTTATTGTGTTGGTGAGCCATTAATGCGACATATGCACTTGGTCATGCAGTTATCCGCACCTCTAAGCCTTTATTATTTGCGATTACATTCATTTGTTCAAAGCAAAATAATAGAGGGATTGATAAACAACACAATCAACAAGCATTGAATAGACATATATATAAGAATCAAAACATAAATTCGATACAAGTTACCTCCCACCTCCTAGATTATGGATGATTTAGTTCATCATAGACAATGAACAGCACATGGAGATGATCGGATACATGATTTGATCTTCAATACTTGAAATTACAAAACCTAACTATGTTATACAATCTAAAACTACCTAAAATCTATGAAAAGAGAGCTTCCAGACGTCCTCCCCTATCCTTTGGCTCGGCATCTGGCTTCTATATATACTCGGGAGTTGTGATTGGATCGAATGACTGTGTGAAAATCCGAATAGGTCGCATTCTGCCAACCTTGCGGTCGCAAGGTTCTGGGTACCTTGCGTCCGCAAGGTGGGCAGAATGTGTGGCTTTTGATTTCTTTGATTGCTGGCTTCGAGGACCCGTACTGCCTACCTTGCGGTCGCAAGGTCTGAGGCACCTTGCGTCCGCAAGGTGTCCGATGTCTTGATTTCCTTGTTTCTTCAATTTTCATTTTTGGCCCTTTCTTGTAATTTGCACTTAAAACCCTGGAGTTTAACGTATTTTCACGAATAATCCTGAAACTTACAATACTCACTGAAAACATATATTAGTAACCAAAAGCCTCGTGAAATAGCATAATTTAAGTCATAGAAGTATATAAAATCGACGTATAAAATACATCGATCAATAACCTGCTGCAAAATTGGTATACAACGGCTGGACCACTCTAGACAACGGCAGACTTGGTGGACCGTTTCGAATACACCCTTCCCCCTGTTTCCTTTTTTCCTCGTGGTCACCTACCCACCGATCCATAAAATTGAGGACCTCAATCCCCAGGACCTCAATAATGTAACCAACCATGTAACCCCTGAAATTAATAATGAAAGTCTCGATGTCTTCGCGTAATCCTTGGTTGCACCTACGTTAAAAGACGAATTAACTAACATGAATAATGAGTCATTTCACAAATTGGATCCAAAAGATAAAGAATACCTAATCGAGCTCGCAAAGTTAGTCAAGCACCGATCAGTAACGTTAGAGAAAGACTTGCCTGTTATCAATATGGGGCTGAACAGTGAGACCAAAAAGGTCAGAATCGACAGTTATCTAAAGGGGACAAAAAGAGTAGCATTGATCAGTCTACTCAAAGAATTTTCAGATGTCTTCGCATGGTCTTACGAAGATATGCATGGGTTGGATCTAGAAATTGTAGAGCACCGGATTCCTACATACTCAGATGCTAAGCCAATTAAGCAGAAACTCAGTAGGATTAAACTAGAATGGTCATTGAAAGTGAAAGAAGAAATCATGAAGCAGCTACACGCAGTTTTATCGGGTAGTTGAGTACCCAATTTGGCTGTCAAACATAGTGACTGTACCGAAACCTAATGGAAAGGTTCGGATCTGCGTAGACTTCCGCGACCTTAACAAGGCATCACCCAAAGATGACTTCCCTCTACCCAATATTGATATTGTGGTAGATGATGTGGCTTCTCACAAATTAAGATCCTTTGTAGATAACATGCTAGGCTATAGCCAAATATAAATGGCAGCAGAGGACCAGGAAAAAACTTCATTCATCACCCCTTGGGGAATATATTGCTACAATGTCATGCCATTTGGATTGAAAAATGTTGGGGCTATATACTAAAGAGCTGCCACTACTCTCTTCCACAACATGATACATAAAGAAGTCAAAGTGTATGTGGATGACATGATTGTTCATTCTGATGATGCAAATGGCGCTCATGTCAAAGACCTTTGAAAATTCTTCGAAAGGTTAAGGAAACACCAGATGAAGCTCAACCCAACAAAATGCACATTTGGAGTTATCAAAGGCAAAGTCCTAGGGTTTATGGTAACCGAGCAGAGCATTGAAATAGAACCTGCTAAAGTAAAAGCTATGATAGACATGCCACAACCAAAGACTCCAACAGAGGTTAAGGGTTTCCTGGGCCAATTGGAATACATATGTTACTTCATCAGGCAGCTGACATCCATGTGTTAGCCACTATTCAAACTCCTGAAAAAAGACACTGACCGGGTCTAGGATGAAGAATACCAGCTTACCTTTAAAAAAGTCAAAGACTACCTTGTTAGCCCGCCAGTGCTATTTCCCCCTCATATTCACAAACCTCTCTTGCTATACCTAACGGTCACAAACACTGCAGTAGGGGCTATGCTCGCACAAGAAAGAGAAGATTCCTACGTTGAAAATACCATTTAATTCATAAGTAGGAAGTTACAAGGAACTGAGATCAACTACTCAGCCTTAGAGAAAAGCTGTACTAGTCTAGTCTGGGAAACACAGAGGCTCAAGACCTACTTGCAAGCTCGATCTATCAAAGTGATCTCCAGAATGGACCCAATGAAATACACCTTCAGAAAGCCATCACTCTCCAACCGGTTGGCTAAGTGGTCATTCTTACTAAATGAGTTTGACATCACATACGTCACACGTAAATCTATCAAAGGAAGTGTGATCGCAGACCATCTAGCTGATTTACCTCTAGAATCAGAAGATGCTTCAGAACCAAGTTTCCCTGATGAGGGTGTCCTAGAAACTACAGATCATGTCACCAAATGGCATATGTTCTTTGATGGGACTGCTAACAAACGAGGTTTCGGCATAGGAATTCTACTAATTGATCCAGTAGATTCTCATACTCCTTTGGTAATAAGATAAGAGTTTGCATGTTCAAATAATACTGTCGAATATGAATCTTGCATTGCTGGTCTAGAAGAAGCTTTACAAAGAGGAGCAAAAGAATTAGAAGTCTTTGGGGATTCCGCCTTGATTATAAATCAGATCGAGGGGAAATGGAAAACACAAGATCCCCGACTACAGCTATAGTTTGCTCGATTGACAGCTTTAGCAAAAGAGTTTGATGATATCTCATTCCATCATTTACCGTGAGCTAAAAATCAATTTTTCGATGAATTAGAAACATTAGCTTCATTGGTCAAAGTCCCCACAGAGATCAACGTTCAACTATTTGTAGTTGGGAAGAAAATAGCTCCCGCCTACTGCTTCACAATTGATGCAATTCTTGAATAAGACAATGAGCCCTGGTATTTAGACATTTGGAATTTACTTCAAAAATGAGTTTATCCAACAAATTTAGACAAAAGAAGAAAGGTCTCCCTATGAAGGTGGGCATCGGAATTTGTGATCAGTGGAGGTAGTCTATGTAGAAGGCACTATCAAGGGTTAAATCTGTTATGCATATATCAGGCCAAAGCAAAACGAGTCATGGAACAATTGCATGGTGGTACTTGTGGGCCACATATGAATGGGCATATGTTTTCAAAGTAAGTAATACGACAAGGGTACTATTGGAGTATGCTAAAAACTGATTACATTCGGTGGGTGCGTCACTGTGATAAATGCCAGTGCTTTGCCAATCTGCAGCACGTTCCCCCGAAAATACTGTACAACTCCACAGCTCCCTGGCTCTTATCAACATGGGGAATTGACGGCATAGGTCAGGTTCACCCAAAAGGATCAAACAGCCATGAGTATGTCCTAGTAGCTATCGACTACTTCACAAAATGGGTAGAAGCTGCATCCTACAAAGTGTTGAATGCAAAGAAAGTATTTGAATTTATCAAGACAAATATCATATATCGATACAGTGTGCTTTTTGAAATGATCTTCGATAATGGCATACACCTCGAGGGAGAAGTAAACTGACTGCTCGATGAATTCAAAGTGCAAAGACATAAGTCCACCCGATAATGACCATAGGCCAATGGTGTTTTCGAAGCAGCCAAAAAAACATTAGAAAACATTATAAAAAAGATGGCTGAAACAGGAAGAGACTAGCCTAAAAAATTACCGTTAGCACTCTAGGGCTATCGCACATCAGTTGCACATCTACTAGGGCTACGTCGTATTCTTTTGCCTATGGCATGGAAGCAGTACTACCCATTGAAATTGAGGTCCCATCATTAAGAGTCATGATGGAAGAAGATATAGCCGAGGTTGACTGGATCAAACAGCGCTATGATGAGTTAGCCATGTTAAATGAACAAAGACTACTAGCCTTAGAGCACACTCGAGCATACCAAAAACGAATAGCTCGACCATTCAATAAAAAAGTCAAAGGCCGTAGTATCTAAGTAGGAGATCTAGTACTTCGAGAAAAATCCACCATCTAGTTATGTGGACAGTAGGGAAAATTGGAAGTCTCCATGGATGGGACCTTACATCGTCAAACATATACAGTCAGGAGGCACAGTTTTTCCTCACCAATCAGGATGGGGAAGATCTCGCTCAGCCCTTCAACATGGACAAGCTCAAACGGTACTATGCATAGGTCGAGATGTCCTAAATTGACCAAGTCAATGTCTCTCTCTTTAGCTCGCTAGATTGAATACCCGAAAGGGCGGTCTAGGCAAAAGTTAGAGCACCCAAAAAAAGAATACACAAGGATAAATAAGGGCTCACTAGATTGAAAACCCGAAAGGGCGGTCTAGGAAAAAGGTAGAGCACAACAAAAGAAAATTCCAGAGAAAAAGAGAGAACAGTCTCCGACATATAATCTACAACAGTCAAGTCTACAGCTTTCATCATACAACAGGTAGTCAACAACCAAAATCTTCCTTTAGGGGAAGAACTACGTCGACCTGAGCCTCAGAAATGAGGAACGTAGGCAGCCTTCGGGTCCGGTTGAACATGTATGAAGGCATAAGGAAGATTTGTTATATCAGAGAAGGATGTTACATCTAGTGCTTTACTAACAAAGAGAAAAACCACTATAAAGCTCATAACATTTCAAATCAAAACATAAATATATAAAGTTCCATTTGTGAAACTAAGGAATGCACGTCCTAGACATTTAGATAATCATTTTTTTACAAACCCCTATACTATTGCTTAAACCCCAAAACACCCAAAACCTTATCAATCTTCTAGTTGTCCTGAAACGGTCCCTTCAACGTCTGTTATGTCCTAGCCGAGACCATATACTACTGCGAGGTGTAGAGGATGCCTCAACATCACTTGGATAAGAAGCTTATGAACTTTCCTCATCCTCATCATCAGCTTCCCCATTGTCAAGAATAGCAGGATTGCTTGGGCCAGCACCATCGCCACGTTGGGCATTACTTCGCCTGCCAACATTACTTAGGCCCTCCCCATCGTTTCGTCGGGAATTATTCTGCCGTCCTACATTACTTAATCTGGGAGGAGCAATGCTTGGCCCTGCCTCATCAGGAGCATGTGCCATCTGGGCTCCAAGGCCGTAAACCCTTTGAAATTCTTCTTGTAAGGTCTGAGGGACCGCAAAACCAGAATTCTCCAGGTCCTCGCCAATTTCCATGAGCCAGGCAACAATGCCACTTGTGATCCACCTGGACAAGATTCCCCTGAGCACACGTTTGATGATGCGGGAATGCTCCTCGACAGCCAAAAGTATCCATGACTGAAAATCATGGGACAGGAACATGTTCTTAGATAAAGTGTTGGCTGTGGCCTGTAGAGAATGATCTATTGTCCACATACCCTAGATGAGAGATCCCACATTCCCCTTAATAAGCAACATGTCCATCAGATGATGGTTTTCATCAGGAATAACCTACTCTCTACCAAATTGACGGAGAATCCTGTAGGGCAGATAAAGTGTGGTCTAACGAAGACCAACTAGAATGACTTGAGCATAGGCCCTAGTGAACAAGTAAAAGTTTCGGATCCGCCAATGGCTTATGACCTAAACTATATTGAGGGAGCCGATATGCAGAAAATGCTCAATCCAGTGGCACTCAGTCACGAGGTTATTGCGGTAATGGCCGCGACCCGCAAGTATATACATTCCCCCTAAAAGCTCAGGAGACAAGACTTGATTAAAATTTTCCACCAGCCACATATTATCAAAATGGGGCTGCCAGAGGGAAAAGTCTCCTCGCCAGTAGCATAAGCAACCATGCCAAGTAAATTCTCAGCCAAGATGATAGGAACAATATTTACCCGGCATTGCCGAGCTTGCAGCACCAAGTCAACCACCCGAGCATCAATAATTCATGGATGGTTCACCAAGAATTATCTCCCCAGCATACATAAGAAGAGGACAACCAGTCGGAGCCGAGAATACCCCTGCTCATCCCTGTAGTTAGAATAGATTGTGGGGAGAACGGTCAAGTCAAAGCTGACACGGAAAGGGACATCTCCATAGAGACGGAACAACGATTGGTACGATAGTCAGCATGCCTACCATAGCGTAGAATTCCTCGAATATAAGGCACATCTTGTTCAGGGAAAAGTTGAACAAATGGCAGGGAACATACCAAAACCTAGAAGCTACCCTCAGCATCTCCCAGTTTATATGGAGGCCCCGCCATGAGATAGCACAGCGGAAGCTGTACACATGATCAAACCACACTCTCTCCTCTTTTCCACAGAGAAAGTATCCAATAATTGAGAGAATTATCATATAGATAAATGTCTAAAAAGGTGTTAATTGGCTCACCCATTTTGAGAAGACAGGATTTATATCTGGGTTTTGAAAAGAAAGTTGGGAAAAGGCCCAAAGAGAGGCTACTCCTGAACACAATGAGTCTACCGATTATGATTGGTCAAGAGGACCGAAACAACTCAGGTTGGATCTATTTAGAGAAAAGAAACGAAGGTGAGATTAAATTAAGAATGATGCCACTTCGACCTTCTTTTATTGTGAAAAATCAAGGAAAACAACCAACATTGAAACAGTGCATCAATAGGACCAAATAGCACAATCCAGAAAAAAAGTTTTGGGCGTCGCGCCCAAAATTACCTAGGGTAGCACCCATTTTTGCCCTAGGCTGCTCCCAGATTTATTCTCAATCTGCCTGGTATCCTAGTTTTGCTTTGGCTGCTCCCAATCTTCGTGAATTTTAGCCCTTGTCTGGCCATAGGACATGTAGAATCTACAATCCTAGGCATAGCGTTCACGAGCATTTGCCATGTAAACTTGAAACATATCAACAATAGAAGGAGGCAGCTACAAGTCCTTTTCCCATAGAGCAATGGCAACCCGATAAAATCCCGAAAGTGTATCACCCAAATCCAAAAAATCATCATTCCTAAGTACAGTGTGTCTTTATAATAGATAAATGGTACATTTCCTTTTCTTTATGCATCGCTAAATAACAAATTAAATATTTATGTGTCGTAGAATAAATTACATTGCATTAATTATAACATAATAATTACAAGTAAATAAAAATACGAAAAGAAGGCTACTGGGCTCATTTTGATCTGCTCATCTCCAAGCCTCCACCTATAACCTGAGGACTCATTCCGCCAACCCTATACTCTCGTCCTCTCACCCTAGTACGACCCGATCCGTTGGCTTCATCATCTTGGCTCCTGGACCGACTCACAGTATCGTTACCCCGGCAAGAAAGTTCATCTATCACCCGTTGGTTCAGTTTGGCAATGCCGAAAAAGCCTTTCACCACTTTGCAATAAGATGGGACATCCACCTAAAAAAGAAAGAGATATCAATCCAAATAAATAATAGCAAGTTTTAGGGAAGCAGAAATGAAAAGAAAGTATACCGCACAGGCCCTCTCAGGAATCTGATATGGCTCTGGGACATCAACATCAGGAAAAAGCTCCTCAACAGATCTTCCCCAACGATAGTATCGGACGGTAGAAAAATCCCCAGTAGGCACAAAGTAATCTGTTTAGGCGTTAGGAGCAAAATGAAGAAATGGAAGAAGCCTTCATCAACAACAATGGAAGAAACAGAATTGGGTTACTACCGGCTACTGCCCGTGAATGATAAAGGGAAGGGGAAGTTTCCTTTTCCTCCCCTCCAGAGTCCATTTAAGTAGCTAAAGCCCCGAGTTTGTCCGAATTGCTAATTGGCCCCTAATGTCTTAACGGAGACTTAACGAAGTAACTATCTCCAACAAAAGTTAACAGCCATCCATCCAACATCCACCAACTCAATAATATCCTCAGCAGAAAGACACCTTGCAAGCAAAAATAGATTATTCACATCTATCAGTGCTCCACCATCGGATTTTAGGAGGGTTCATCCCTGGAATGCGATACAGTTATCATGCTCCACCCTCGTATTTTAGGAGGGTTCGTCCCCGGAATGCAATACAGTTATCATATGCTCCACCATCGTATTTTGGGAGCATTCGTCCCCAGAATGTGATACATTTATCATGTCTCACCATCGTATTTTGGGAGGGTTCGTACCCAGAATGCGATATAGTTATTAGGCTCCACCATCGTATATTGGGAGGGTTCGTCCCCGGAATGCGATACAGTTATATGTGCTCCACCATCGTATTTTGGGAGGGTTCGTCCTCGGAATGCGATACAGTTATTAGGTTCCACCATCGTATTTTGGAAGGGTTCGTCCTCGAAGGCGATACAATTATCAGTGCTCCACCATCGTATATTGGGAGGGTTCGTCCCCGGAATATGATTCTATATGTCCCACCTGAAATCGTAGTTTGGGATCCCCGAAACACGATATCCTACCTAGAGACTGTTGTTGAGTTTGTCGGCATGAGCCGAACTACGATTGGTCTGATTCCTGAAAAGGATACGTAGGTAGCCTGCTAAGTAGGCACAACCGTTAGAGTACTTTAATTTGCATCATATTAGCTTCATTCCCATCAGTCCATCACAGCGCAAGAGGATCAGATTAAGTGTTGCATCATAAACTGCAATTGTTAAATTCTTCCATGTTATGATTTCCTCGAAATTTGGGAGTCTATTCTTATCAACGATGTTCGTTTATTGGTAAATTTCGGTTTACCTATAAACTCCATCGTTAAGGGGCTCTGTAGACACCCTGATTTCGTACCCATGTTGATAACATCCCATAAAATATCAAGACATGTCAAAAAGGACTAACGGATGTTAAGTTATAGGGTTTAAAGTGCAAAAGGACGGAATAATCAACAAACAGTGAATTTCAGGGGTCAAAGTGCAAAAAATGGAACAGAAAAAAGATGTGGGAGCGGCCTATGGCAGGTTTAGGCACCGTGCCCAACCATGCATAAGGTAGTACCCATTTGTTTCCTATTCACTGGTGCAGTTAGCTTTAAGTGCAAATCTTCAAGCGCAAGGTACAACACTCTGAAGCACTGATATAAAATATCGACTGTTAACTTTGCTGTTGAGGATCCATAAACTCAGCCTATAAATATAGAGGCCAGTGCACTGCCCAAACACAACAATTTTACGGAGGAAAATATACAAAAGCAGTTATGTTGTGAATTTCTAATCACACCCCAAAGCTCTGTTAGGCTGCTAAAACCTCCCATAAACACTTAAACTCTCCAGTCAAATTGAAGCTTAGTTACCCTACTAGGTTTCTGCCCTATTTCACGGGTTCCAAAATTCCGAAAAGAGTAGTTGCTCTGCCCGATTCTAGACGTCAAATCAAGCAAAAGCAAGGAGTTGCTCTGCTCGATTTCAGACTCGACAACAACAAAAACAAGAAAAAACAAGCAGTTGTGCCGTCCGGATCTTGAGGTGAAAAGTAACCAAAAGGAGTAGTTATGCTGCCCGAATTCCGACAACAACAATAACAACAGAAAAAAGACTCGTTTTCCCTGAGGGACAGAGCGAGCACACCCTAAAGCTTCCCCAAAAGAGAAGTTGGTTCGGGATAAAACCCTCACGCTTCAAGAGGTAAGTACCCTAAATATTTATTATTTTTCCTATAAATAATGCTATTTAAATAATAATATATCACGAAATAAGTCATTATTATGGCCTAATTTTTATAAAGCATTATCTGCAACTCTAAAATGAGGCTGCTGTAAGTTTCTTTTTTTCCGTATATATATATATATATATATATATATATATATATATATATATATATATATATATATATATATTTATTAAATGCTTTATTGAAGTTAAATTTATAAAAGAAATATATTCAGCTAAAAATCCATTTTGAGACCGAAAGGGCGTGTTGGGTGCCTAACTCCTTCCCAACTCGTAACCTAGCCTCTGAATCATTATTAATATGGTATTTTTTTCTTTGTTTATCCTTAAAATAAAGATGATGACTCTATTATACATATTTTGAGTCCACAATTAAGGCCGAGCGTATTCCATGCGCTTTAATGTTTTGAAACCACCCCGCCCTTTTAGTGGCGCGGATCTGGTTAAAAACGGGGCACTCATAGTTGCGACTCTTGGGAATTGATTTAGAGCGTGCTTGTTAGATCACAGAGCATTAGAGGCCAACATATGGTCTCGATTATCATTCAGAAATGATTATTGAATGAGTTCTCTTTAAGGGAATTTGGTAGCGTGCACGTGAAGGCACTTGCGAGGTTATGACTACGGGGTAGTCTTGTTATTCATGAGAGTGGTTTTGTGTATGTCGATTATATACGACGATTAGGACTATGGTTGAGTTCGGTGTTCTTTTAGTCAATACTAAATATTAAGTCTTGATTTGTGGTCATTATTAGACGAACATTAGTAGTCTTGAATAGATTGTGAATTGAGGGTCCTTGTAGACCCAACGAAGTGGTTACGACTTAGACTAACATAGTAGTGTTCGGTTTGATTTCAAGTAGAGGACTATGGTAGACCACATATTATGGTTTTTGGTAAGCTTATATGTTATTCTTGATTGAGTTGTGACTTGGGGATCATGAATACCCTGATACATTGTTTCTTGGACTAAACTAGTAAGTTAGTTGAACATGTTAAGTATGTGCAAATATGTACATTGTTAATTGAGTTTGTTGAGCATTATGACCTACTTGATGTGATGAGTCCGCTCTTGTCGAACTTGATCCCAATTGGTTCATTCGAGTAAACATCTACTTAAGCATATTGATTTGAGTCCAGCTGGCGTCTTGGTCGTTATGTCGACAATGGGACGATTCATAGCCTTTGGGTAAACAATCATTATGAGTCGTCGCATTGGTTCCATTTCTCCTCACTATTTGGCCAATAGTGAGATGTGATCACGTGTTAGCGCCACCTATCCTGATATCGAGCTCCCATTTCTTCATCGTAGCTTGGATGAAAGGTAACCAGTACTCATTATAGAAAACTGATGAATTGTGATCATTTGAGGGTTGTACCCATGGTATGATCAATTGATGGTTGGACCCATGGTTTAACTATTGAGGGTTGGGCCTCGAATTCTAGTTCAGTTATAGTGCAATTCGTGTTTAGCTGAAGTAGATAGGCAGATAGTTAAATCTATCTTGTTATATATGTTTATTTACGAGCACTTATGTGAAAGACAATGTGCTATGTGGTTTATATGAGATTATGTGCTTTGATGACTTAGTACATGTTTCTTGTTGGTATACTAATATGATGCTATAATTTTTATATATGCTTGTGTATTATGTTATGCTATGTCATACATTGCATTTAGTAACTTACTGGGTCATTATGACTCATTCCATGTGTTTGTTTTTCTTAGTGTGTGTAGTGAGCTCGTTAGTATGTGTTGCGTCTACGGGTTTCGTACTTGATAGCAGGTGGTCTTCCGGGCAATAGCTTGGAGTATTTATATTTGTATTTATTTATCTTATGAGACACGGATGTAAAGTTATATAAACATTACTTGAGTAGATTGTATCAGTATTATTGTGGTTGTATTATTTGGGAGCCAACTTGTATTGTCGAGCTGTTGTATTTATTTAGTAGTTAGTTCGGTTGTCTTCCTGAGCAAGGCTTAGCTCGCGGGTTCTAGTATCGTTGTTGTTGTTGTTGTTGTTGTCATCTCCAACAACTTTAGTTGTGAGATTTTGGTTTAGTTGTTAAGCTTTAAACTCTTATTCTCTTAGTTAATTTGTTTCCCTCCGGCATATTATAGCCGTTGATTGATTGTTTATCAGGTTGAGATCTTGTAGTTTCGCCGGCCTTGGGTTTTCGATGGTTTGTTACCCCGTGCACAATGTTGCGTTACACGTGTCGTACAATTGCTGAGAGATAGTTGTCTCCCAACCTTGCATTTCATGATTTGGAATTAAAGGTCTAGGTTCCACTTATGATTTGTTTCCGCAGGTTTTGGTTTTTGTTGTTTCGTATCGCAATTATGGCTTTACATTCCTGCTTTGAGCTTGTTGGCTCAACTATTGACCTGCACTATTTTACTTAGCATGTGCTTGTCTGTCCTTCTAGGTTGTTTTCACCACACGACCTTGGGATTTCTTATAGAGATTTGGGTCGGTTTGTGACACTACCCATTAACTATATTGGGTAGATATAATGATTTTATACAAATTAATTAGTTACACCCAATTGCCACCCCTAATCCGAATTCATGTTTTCTTTTGATTATTTAACTATTTATGTTGAGACTTTGTAATTGAATTTTGGAAGGGGTAAATGCACTGAGCATATAAGCAGTAATTTGTGTTTTCTGTGTTTCACTTATTTCATTTGGGTTCTATATCAAAATCTCATCTCTTGTGAAAGCTATAATTGATTACTCTGTCATTCTAATCTGATCCATTCTGTCGTTTTCTCTGCCAAGCCTTCTGGAGGTGGTTCCTTTCACATTCCCCCTTATCCTTCAGAACTCTATTCCTGCTCTGCTTCCAGCGATTACTCTCGTCGGCGAAGTTTTGAGGATACAATGACTGCACTGTAGTGGCGGATCCACATTAGACTTAGGCGTGTCCATGGACACCGCACCCAAAAAAAAAAAGTTGGGAATAAATTTGTGATATTTAACAATTGAACCCTCCAAAAAAATTGATTGGACCCCTCCCAAATTCTATGTAATGAATATTGTCAAGACGGATATACGAAATCGAATGTTCAATCAATTTTTAAATGATTCTCTTGTATGTTATATCGAAAAAGACATGTTAATAATGAATGTTAGTGATGATGATGTAATTACGTGTTTTCAATGTATGAAAACACGTAAAGGATAATTATAATTTTTATATTTTTTATGTAATTCTCCCTCCGTCTCAAAATATGTGACGTTTTGAGAGAGTTTTTTGTTCCAAAATAAATGACACTTATTAATTTTTAAGGAACTTTTTTTATTTTTGTTTCCAATTCTACCAAGATTTATTAATTCTATAACTTGTGTTTGGCTCTTTGGACAAAAATATCAAGATATCTCATTAATGTTTGAATAGGGGTAGTTTAGTTTTTACAATATGTTTTCCTTGATTTGTGTGAAAATTCTCAAAACTTCATATATTTTGGAATGGAGGGAGTAGTTAAAATTTTGGACACCGATCAATATTATTCTTGGATCCGTGAGCAGCAACCAAGATCGGACATGCAGCATACTTGGGTCCAAGCGTGGTGAAAGAGATTCTGATTGGGATTGCTCTTGGCGTCGCGGCTGGTGGGCTTTGGAAAATGAACCACTGGAATAACCAAAGGAGAACCAAGGAGTTCTATGATCTGCTAGAAAAAGGTTATATAACTACTATAGTTGAGGATGAGTAAGCTTTGCATCAGTCCTATTATCTTGAGACTAAACTGTCCCTTCAGCAACTTGTATGTCAAATCTTTTATAATTGGTTGATGAAAAAAATAACAATAATAATAATTGATTACTCTACAAGGATTAGAGAGCCAGAAGGCGAACTAAACAGATTCAAGTGTATTACGGTATAAAGAAAGTGCAAAGTGGGTATGAGTCTATGAGCATAGGCTGTGTGGATTCTGGTTAGGTTAACTAATATAACTGAGGGGTTAGTTTGACTGGGCATGACCAAAAGAAGAGTTTGACGTGAGCAAGTTAGAATGCTAAAAGGACGAGAACCGCAGGGTCTACCCTGCTAAACCGTAATCGAAAAAGATTAGGATCGAGAAAATGTAACTTTATTAAATTGAGGGCTAACAAGGCTGGTCCTATTAGGGTCGCAACCTTACAGGGTCGTCCTTATGGGGCTAGGGTCAGGGTCAACCTGTAACGCCCCGAGTCCGAAAGTCCGGTTCGCTATGCGTAACCTACCCACTGGCCCACTAAGCTCGCAAGATCTTAGGTCATCAAGCCCACCACAAGTCGACCCAAAATTTATGGATGATATTGGTGTCCAGAGGTCGTGTGTGGCCCCCCTTATATAAACCACACACAAGTCTCACATCTGCCCAATGTCGGATTGGAGGTATTATATTAATTTTCCTAATTTAAATCATTGACGTCCCGTTAAGGCCAAATTGTACCTCGGGTGATGCGAATTCAAAGTTGGCTCGTACGGGGATCAAGAGGTGGCTCCCACCTTTTGCAGTGTAGCACTTTGTCCAGCACGTACATTTTGTTCTCATATTTTCGATCAGGACCCGCTCTGATACCATTTGTAACACCCCGAATGTAACGCCCCGAGCCCGAGAGCCCGATTCGCTACGTGTAGTTCACACACTGACCCACTGAGGACGCAGCACCTTGGGTCATCAGACTCACCACAAGCCGACCCAAAAGCCCATGGATGATGTTGGTGCCCAGTAGTAGCGCATGACTATCTTATCTTATAAATCAAACACAAGTCCCACATCTACCCGATGTGGGATTGGTGTATTACAATCTCCCCTACTCAAATCCTTGACGTCCTCGTCAAGACCGAATCGTACATCGGGCAATGTAGGATTCAAGAGGTGGCTCGTACGGGGATCAAGACTTTGACCCGCACAGCACTTTGTTCCCACATTTTCGGCCGGGACCCGCTCTGATACCATTTGTAACGACCCGAGCCCGAGAGCTCGGTACGCTACGCGTAGCCCACACACTGGCCCACTGAGCACGCAGCACCTTGGGTCATCAAGTCCACCACAAGCCAACCCAAAAGTCCATGGATGATGTTGGTGTCCAGTAGTAGCGCATGGCTACCTTATAAATCAAACACAAGTTCCACATCTACCCGATGTGGGATTGGGGTATTACACTGAATCCCCTAAAGTCCGGTCCGCTACGCGTAGCACACATTGGCCCACTAATCACACAACATCTTGGATCATCAGGCCCACCACAATCCGACTCAAAAATCCATGTTGGAGCTCAGAGGTAGTGTGTGGCTACCTTATAAACTACACATAAGTCTTACCCGATGTGGGATTAGAAGTATTACACAACCTGACTAAAATCGATGACCAACTCTGTTAAACTGTAACCGAAAATAATTAGGATCGAGAAAATGTAACCCTATTAAATTCAGGATTAACAGGGTTAGCCAAATTAGATTCACAACCCTACGGATTTGGCCCTGTAAGGTACTAAGGTTAAGACCGACCTGATTAATATCTCTTGACCAAGTCAAAAGATTAGGATACCAAATGAAAAATGAGTCATAGATTCATAGTTCATCGGTGCTTTTTGAAGTTCACCCAAATTTTCTATTATTGGAGGACCAAATAAATGTAAATGTTGTAGGAACATCCTAAAAAAGCAAAAAGAAAGAAACAGGAATTTTTTTGAGACTTCCCTATGCCAGTGTTTCTTATGCATTTCCTTTTTTGGGGTCTAATGCATTTGCTATGTTGTGCAATCTTCATTTGTATTGCCAGTTCAGGAAGCCATTATTGAAGATTCCGCACAGGAAGAAGGCTTTGAAGGATGGTGTTCGAGTTGTTCAAGGTAATGAGACTAACTAATCAAAGTGTATAAGCATACGTACATGTGCTGTTAATGATTAGAGTGAGTCTAACCACATCTCAATTTTTTATCTCTATATCTCATATACCACATTTTACATCGTAGTTAGAGCTGTCAAGGTGGGTTGACGAGGCAAACCAATCCGCAACTCACTATAACTCGTTATTTGGTGGGGCGGGACGAGCCAACCCACGAATGTGATGGGTCTGAAAATTGCCAATCTAATCCAACCCATAATATGTTGTGGGTTATACGGGTCAACTCATCAACTTATTCTCAAAATTAATAAAATAAATAAGTAATAATAAATAAAACAAAAAATCTCACAATTCATTAAAAATTAATCTCTCCATCCCTAAATAATCGTCATAGTTGACCTGGCACACGAATTAAGAAAAAACAATTGACTTTATTATTTATAATTGTTTAATGTATATGTGACTCATAATTAAAGTAGAGTAAAACAGTAAGGGTAAAGTGGTTAAAGTGATATTCTAAAAAGGTAAGTTTCAAACTGTACAATTAGTTCGGGACAGACGAAAAAGAAAAGGAGGACGATAATTTAGGGACGGGGGGAGTATGTTTTTTACAATTATATTCTAAATAACGTTTTTTAACAACTTTCTCTAATATTAATTGTATAAAATGAGAAAAAAAAAACTATTTTATCATTACTCATTTTGTATGTCCTTATAATTTTTTTCCCGTAAATATTGTGGTTAATTTACCTTATTTTAACATTTGTTGTTGCTGTAGGTGTTACTTTTTAACGTATTCAAAATCATTTACTAATATTTCAGATATAAAAAATAATCTCAAATTTTGAGCAAAAATTGATTTAAAATCATAGTTTCAAACTTGTGACTTGTATTATTTACATTTAATATATGACGGGCCAACCCATCCCACCCCCGACTCAATCCATTTGACTCACCTCCTAATGGGTTCATATTTTTCCAACTCAACCCATCTGTTTTTTGGGGCAGGGCGAGTTAGCTTAACAGACTCAATTCTTTTTAACAGCTCTAATCGTAGGTATAAGCATCTTAATACAGTACATAAAATGTAAAGATAAGAAATTAGGGTATGGTTACCCTATTCATATGATTAACCCTCATTTGATCTCTGCTATTAAAAAATGTTGGAGCCAAATAACTGGGTGGGAAAATCAAGCAGCCTTCTAAAAATATGGAAGTCTACGTATGCAACTTCATTTACATTTGAGTAAAAACTACTAGCACAGTATGTATTGCATGGCGTTTTTTGACACGTGAATGTCCGACACTTGACTTGACTATGAGTGTATGGGATATGTATGCTTGTCTTCTAGCTTGAAGCAAATTCTATACTCCGCGTTTTCACAGACATTTTTCAGGTATACTATATATATTAATTATTGATGACAACAAAAATGCAGAAATTCTTGTCCTTTGCACTGAAAAGGCCAGAGCCCACTCTACCTATTAAGAACAAAACACAAACATATATCACAACTGAGTAATATAAATTGGGTTGCACAAAAAATTATGATCCATTGTATGAGACGTGTTAAGTAATAACTAGAGATGATAATGACGAATCCAATACGATAGCATGAATCAATATGATACGATTATAAAATGCGATTAAATAACACGATAAGAGTAGGACGACACAACACGACACGAAATACGACACGAAAAACATAAAATTATTAATATATTCAAAATAATATTTATTGTTATATTTATGATCAAATTAAATAGATAACATGAAACCACGATAATGAGGTATGAACACGACATGATAATACGAATTGCCACCCCTAGTAATAACTAATGCAGCACACAAGTGCCACGACAACAAATCATAGAATTTCTAGAAACATAAAAAACTGCATGATAAGACTTAATACAGCACCTATAAATACTTAATACAAAACTTTTTGAAAAAAAGTTTACCAAGTTACTCTTTGTTCAATTTATAATTAAATGACAAAAAAAAAACAAGAATAGCGGTAGAGGTGGGTGGGAGGTGGTGGGGCTGGATGGGAGGTTGTTTTTAATTAAATGAAGAAAAAAAAAAACTATTTTTTTATGAGCTGAGATGGTGGCGGAGACTGGGCGGAGGTGGTGGAGGCTGGGTGGGTTGGGGGAGGGGTAGGGGTAGGGGGTTGGGCTAGGTGAGGGAGGGACTGGGGGAGGCCCAGTCCGTGCGGGAGGGGTGGTGGAAGGACTGGGTGAGGGGCAGGCGGGTGGGCTGGGGTGTGGGTTGGGTGAGGGAGGGACTAGGGGAGGCCCAGTCAGTGTGGGATGGGTGGGGAGCGATCGTGGGGGCAAAGCGTAGGCCGGGTCGGGGAGGGTGGGCTTGGCCCTGCACCTGTGGGAGGGCTGTGAGAGGGACTGGGGGAGGGGTAGGCGGGTGGTCTCGAGCTGGGGGAGGGACTGGCCCAAGCGGTGTGGGGAGGTTGGGGAAGGTGGTGGGGCTGGGCAGGTGGTGGTGGTCTGGTGGGTAGTCGGTGATGGTCCGGTGGCGGTGTTCAAACTTTTTTTTGTTTTATTTTTGTTAAGAGTAATATAGTATTTTTATAACAAAAAGTGTTGTATTAAATATTTTATAAGTGATGTATTAAGTATTGCCCAAACTGTATTTGTATCCCTTGGACTCATCTACTTGCTTCAATTATAATCCTTTATACATTGCCAATCATTAAGGATGGTAAGAGCTCATACTTATACTTCACTTCGTAAAGGTTAATCATTTACACTTTACTTTGTTTTGTTAAACAGTACTGGGTTTGTTCTGAACATTCAATAATGTCACTCAAATCATTTTTGGTTGTTATGTTGGACACAAATCTTTAAAAAAAAAAAAATTCCCCTACTAAATTTTTAATTCTATTCATTTGGTCCCTTATGTTGATTCTTTTTATCATATTTACTCCTGATTTACCATTAGGAATGTTTGTCTAATTTTGTTTAATACGATGAAAACACCCCCACCCATCGTTTATTTATGATGTTCCTGTTGATGCATGTTTACGTATTTCTCCACGTGAGAGGAGTCCTAAACTAAATATACATTGTTGAGCTCTTATCTAATAACTGATGCTTTTAGATGAGTTGATAACTTAACACCGTGATCTTAGAGAGAAATTGATCAATCAAATCGGAGAGAGCTAGAATGAAGATAAAAAAGTAATCTTAGAGAGAGACAACAACAAATAATCTATGAAAGATAAAATCAAAAATCGCAAATCCATGATCTTAAAGAGAAAACCCGATCATCTACTTTAAAAACAAAAGGACTGGAACAAAATCATATCGTAGTTGCACTATTATCATATAATCAATGCCTCATGGAAAATTACATTTATTTTTAGATCTTGACGTACTTTTACTTTCAAACACATTACTCATTTCAACAAATCTCTTAACAGATTTCAGTCTCATTAATGCATTTCTATATCAAAATATTGTATTAATATAATTCTTGAATAAAAAAGAAGGGCCACTACTTTGGCCAGTGGTATAGATATGCTTTCAATTTTATTTTATGTGTTATATCACTTAATAGTACTCGATTGAATGTGACAATTGTGAACTTGCTTGCAGTTGCATATCCTTGTTTAGCTATGGTTTCTGACATTTACTTCAGAGTCCCTATTACCTATAGTACCCAAGTAATAGGTATATTCATGAAGTTTTATTTTCTTTGATATATGTTTCTTTGATTTATTTTGTTTATTTAATTTTTTCTAAACTATGCCTTTGTTTGAAATAGGTTCCCAAGAAACGAACTTATAAAGATTGGTTTAGGAAGGGAGTCCTCTCGGAAGTGTTTAACCAGTTGCAAGTAATTTTCTTCTTCAGATAAAATTTAATGATATTGTACACACCTCAATCTCGTACCTCATGTTATATTTATATTTCTATATATTTCATACGCTAATAAACTAACTAAATTTTGTTTAAATTAATGAAGGATGCAAAATGCAAAGGAAGACATCCAAGGGCTTAAGTGTGCATGAGAAAGAACAAAAGGAGAGAAAATGAGAAGCTTTTGAAGAACAAGAAAAGACGAAAAAAAAAAGAAAAATATGGAAAAGAAGTCAGCATATGGCTGTTAGACAATGAAATGTAAAATGTATTTGTTTAGTTTAGCCACATGGTAAAATGTATTTGTTTAGCTTATGTCTCTACAAAGGATCAATTAGCCGATGTATTCACCAAAGCTCTTGCTCAACCTCGATTGTCCTTGCTCTCTTCCATACTGCAGCTCCATCAGCTTCTGCTTGGTTTACGAGAGGGTGTTAGCACCTGAATTCTCTATGAAGGATATGTTATGAATTAGTTATCTAATAAGATTCATGAGTTACCTCATACGAATTCAATCCTTGAGCAAAGTGGAAGACTTTCGGCTTGAGCTACGATCTTTGTATGTCACGTACAATAATCCTACAAGTCCTTCTCATTAGATTGATATTACGTAGCATGAATACCAATCTCTAATTCACGTTGCAAATCCAAGACTCTCCATGGTTAGGATTAGAGAGAGTATTTGGTGAGATAATGTAAAGGAAACAGAGGGATCAACCAAAGCTAGAAGACGTACTCTTCTATTTTGAAAACTTAGGGTTTAATCTCTTTACTTTCCCTATTTATATTATTATCAAAAAAACCCTATTTGTTATAGGTCAAGTTAAGTCAATACCGAACCCCTTCAGATTAGAAAACTAACTTACCATAATTATATAACTTAGAGTTCATGTGATCGGATGTAAATAATCAGGCCACGAGCCCAATTACTAACATCTCTCACTCGCACATGTGGGCTCACCTCTCTTGCCACATTGTATCATCAAAACCCGTTAGACATTGCCTCTTCATACTAGAAGTGAATCGTGCGACCTGACGAGAAAGATAAAGGGTATAAAGGGTGGAGCGCTATACCTGCAAATCACCCTCTAACCAACATAAAATGTCCTCGTTAGAAAACAATACTCGTCTATACCCCAGATCGTATATATACATATACATCAATTTAAGTATTCTCAATCCCTCGAGAGCCGTTCTTAAACCTCAACATGTTTGTGTATCAAGATCAATCTTTTGAATCGTATGTTAAATATGATTACCATGGCATTGAGATACAAAACTAGAGATGTATATCATACTATCTTCCTTAGACCGTCATACCAATCACTCTTGGTTAGCTGTTTTCCCAGCAATGCTCTGTCGGGCTGTATATGTATAGCCTATTGGTCGGCATGTGAAAGTATCCTCATCAACCTCAAAGTTTATGATATAGTTCTAAGTGACATAAGGTATAATCGTGATCTGGATTTGATCACTATAAGCCACACATTGATGAATCATGGATCATTTAATCACTTTCTTTCGTCAGATTATAGTCACATACAATATGATGTGTATGCTATGGCGGACCTCCACACAAAGTACGCATGTTATACTCAAACGCCATACGAACCTTAATCTAGCCACCTTTCTGGCGTCTAACTTGAGTTCTCAAAAGTAGTCAATCTCCTAGTGCCTCTTTTAAGATCTCATAATCAGACTTTTTCTTAGGACATAAAGTCGACCTTCATAACAGGTCTCATCTTGGCCATATGCCAATGCGATAAATATAATGTCATTTACGCACCCCCCCCCCCCTTGTAGGTGCCAAAGACATTTACTATCTCAAGACAAGGTGAATTACCTATGTGAGAGGATCAATTCAATATCCATGACATCTTTTTAATCAAAATATATATGCTACCCAATTTCATATTAAACCATTCATTTAACATATAAAAGGATTATATAAAATTGCAATTTATTCAAACGATAATGAAATAATAATCAATATCAACAAAATTGTTTTCAAATAAAATATCAAATCCTACGAAGCACTAGATGCAACATATGATCATTAAAGATCTCTCTAGCTAGAGGCTTAGTGTAAGTCCAGTAGGTAACGAAATAAAGGTAGAGGGGGTGAATAGTCTTTTAAAAACTTTAAGGGGTATTTTGAAAAACTTCACAACTGGTAGCGGAAAAAATAAGTTATCAGTAGATAGACAAACTATTCTATCAGCTGATGAACAAGATACTATGTGTCAACTTGTTGACACATGTTTAAGTAGTAAAGATTTTAAGCAGATCACTTAATATAATAAATGAATTGAAAGACAATATATAAAACGATTAAGTAAATGATTCAAGAATGTAACTTACTCCACTTGCTTAAGTGTTAGAAACAGTTCTATTAGCTGAAAGATAAAAGACAGAGTATTTAGGAGTGGTTCATAGTATAAACTGTTACGTCCATTACAAAGTTGGTCAAAATTGGAGTTTTGAAGGGCACTAAATATTATTGAAATTCTAAGTGGTCACTAACGGATCTGTGTACAACAAAAACCAGTGTTTGAGGAATATGATTGAGAAACAATCAAACTCGTGCAACAATCAAGTATTCCATAAAGATTAGGAAGAAGTAAGGATTGGAATACAATGATTGTCTAAACAATAACTAGAAAAGAATAATATTTGAAAGACTATCTAGTAAGTGTTTAAGCATTAAAACACATCAAGGAAAGAATAGCTTGAAAGAATATGTTGAGAGTCCAGTCGTGGGTTGAAGCAAATCAAAGAAAGAATATTGTGAGTAATGAATGATAGTCTTCAACCGCTCTGTCCTCTATCATCTATTCCCATCTCTACTTTAATCATTGCATCAAAGTTATTTATAAAGATCTTAAAGTTTAGAGACGTTTGAGAGAACAAGGTTGAAACATGAATTTCTTGAAGAAATAATGATGAAAAATCTTTCATTGAATGCACATAGATCTTGTAGAGGATTAATGATAGATGATATCTCCTAACATAAGATAATAAATAGGGTAATTAGCTAGTAGACATAAAATATTGTAGAACATTTAGGATAGATATAAAAAGTCTTCATATAAATAGTTATATGTTTGAAATATGATGACCAGATAATAATTTAATATTTGCACATGAAGGCAAAGTGTTTAATATGATACTGTTTGAAATCCTTTTAACAAAACTTGAAAACTTAAAGTCTTACGTATTGTTTTAGAGAAGTGTTCCAACCGTGTACAATGTTTAGCATATAGAGAAATTAAATGTTTTTAAGTAGATGCTGACATTGTGGTATCAACAGCTGCTAGCTGCTGATGACTAAGTTTAAGCAGATAGGATATTTTACTTTAAGAAGACTTCTTAACATAGTCTAGGTGGCATCTGTTGTTTAAACAACAATGTGTATCTATCTATTGAAGTAAAACAGCCTAAAGGTTTATAGTAACTCATGATTTAAACTAGCTGTTTAAACTTAAAGGTTTTAAGTAAATCTTAAAGCATGCAAGTTTCTACAGTTAGTTATAGGGTCAACCAATATGCTTCTAGTAGGAATATATTCTAGAACAACCTTTCTTTCTGCAACCATGTCTCTAGTGAATTGATACTTGATATTGATGTATTTCATTTTCCCATGATATTTGGGATCTTTAGTGTAACTTAAAGCTGCCATTCTATCACAAGCAACGACCCAAGACGATTCACATGCGTCGTAACATCAAGATGTTGAAAGAAACTCCTCAACCACATAACTTCTTGAATCGCAGTTGAACAAGCAATATATTTTGACTCCATTGTAAATAGAGTGATGTAGATACCCCAATTTCGTACCCCACGATATAATGTCCTATAATAATAATAATATAATAATAATAATAATAATATATTTTATAAATTTATTGAACTTATAAAAATGACTTTTCGTTAAAGTTTCAGTTAACTAGACTTAACGGGAGTTAAATGATAAACATAGAACATATCAGGGCTTAAAATGAAAATTGTATTTTGCCGTAGAAAAGCCCAATGGAGCCGTTTCCTTACCCATGGTGTCGCTCCATCCCTTGGGGAGCCGCTCCATGCTCTTTTTTCCTGAAGGCAACTGAAACGCTGACGTTTCTTCAGCCGCCTTGTGCTTCTTTGCTCTGTTTGATGAGCCCAAGATTTCCACAAGTTTTCCTAGGATTTTTCTTTTATTTTGTGTTATTTTTGAGTTAATTATGCTTTGGAAATATTATTATTTAGGTATTTGTGCTTAATGTTGGTTTCCATGCATAATCGAGCATTTATATGGTGATTAGCATGAAGTTCGAGGTAATTCCAGGCTGAAAAGTTGAACTACAAATTATTTCGTCAAAGTCCGTTAAATATTCCAAGGCAATTCAGGCTTAACGGAGGCTAACAGCGCTAATAGAGGATGAAATTGAGAGAGCTGGGAGGGGAAGGGCCTTCGGCATGCACTCTGAAGAAGCTAGGGGCACCAGCATAATTTCTGGATTCTCCTCCTTACATTGTCGCCCTTCTGAAACAGCCACGTGTCACCGTCTGGCCCCCTTATCCACAAGCCTTGACCCGCGTCCTCCCTTCTTGGACCAAGCCAGACTTGGTCTATTCCAACCCCATCTGTCCGCCTTTTCACCCGTTTCCCTCTTTCATGCCACCCTATTTGACCCCTAGCCAGACTCGCGTGTCCCTTATCCGGTTCCCCCTGCCCCAGCCGTGCCCCATTGCCATTTTTCTTCCCTTTTCTACCCCTGTTTCTTTCTTGTACATCCAATTAAGCCCCTGGCAGCCCTCCACTCTTGTGCCTTCTTCATTTTTAATTCCTCACAACCTCCTTCTTTTTTGGAAGTCTTCATTTCGTTACATTGCTCCCAAATGGGGCACCAGACCCATTTCATCCAAATTACCTTCATTGTTCCAAAAATTATCCAACATTGAAGATTTGGAGCTTCAAATCAAGAGCCAAGGATACATTTAAAAATGATTTCAACCCCTGATTTGCGATTTTTTCAGTTTAATTCTTCCAACTCATATTTTGATGATATTTATTGTATTTTCTTGGGTTAATTAATTTTGTAATTGTTGAATTGGTTTATGCTTAATTTATATATGGAATGCAATTATTTTTCTATGTCCAATGTAGTGATTTAATTTAATCTTTCTCTTTATTTAGTACACATTCATGTTAGGTTATTATGTTGTGAACTTAATGATTTTAATTATTTGGCCAATAATTAAATGATTTTAGAAATATTTAGGATCCGCGAGAGCTACCAATTTATTTCGGACCAACCAATTTAATAGTTGGTGTTTTGTGACACACATTGATAGCCATCGCGAGACTTGGTTTAATACGCGATCGAATCACCTTAACCATTCGTGAGGTCGGGGAAATTAGGATTGGACTATAAGATGCGAGAGCACGTAGTTAACCAATTTTATTTGTCTCAACTACCAACATGATTTGTAGAAAAATATAGAGAAATTTTTTTTTTTTGCGAAGTATTACCCATGTTCTTGGCTATTATTGTGTGCTCTTCATTCTTTTAATGGCATAGCGAACCATTAGATGATCACTAGAATGATAGGATAAGATGTGAGAGTCTGTCCTATTAATTCTGAAAATCACAATAATCGTTTGCGCTACGTGAGACCGAGAGGAAATTGTGTGTAGATAGTCATTGGATGCTTGCTTTGACATGTAGCTATTTTCTCCTATGTTATAAGACACGAGAGCCCGTAGCTAGGAGTTATAGCTAGATTTGCTATACGTTACGAGAACCCATAGTGAATATTAAATTGCGCCCGACTACCAATACTTGAGTTAAATAAAAGTAGAAAGAGGATTAAATTAAACGCCGGCTAGACTAGAAATATTGCACGCCTATTTTGTTTATCTTGATTTGTTGTTACCAAACCACCTCCGCGTTAGTTTTGATTTAATTGCTTTCTTAGGTTGTTTATATTTTTAGATTTTAATTTGTTTTCTTTTCGTTCAAATATAATTAGGTAACCTAATTTTGGTACTTAGGTAGAGTGAGAATTATGTACATTCTCTGTAAGATCGATAACTCGTACTTATGTACACTTTATTAATTGATACAGTCGGATATTCTTGCCCGAGTTGTGTTTTGCACACGTCACTGTTGCGTTCCCAGACCTCCACCTGGCGTGCCATGCAGATGTTTACTCCTATCAATAGAGTCCTCGGGCTTTCTCATTCCACACCATCCATTAATCATCAATACACCCTTCATATACACTCCACATACTTTCACATTCATTCGCCTTCCTGAAGCCTCCTCTACCGAAGAAGCCAAAGAAGAAGAAGAAATTATCCTCGCTTTGTACCCCGCAGCAAGCCCTTAGAAGATCCAGTCTTTGCTCCACGGCAAGCCGATCCCATATCCATACTCATACCCATATTGATCTAGTCTCCCCTCACCGGCGAGCCGATCACATATCCATACTCATATCATATCATATTCCCTCTTTCGGGAGGACGGAAAAAAGACTTCTTTTCTCAGAAAGGATAGATGAAGTACAATCAGAATATTCGAGCGTCTAGTGAACTAAAGCCTAAGAGTATGTCCAATTCACAGTCTTGGAAGCATCAGGCTCCCCATTGTAACTTCTCGGTGCCATCTTCGAAAACCTCTCTAACGTTGTAGTACGTTGAATTACTCATGCATTAGTTTGCACCTCCGGTATCGGAATGTTAGGAATCCCCACACAGTGATTAGGGGGATTAGCCACATTCTGATTGCCCTGACACTATTTCTGTTGTGTCATGAATGTGACCAACCAATCCAATATCTCTCCTGCCTAGAACAATCCTACTGCATCTGACCCAACTCATTACCCAGTACTTGGTTTGCACCTGCATTTTGATTAGGAAGGGCGTTGTTGTGACTCACAGTACCTCCCTAGTCACCTACCATACTAGGCTCGACCCTACGGGGTCAACACGGCCTACCTCTCGGTCTTGCCATCTCACAATCCTACACACAACCAACCCAAATTAGACCCTACAACACAATAGACACAACCCTAAGGCTATGGATCCTCTCCTAGCTTGTAGTTAAACACAGCTCTGATACCAAAATTGTCATGCCTCAAACCTGCTCTAACTGGGCCCCGGTTTAAGACGCAAACCCAGACTAACAAACCAACACAAATTATAAAATTGACATCATTAATTAAAAATACCTTTCTGAAAATACATCGCTAGAATTAAAACGGAGTCATACAAGACTAAAATTGTTTTACAATAACCCAACATAAAAGATTCAGATATAATACACCCTAAATCCCAAAGCGTTTATCACAAGTTTTCAAAAGGTTACAATACTAAGGAGACTACATGTCTTCTACCATCACACAAAACAATTATTGAAATGTGAAAGCTACCCCAAAATGACTTCACCCAATCTAGCGCTCCAAAGATTGTCGTTGCTCAACGCTTCTCTTGGCTTTGATCTAAGGAAAAAAATAGGATGGGGTGAGATGAAACTCAGTAGGGTTCAGGTGTACTTATATATGTTATGCGTGTATTTAACATAATAACATGCCATGAGAGTTAGCAATGCATATAGTTCAATAAAGATACCACAATTCATAAGAGTATTCATACGACACAAAGAAGTTCACATATTGATGGTTATCCATACAAGTATTATAATGGATTGAGATACATCTCAAATAAACGGCTACCCCAAACACCACTTGTTATCTTGAACCAATATCATAGATTATTCACGTTTTGTCTCAGGAAGTTGAGTCATAAGGCCAAGTCCCTACAACCTCGGCAGTCGTAACCCAACAAGGCAAATTCCCCAAATTAAAACGCAAGGTAAGCCTTAACATAAAAACCTTAGTCCTAGCGCCAAATCAAGCTCCACCGCTAACCGGCACTACTCTCCGCCCCATGACTCAGTTAGAGGGTCCTTTGATGACCAACAAAAAATACAATAGATTGTTCGTATGCCAAGGTCATTCCCAACATAATTCCACTTGTTGTTATTCACAAAGGCCCACAATTCTTATTTCATGATTATTCCAAATTACTAAAATCATAATTCTTATTTAGAATACAATTACTTGTGAAGTAAAGTCATTTTTACCTACTAACACATTTTTTTCATTTTTTTCACATAATTTGTAATAAATATCCATAAATCCAAATGATTCCACACTATTATTCCAACACGATTTCCATGAATGTCAACATATTTCACTTGTTCGAATACTAAATTAATTCATAATATCACCATTTATTCCACACATATTCATTTCAAATCACCAATTTGCTTGTATACATTTTCTATCATATAAACCTCATAAATCATTTCATTAAGCATAAATATCCATGGATGAAACATCTATAAGTAAGAATTCTCCTACCTCAAAAATGGTGATTTCACAAATTGTGATGCATGTAAAAGATAATCAGACCAAAATGAAGCTCTAGTCTAGAGGAACAACTTTGATGAAGAACGATTGAGCAAAGAAAAAAGATAAAAGCTCCAAATTCATCAACTCAAGAACACTCAAAGCTCTCAATCTCACCTCCAGTAGGTGTGCTTGTGTGTGTTTTGTAATCTGAAAATATGATCTCCATCTCTCTCAACCGGGTCAACAAAGCTTACGTAGTGATTGACTAATCTGTGAAAAGACCAAAATAGGTTTAATGATTTATAGGGCAATGCGGTCGCATTGCCCCTAAACAACGTGACCACTTCGACTTGGGTCTGAAACCCAAATCTCCCAAAACCTAATGTGATCGCTTCACTAGCTAAGCGTGATGTGACCGCTTCCTCAAGTAATGCGGTCGCTTTCTAGGTTGAAATGCGTCTGCATGAGATACTGGAAGCACAACAAAAATCAGGCCTTACGATGCGGTCGCTTCGCTTAGGGGGATGCGGCCGTTGTTGCCATTGCCACAGAACTTCCTCTAAAGCTAGGCCACAAGAGTCAAACAAAAACAAGACCATATATGCCAATTCATAATCAACCATAACAAAGCCATAAACATAGCATTAAGACTAATACTAAGCCTCTACAACACACTCATCATGCTTGATATGCCAATAGCTCACATACCATTTTTATAGAATTAAATCGCAAATTAACCAACGCATTTCAAACAATGAAATCATATTATCAACATAATAGTTCACAATTATATCACGATTAGTTTTGTAAAATTCTCGAGTGTTACAAATATAACGTATTTTTCAAATATACAAGCATATGCACTGATTTCTAGGTATGTTAGGAAGTTTTGATTGTATCCATTGAGAATGGAAAAACTGTCCAACAACTTGGCAAAACCAATTTACAAGAGGTCATGCGAAGCCAATAATTGTGATTGAAGCAGTTGCATCTGCATTATACAAAACAATACTACCTAACAGATTGAATTTAATGGTATACATACTCAAAGAAAATGCATCAAATATTGATTTTGAAGTTAATGGTACACATTATACAAAATGATACAACCTAATGGATTTGTTTAGCTCTCTGATAGTACCCGTATAGTCTGCGGACTTCCTCTATAGGGATCCGAATTGAGCTACTTTTGTGAAGAGCTTTTTATAACCCGCGGATGCTAAAATAAAAAAAATTGAAGGAAAGACAAGCTACAATAAAAGACGTTGAACGAGCATTTGGAGTGCTCTAATGAAGTGAGTCTGTATAAGAGGTCCTTATCAATTTTTTTATAGAGATAACTTGCAAGAAATTATACTAACATGCATTATTCTACACAACATGATTGTCGAGGATGAGGGTGATCATGTTACGTACTAGGCTGATGATACAGGAAATGCCCGTACACAATCCAACCATGGGTCAACCCAAGGATTCCAAAAATATTTGCAGCGAAATAACGAACTGCTTACATGATAGCAATCGACATCATGAACTTTAAGGCGACGTGGTTGAGCATATATGGGCTCTGACAACTAGTCATGACTAAATTTATTTGTGTTATGACTAAATTTTCTTTTTTGTTATGTTAAAAAGTATTTGTTTATTAGAAGTTTTTGTTATTTGTATGAAGTCTTTGTTTAATATGTAACATTTTAATCAAAATTATAAATTAATATCTTATTTGTAATATTTAATATTATAAACATATTAATTTACTTTATCTATAAATAATATTTGAATATGCAATATATTAATTAAAATTATAAACAAATTAATTTATTTAAAAAACAATATACTTCCTTCGTCCCAAAATATGTGTTTTTAGAGAAGTTTTTTGTTCTAAAATAGATGACACTTTTTAATTTTCAATGAATTTTTTTCCCTTTTTTTCCAATTATACTCATATTTATTGATTTCACAACTCGTGTTTGGCTCTTTGGATAAAAATATCAATACACGGGCAAAGAATTTGGTTTATGTGAAAAGCTTTAAAACGTCAAAATGTCATATATTTTGGGACAGAGGGAGTACGAGTTAATTAATTTTTTGAAAAATGTAAAAATATAAAAATATTTTAAATAAAATGGATAATTTGATAATAAAAGTCATGTAAGAATTGAAAAAAAAAAACCATTAATAAAAAATTTAATAATTTTTTTAAAAAATATATATAGGTGACTGTAGCAACACGGGCAAAGAATTTGGATAAAAATCAAAACCAATCATATGGTCTTAGGGTTCCCCGGGGAGGGTAGGGCTTTTATAGGACTTTGATTTAAATAGGATCCCTTCATAGTGAAGATTTTCTTCCAATTTGTCCCTAAAACTTGAGAATGAAATAACCCCAAGAAGCGGAAGACAAGGGTTAGTGTCCTCGCATGGGGGTACATTATTTGACCAGACCCCATGCATCTTCCCGATTGATTTTTCTTTTTCATTTATTGAAAAAATACAATAAACTCCCTTCTAGTTACATTGTTTCCTAGGTCACCCCTTGAACTATTTTATTTGTTGAAAAATCATTTTAAACTATTCAAGTTTAAATTACTTGTCAATTTAAGTAAACAAAAACTTAGTAAATATTGTCTTACGGGTATTTTCTGTTGGATCAATCTCTTTGACTTGATTCACCATATATTGGTGGGTTGAACTGTAAGAGAGTGGAGTTCATTTTTACGAATTATAATTAAGATACGTAAGACAGTTTCACAAGAAACCAATATTCTTTAAATAAATGATGGTAACAAGTGTATGGAAAGATTAAACAATCATCTCTCTAACATTAAGTATAACACTTCAATTTTTTTCTTCGCCTCGGAACTACCACCAACATGTCCTCCTCTCTCTCTCTCTCTCTTAGCCATTGCATTGTCATTTTAGATTTTCTCTCGTACAAAGTCAAGGGTTCAATTAGTTACACCCTTATTGGATTGAGGACTAAATATATATATGTGTATATATATATATATATATATATATATATATATATATATATATATATATATATATGATTATAAAAGTGCATGTCAAAGTCTCAAAAACATTGGCAAACCTCTCTTCTTTTTTCTTTTTCTTTTTCTTTTTAGCGATTAGAGATCGTTCGGTACAACATTTTGAAAAAAACAACATTTTTAAAACACTTTTTTTTATACAAAATACAGTTTTTTTAAGAAAAAAAAAACTTTAACTTATAGTGTTGTAAACAGAGGATCTATAACGCGTGCAACTTATTCAAACGCTGCTTCAAAATAGATTGCCACTGAAAAAGTTGCATTCTTGGCATGCGCTTTAAATTGCCTAAGACACATAATCAAATAAACTCTTGGACTCTCAAATTCATACTCAAGTTTCATTATTTTGCCTCTATGCATCCTCCATAGCCATCAAATTCATAATCTCATGTAACTCTAGTGATCAATTTCTGTTAAATATTGATAAAATAGTTTTAAGGGGTGAGCTAGAAAGCAACATAAAACTATAAGGTGGTTTAATACATTTTTTTCTCATTCTGTAATTAGTGTCTTTTGTTGTTTAGCAAAGCATAGGCTACTCTTTAGTCCCTACCAAGGTATCTCCAGTCTCACTCTATGTTTGATATTATTCTATAAAAATATTGCAGAGAAAAGGACGATGTCAGTCATGCATGAATTATTGGTTTTTTGTGTACAGTAGAGAGAGAAACACTTTTGAACAGTCAAATCTAATAGTAAGAGTATGAAAGAGAGGAAAGAGTCCCCCGTTTGTAGCGGGGGAGCAGTTTGATGATCAGGACTTAAAAGAAAAAAAACAAAGAAAAAAAGGATAATAATAAAATAAAAGTTGTTTGGATGGAATGTGAGAAAGTTATGGGTTTTTGAAGGCCGCCTGAACACTGAACAGCACTGAGTCCCTCCATTTCCATTCACATCTTCTCTCTCCCCACCCCCCCTCCCCTCCTCCTTTATATGGGACAGGTGAAAAAATGTACCGTACTCCTTTCGTTCTTAAATTATCATTTTAGTAGAGTTATTATTCAGTTTAAAAAAATATATTTGACTAAATTTTTAATATTTTATTAGTTTAATGTGTAATTTATTTTAAAATTCATTTGTATTTAACTTATAATTAAAATATGATGAAAAAGTAAAAATAAAATGCTAAAAGTGTTGTTTTAAAAAAAATCAAATAAGATAATTATTTTGAGACGGACGAAAAAGAAAAGCATGACGAGAATTTGGGAAAGGAGGGAGTAATTAATATTGATTTACTCCATCTGATTCTAAATGATTGAGTTTTTAAAAAAATTGGAGTCAAATTGACGATTTCATATGGTAAATTAATGTATATGTTCTTTAAAATCATAAAATATGTAATTCATAGTACAAAAAATTACTACGAGTGAAAACCATTAGTTTTACTAAAAAAATACAAGCATGCCAATAATTTAAGAACGATTGACCTATATTTTGCTAATATAGAAAATAAAATTATTGATTTTTATTAAATTGTAATATCACGTAAGTATGCAGAACAATTTATTTAACGGGATATTTTGTAACTTAATTGGATTGTATAAAAATTATGTGCATTTAATCTAATTGTACTATTATTATAGTAAAAATTATAAGAATATTCAAAACTTCGAGCTCATGTTATCATACGTCTTAATTTAAAGTAGTTTTAGGGAGAGACTTTGTAAGCATATACTTCCTCCGTCCTTAAATTATCTTCCTCCTTTCTTTTTTCGTCCGTCTCAAAATAATTGTCCACTTTGAAACTTACCTTTTTAGAACATCCCTTTTATCACTTTACCCTCACTTTTTCACTCTACTTTAATTATGGGTCGCATACACATGAGCTTTAAAAGGAAACTACACATTAAACCAATATAAATAATCAAGTCAATTATTTTTTTTAAACTGTGCGTCGGGTCAACTATGACGATTATTTAGGACGGAAGGAGTATGTGTGAAAGAGGAAAAAAGTACTCTCTTGGTCCCAAAATATGAGGTTTTTGGAGAGTATTTTTATTTCAAAATAGATGATATATTACAATTTTTAAGATTTTTTTTTAATTTTACACATATTTATTAATTCCGTAATTTGTATTTTATAGAAGCCTATTAAGACAATCAACATGAAAAGAGCCCTCATGCACCAGCTTTCCAATATCCAGATCACAAATTTAAAATTTGAATTGTGATAACTTCTATCATATATTTGATGTAAGCATGTATCTAACAAACTTCAGATTGTTACTTATCTAACTTCTCTTGTACCTTATATATAATGAGTTTATTCATGTTATCTATATATCAATAAAATTTTTCCAACAATTGAAGCATCCGGGTTACCATTTTACATATTTGATTCTTGATAAAAATATAAAAATACATTATTAATGTTTAAATAAAAATAATTTAATATTTATAATATAAATTTTTTATTCGTATAAAAAGCCTCAAAAACATCGTATATTTTCATACATAAGGAATACCGACAAAGGGCTGGAGATTGTGTGTGGGTGGCGGGGGAGGGGGCGGGGTTAGGGGCTGTGGCAGGACTCAGGAGGAGGGACCTGCAGATATCTGACAACGAAATGACTTATGTCCGACTAGGCATGAATAAATATGGATATAAATGGGGCGTCCAGAGGAGAGGAGAGGGGATAACTAAGAAAGGGTTGAGTGTGGGTCCGTGGGATTTCTCGTCCCACATTGCAAGTTGTGTATATTTTCTTCGAAAGTGTTCTTCACTAAAAGAAAATAAAATTACTACTACCTTCGTTTTTAAATTATTATTTATCTTTTTTATGTCTTTTTGTTTTTAAATTATTTTGTCTATTTTAAATAATTATTTTCTTTCAATTTTTTTTAATGAAAACACTCCATCAATATAAATATCTTAAATATTAGTGTAATGTTTTATTTTTTTTAATGTATTGTATATATGGTCAGAATTAAAATTCATGGAAAATATAAAGATAAATAATACTCCATTTATTTCAAAATATCGTCTTATTTAACTTAATATATCGTTTAAGAAAAAAAATTATTGTATTATAAATATTTGTGAAATATGTATGGTTTCTTTTAATGTCTCCGAGCATGTGATGACAATCAAAGTATGTTGAAAAAATAAAGGTAAAATGATAAAAATATTTTCTTAAAAAAGAAAAATTTGAATAAGAATAATTATGTAAGAATTGACGAAAAACGTTTCATTAATATCATAATCAATTCGTTTCTGTTTCAAGCTATATAATGGAGATGACCTCCACAATTGACAAAAAAACGATTTTCTACAATCTCCATTTCTCTCTTACATTTCATCTTGTTGAGTGTAATTCCTTCGCCTCTTCTTTCTGTTTTGGTGATAGAGTCAAATATGATATTAGTTGGTTGGAAATTTTAGTGAAGAAGGTCTTTTCGGTGTCTTCATCATATTTTGGGAGACAGACGTTCTATAAAAACTTTTAAGCACTTACGGGAAGAGACGAATTTGTTTTAAGGAAACTATGTGTTACACATGGCTCGAGGTCTACCAGCAGTAGACTTAAAAGCTTACCAGCAGACATTCGCAGTTTCTTGCATGAGCAAATTTGAAGACGACTAGCATACTTGTGTATCATCTGCAGTCTTCACTAGCAGTAATGATTTTATATTGTTTCTAATTCTGTAATTTTGTATTACATATTTTCCGTAAATTATTTATAACAACTTGAATATAGAATATCTTAAGTTATTATCCAGCTGAACAATTTTATTCAATGACAGCTGTTTGATGATGCTTGAAACTTTCTCAACATTAACACTTCTTGTTTCTCTATTATGCCTTTAATGTCTCTTATGATTTGCTATCTCTTTCGTGAAATTAAACAGTATCATGCACTCTCTTTGCATCATCGTGCGTGTATGAGGAAAGTCTTTCCTTTTTATGAGAAAATAAACCTTGGAAATTAAGTTTCTGTTATATAAATGTTATGTAGGCCTGATAATTAGGTGGGTTGGGTTAGGTTGAAATGGATAATGAGTTGAAACAGGTCGAAACCCATTAGAACCTAAATATCAAATGGGTCGAAATTGGTTGTGTCAGAATGAGCCGGGTTGAAATGGGTGGCGGGCTAAAATGGGTCAGCCCGTCTTAACCCAAAATTTTCCTCAAAAAAACATCAATTTATAGTATAAAAAGTCATAGGTCAAAATGGGTAACGGATCCGATCCGTTTTAACCCGACCCAACTCATTCATATTATTGAGTCGAAACGGGTTACCCGCTTTAACCCAAAAATATTAATAAGTCGGATTTGATGCATTAATGGGTAATTAGTTACAATTGTCGGACCTAATGTTATGTAACGGGTAGATGAGCGATTTGTAGCTGTATTAGCCGGTTCACATGGCTTGCAAACTTGTAGCGCACTTTTACCTTCAAATACTCAACTTTATTATAAATATAAAAAAATAAAAAAATAATTAATGTGTATTGAATTTTTAGTTGACAAAAACTTTAAAACTTCAGAAAGAATGAGCAAAATAAATGGAACTCATGGAGTATGTAACTCATATTTAAAATTGGAAAGAATGCTTCATGGGGAGAGAGAGGGAGAGAGAGAGAGAGGTTAGTTAATAAAGAACAAGTTAATTAAGGTGGTAATCTAAGGTCAGTCAAAAACAATTAATTAAGTGGGAAGAAGATCCTTTGATAAGTTATGAAGTGGGATAATGGAGATTGTTTTAAGGTTACGATCAAAGCACATGGTGATATGTAGGTGCATCATGCATGACCAAGAAATCATCGGAGAATATATTAATGTCATTAAAGTTGGTAATAATTAGTTTTTGCATTCGTTCATTAAGCGCATGACATATTTATTTTTCAACAAAACTATAGATAAACAAAATGAATAGGAAAATAGATAAATGAGAGTGATTTAGCTACCCAAGAAATACTTCAGTTTTTGTATTCATTTACTATTTATCAAACATATAATTAATTTGTTTCTAAGTAATGAAGAGTAAAAACTAAATATAAAGAGGTTTCTTGAATTCTAAAAGTTTTTGACTAATCAATAAATTAAGATTTTATATATTTTTTATCAATAGATTAAATGTTATCTAGATTTTGAAGAAATAGAAAATCGTGTACAGTTTCATATTATCATATGATAGATAAGACAAAAGTTATGTTATGTTTTAGGCGAGTGATTTTTGACAGGAAACTGCTTTATTTAGCAGTGTTATTTATTTATATATATATATATATATATATATATATATATATATATATATATATATATATATTACAAAAATAGTTAAGCAAAAAAAATATGGTTACAACACAAGTAGAGGATAAATATGAAATATTATAAAATTGTAAGCATAATTTTTAAAAGTGAATTTTTAGAGTGAAATATCTCAAAATAATATAGTTGACTATTTACCTGAAACGGAAGGAACAACTTTCAAATACGTATTCCTTCCGTTCCTAAATTATCATCCTAGTTGACCTAACGTACAGATTAAGAAAAAATAATTGACTTAATTATTAATATTGGTTTATTGTGTAATTTTCTTTAAATCCGATATATATGTGGCTCATAATTAAAGTAAGATAAAAAAAATAAAAGTAAAATGATAAAAATAATATTCTAAAAAAGTAAGTTCCAAACTGAATAATTATTTTGAGACGAAAAAAAAAAAAAGGACAATAATTTATGAAAAGAGGGAGTATAATATTAGCAAGTAGGTGTCATTATCGGTAAATCCCTCAAAAGCATGAAAAAGATAAGCTCAACTTAGCTTTTGATGGAGATCAAGACTTACTTTTCACCTTATTAATAAACTCCGATTAGCATTTCAATCATTTCGTAAGATTCAAATTTAAGATTTCATATACGATTTTCAAAATAATGTCATGTTTGATTTGATACACACATTAAAAAAAATAATTAATTTTATTATATAAGTTTTAAGACATTATGTATTGAAAGTATGGTCATCAATTTAAAGTTAATATTTCATCCGTACTTAAATTATCGTCTTTCTTTCTTTTTTCGTCCGTCTTAAAATAATTGTTCATTTTGAAACTTATGTTTTTAGAGCATCACTTTTACCACTTTACCATTACTTTTTCACCTTACTTCAATTATGAGTTACATATATATGGGCTTTAAAGAAAAATACGCATTAAACCAATATAAATAATCAAGTCAATTATTTTTTCTTAAACTGTACGTCGGGTTAACTAAGACGATTATTTAGGAACGGAGGGATTATTTGTCTAAAAATGAGATGATGACTTCGATTTTCGGTAGGGAAGGAGTATATTGGCCATTAATTCAATGATATTCATGTGAAAGTGAAACCGGTCATCACTTAAAGTGAAAGTAAGCCAAGGGTAAACAATAAAATTTACATCTTCAAAAAGAAAATATTAGAAAATAAATATTTTTATTTGAACGACTAAGAAAAGAAAGATGGATTCCTTACAAAAAAAAATTGTGTTGGGGTGGGGGGGGGGGGTTTGGAGCATCATTTTTCTTTGTTAGTGATCTTATGAGAAATTGTTTAACTAATGTTCTTTGGATTTCTAGGTTACAATTTTTTTTAAGGAAAATTGATCAAATTATATGAGATTGTGGTGTCGTTTGGTAGTCTGGATTATGATAGAATAAGATTCATAATTCAAGTGTGGTCTGGACTAATAACATGGGTTATTATACACCAAGGGAGAGAATTCAATTTCACTGAGTCCTTGTCATAGAGGTATTAATTATTAGCTCCCTTGCTAAAAAATTGGGACTAACATTTTTTATTTCAAAACAATTACTGATATGCAAGTGAGAATTAATAGCAATGACGTTAATAATATTTGGATTAATAATACAATTTATCCATGTCTGACTAGCAAACATTTCCTAAGGAAATAGTTAATGAAAGTAGGATAATAAGTCTCGTACGGGAAAGTAGGATAATAAGTTAGAAATGAAGGGAGAAAAAATAATTTTCATTCGAAGCTTGGGTTTCGTGTGGGAAAATATGATAATAATTGAGTAACTCTTCTGTAAAACCGTTATTCGGATCTTCATTCGTAAGACGAAGCTCCATTCTCTTATATTGCAACCCACCAATAAACGGTGAGTCGGGTAAAAAATGTCTATTTTACAAAAAATATTCATAAGACCGTCTTACTTAGGTTTTTGTCATAATAAGTTAGGAACGGAAGGAGAAACCATAATCTTACTTTCTTCATGTTTAATAAAAGGAATTCTAATATCCAAAATTAGAGTGCGAAAAAGGTGGCCTTAGATATATATATATATATATATATATACTAGTATATGTACTCGTGTCATAGGCACAGTGTCAGTATGAGATCAGTTCAATAAATGATCGGAATAGACAAAACACATAACTGATGGGGTAATTCAGTTCTATGTTATTGTAAAGGGGTAATTCAAACATAACTCATAATTGAGGGGTTCATTTATAACTCACATATTTACGAATCAATCTGGACCGTTAGTTGTGTTTAGCACAATTCGATCAGAGCCACCAGTTAGATCCTGAGCTCTTTTATAATATATACTAGTATCTGTGCCCGTGCCATAGGTACGACGTCGATATGTGATCGTTTCAATTGATGTTTGGGATAAACAAATCTCATAACTGATGGAGTAATCCAAACAAAACTCATAACTGAAGGTTTTATACGTAATTGTGGATGAGGTAATTCAAACAAAACTCATAAATGAGGTTCATATGTAACTCACATACTTACGGATCAATCTGAACCACCAGTTATATTTGATTCAATTCGATCAGGTCCGTCAGTTATACCCTAAGCTCATTTATAATATACATATTGATGTGGCAAAAATCTAGCTTGGGCCATCCGATTGAAGCGTAGGATATATGGGATTGATTTGCTTCCTTGAACCTGTCTAAGAACACGAAATCACCTTAGTGAGAGTGCAAGGTTTGGCCTCGCGAAACCACTTCGACGTGAGAGTAAATATTGCGTGAGAGTCAAAAAGCAACTTTGTAGAGGTTTGAGGTTCAAGAAAGTGTGTGTACCTTGTATATAGTTATGGAGGGGTATTTATAGGCCCCCATGATCTAGAATCCTTGTGGGATTCCATTTCCATCGATGCCTAGCAAGTTTAGGAGGAAACCCCTAAATTTTAGGCGTGACAAGTGACTGACCGCGTGATTATAGGAGCAAATATGGTAAGTGTCCTGCTCGGATAAGATGTTAGTCCCAAAGGGAACAATATTAAGCTAGAAGGGGGGTTGCTTAATAAACACTTAAAACTTTTCGTAATAGTTCCTAAAACAAGTACTTGCAACCTATTAAAAAGGTTGAAGTAACAGAAGAATTGCAAGGAAGACATACTATGTCTGCTGATGAAGCACTACTGGTAGACTTGGCTGATTACTGAAATTTGTTACTCAAAGGAATAAGTTAAGACGATGACAACAGTATAAAACAGTAATCAACAGAATGAAAAGAACACATGTATTTTGACATGGTTCGCACTATAAAGAGTGCTACGTCCACCACCAAGGTAATTAACCTTGGATTTGAATGTGCACTATATTTTTCACTAGTTCTATTACAGAAATATCTAATGGATCATGTACAAAATATTTGACTTATGTTTGGGTGTGGGAGAATTGAATATCTGGAGAAACGGGATATTCAATGTGCAGAAGAATAGTAATGTATACAACAATAAGAAGTAAATGATTAACAGTTGATGCAGATCTTGTTGTTGTTGTTGAGAACTTCGTTGATCAGTTAATGATCTCTTGAATGAACTGACTATGATGACTTGATGTTGTTAAATAGATTCAGAGCATTATTATCTTCGGTCTTCAATGGCAGTATTTATAGGTTGGAGCATTCTTGAGATCCTTGGAGAAGATGAAGTGAGTAACAACTTTATTAGATAGGGAGCATTAAATGTCGGGAGCTACTTTGTTGACTTCATCTCTTATTGGAACTGATCAAGGAATGGAGAGGAGCATGTGCTGGAACTAGCAAGTGGGCGACAAACAGAGTTGCAGACCTGTAGTAGTTGGTATAGTCTATTTGTGTCAGACTGTATACCTGCTCTGCCATATTCAGGAGGCGAAAATCTTCATTCTTCGGAAAAGCTGGAAAGGCGTGTCTTGGAAGTCAGGAGTTAATGATGATGGATTAATTCAAATTCAAACCATAGATAGTTGAATTGAATAATCCACTTGATCTTAATATCCGGATAATCTTGACATGTCATGCTGTCTGAGTGCAGACAAGGTTTGCTGATGAAGGCTGCTGGTGAAGTCTGCTGGTGAAGCCTTCTGCTGAAGTCTTCTGCTGAAACCTGTGAAGTCTAAAAAAGTATTCTAAAGGCAAAGTTCTATACATAGTTAAAACGCTAATTGGTACGCAACCCATTTAGCCACTAAGTATAGAACCTAATGTAATGAATGAGAAAATGCAAATTAAGATACATTGAGAAACAACAATCTCCTCCTATTTTCATTTGGTCATCATTACTTACAAGTGAGGGTTATGAAAGTTCTAGAATAGATAATAAAATGTCTGAAAATACTTTTAAATTTTATAACAGCGGACATGCCTCTATCAAAAAGAACACCTCAAATGTAACAACTAATCTAAATGCTTACAACAGAAGAGATTTAAAGGACAAGCACAAGGATTAGAGCACACAGTTTAAATAAATTTAAACTGGATGTTTAAATTCCAAGCAGATATATGAATTTAAATAACATGGAATAAAATAGTATAGATTTTTGAAAATGAATAAACTTTTGTATTTCAAACAAGAAGTTTAATATTTATAGAGTTTTCAAAAAAAAGATAGATGCAATGGATAAGGATAGAAAGATATCAGCTATCAAGGCCTTTTTCCTTTTCCTTTGTCTGCTCTTTCCGCTGCTTCTCTTTCTCGGCGTTGGCGCTCGAGTTCTTCAATTCTTCTGGTGTACTCTTCATCAGCTGATGTCTGTTATCTGGTGGAGCGAGAACGGTAGTCAAGTCATTTTTGAAGCATGTTGTTCTCGTCCATCAGAACTCGGTTCATAGATCACAGTTTTCTCTCCTCTATGATGGCCAGATCACGTTCGCGCTCGGCTGCAATTCGATCATGAGCTGCATAGAGAGCTTGATCATGGAGTTGCAGCTGTGGAGATACTTGTTAATTCTCCCAGCCTGTTGTAGATGGCATCCAGTCTGCTCAGGATATCATCGTTTGCCGGGCAGGATGGAGAGTGGTCGAGGTCTACTCAAATGGAAGGGCTGCTGGAGGGGTGGAGTTCTTGAGGTTGAGGTTGAGATGGAAGAGGAATCGGTAGTGGGGAAGGTATGGGTAGATAAGGAATTGGATTTAGGAGGGGATGAAGGAGGGGTTAGTGGGATTTCAATATCTGTGTCCGAATGATCACAAATAATTGAAGGCGATGGGACGGGGTCGGTGGAGAACCAGAAGGAAGGAGGGGCATAGAAAAGGGCTTCTAGTCTCAGGGGTTGAGGTTCTGGTGGAGGGGGAGTAGGTTTAGTGAAGAGGTCTTCTACTGACGAAATTTCAAAGATGAACTTCGTAGAAGCAGAGGAAAGGATATGGGAAACCAAGGGGTTATAATGAGAGGAATGGGTTGGTTTCGTTCAGATGGTGTAGTAGGGTTGGTTTGGGTAGGAGGTGGTGAAGATGGGGTAGATGGGTTTGGTGAGTAGTTGAAGGGGGAAAGAGGTATTTGAGTTGGTGAGTGGATAGGCTCCTCCTGAGGGATAGACTCCTCTAAAGGGTTAGGCTCCTCTTGAGTAGATGACTGACTAGGTTTGTTAGAAGAAGGGGTAGGAGGTTGGTTACCAGCATACTTCCTTTTTTGCCCTAGCGGTTGGATAGGAGATCCAGAGGCTTCATCGACAGAGATGACAGGGTCTACTGGTGGCTTGGTTGGGATGCCCTTACACAAACGCCTGTGTTTGGGTTTAGGTGAGGGTGAGGGTTGGTCAGAGGAGGGTTTACATTTAGGTGTTGGGGATGGCTGGGAAGAAGAGGTTGTTGGTTCAGGCTGGGATGACTGAGGAGAAGAGGTTTGCCCAGCAGCAGCAGAGGAGCTGACAACTGACTTTGCATATCTACTGGCCTTTAGTTCCTTCCTTATCCAGGCTACTTGAATCTCTTCTATTTCATCTTCTAGCCTGGCCTTGGCATCTACCTTGGTCTTGGCAATAATGTCAGCCAAGACTTCAGCCTCATCTAGCGAGAAACTAGCCTCCTTCTAGCCTTCGCAACCTTAACGCGCTTCTAGATGTGCTCAGACTCATCTGCCAGCACTCTTGCCTCTTGTAGAATGTCCTGGGCAACGGTAGAGGTTTGCTTCTGAACCTTTGCCCTGGTTGCACGAATAGCTGTGCTAGTATCGTCATACGCATCCATATCGAACCGCATGACCATCATAGGAGCAGGTTTGGCCACCATTTCAACAACAATGTTGGGGAGCCCTCTTTGCTACCTCCTCTTATTCTCGTACTCAACGTACTTGGAGAAGAAGGTGGCTGTTTGCTGCTTGTCCTTCGACACCTTCTTAAGCTCCTCCAGCTTAACAGCGTAATTGATTTCTAGCGTATCCCTTAGCAGGGTGTTGATCAGCCGGACAAAAGGCCTCTTGTTGTAAGGCCTCTTTACTGTTGCAATGTGGTTGCGGAGCTCGTTGAAAATAATAGCACCATACTGGAGGTGTGTCTTCTGGTGGATGATACATGAAAGGTTGAGCTGTTGGGAGGTGAAGATGTCATGAGCTCTGTTTTTGAATAGGAGCGACTTGTCCAGCACATGACTGGAACAGTAGACGTCCAAAGGAAAAACGTTCCTCAGCATTCTCCCTTGAGGTTCCCTTGGGGTATTTGCTCTCCTCATTGCTTCCCATGCATTGTTAGCCTCAGCAATGGATAGCTCACAGTCCCCGCCATAGTGAACTCCAATTACTTTGGATATCACCTTGGCAGATAGAGAGAAGGGACGTCCACGAATCAACCCTCAAATGACAGAAGGTGTTTTGGCGTTGATCTCCATTCCCTGGTAGAATTCTTTAGCGAGAAGGTTGCTCTAGTCTTCATCGTGAAGAGTGAAGAGAGGGAGAATCCCAAACTCGTTCATGTCCTCACACATTTTTGCTCCGGCAACAAAGGTGTCGACAGACGACAAATCAATGCACATACCCGGGATGTATGTGTTCGTCGGCAGCTCTTGGATTATATCGTGAGCGGCGGGAGAGAAGGGGAAACCAGGAAGGTTGACGGAGGGGTCAGGGTGACAGACTTGCTCTGGGTGGAGCACCTTCCTTTTGTCGGAACTTGATTTCACAGATGATTTCACCTACAAAAGCAGTTTTTAAAAATTAGGGCTTTTTCCCTAGACAGAACAAACAATCAAGGATTTCATTTTAAGGAAAAATAAAATAAATTTTCAGATAGAAAAATGAAACCCTTGAATGTTTTGAGTGTTAATTACAGAGAAACATCAACAATTAATACTTGAAGAAATAAGTATTTGAAGCACAGAGAAAACCATTGGTTTCAAGATTTTTGAAATAGACAACAATGACGGAAACTGTCAGGATACACAAAGCGGCCTTTCAAATTCCTCAAAGAAACAACTCAAAAGAAGAAATTTAAGAAGTAAATCATAAGAGAAGAATCTAATGAGCATCGTAATGCTTACCATTGTTGCTATAATGAGGAAGAAGCGAAGAACAATGTATAGAAATGAAACAACTGCAAAGAAGAACGGAGGGTTTGAGTAGAGAGAGAATTTTAGAGAGAGAGGGTTTGTGAAAGTTTTGAAAGAGGCGGTTCAAAGTCTATTTTAAAAAGGAGAAAAGTCATTTTAGCAAAAATAGCTTGGATGATTGACACGTGTCTTTCATAAAGCTTTTAACTTAAGATATTTTTCAATTTAACAGCGAAAAGTGACTTTTAACCCCTTAGCCTTTTAAGAAAAACTTTTGCCCTCGAATAAACAGTTAACTGAAATACTAACCCGGTCTTAACGAAGATGAGGTAAAACAAGAACGTAGTTAATTAGTAAAAATTAACGTCTGCTGGTATGAGATAACTTTTAAACTTAAAAATAAACTTTAAGTTGTAGGATCAATCATACCATGATTTCTCCTTAAATAAAAAACCTGGTAGTATCCAGTGGTTTGGTGGGAATGTCAGCCAATTGATGTTCAGTTGGAACATATTCCAAACCGATGTTACCTTTTTCCACATGATCCTTGAGGAAATGATAGCGAATATCAATGTGCTTTGTCTTGGAGTGCATCACTGGATTCTTTGAGACTGAAATTGTAGAGGTGTTATCACACATCATAGGAAAATGTGCAGTCTTGATGTTGTAGTCCACAAGTTGCTGCTTCATCCAAAGTAGTTGAGAGCAACAGCTGCTGGCAGTAATGTATTCTACATCTGTGGTTGAATTTGCAACTGATCCTTGCTTTTTGCATGACCATGAGACAAGTCTATTTCCAAGAAATTGACAGGTTCCACAGGTGCTTCTTCTGCTTACTTTGTAGGCTGCATAGTCTACATCTGAGTATCCAACTAGATCAAAGTTGTTCCTTCTTGAAAACCAGATACCCAAATTTATAGTTGTTGAAACATATCTGATGATACGTTTAGGAGCAAGCAATTGTGATTCCCTTGGATCTGCCTGAAATCTAGCACAAATATATATAGCAAACATAATATCAGGTCTACTGACAGTAAGGTAAAGAAGTGAACCTATGATGCCTCGATACTTAGTTACGTTTTCTTGCTTTGCTTTCTCATCTTTGTCAAGATGGCAGTCAGTAGACATTGGTGTCTCGAATCCTTTAGCTGAATCAAGACCAAATTTCTTGATAAGCTCCTTTGCATATTTGGTTTGGCTGATGAAGATCCCGCTGAAGTCCTAGAAAGTATGTGAGCTCTCCCATCATGCTCATCTCGAACTTGCTTTGCATCAGCTTCTCGAATCTCTTGTACATGCTTTGATTTATTGATCCAAAAATGATGTCGTCCAAATAGATTTGTACCAGAAGAGAATGACCTTTGTGTTTGAGGATGAACAAAGTTGTATCTATTCTTCCTCTCACGAATCTTGGTTCTATTAAGAACTTGGATAGAGTTTCATACCAAGCTCTGGGAGCTTTTTTGAGGCCATAGAGTGCTTTCCTCAGACGATATACTTGATCCTCTTTGCCTTGGATGACAAAACCTGAAGGTTGTTCAACGTATACTGTTTCTTGAAGATCACCATTGAGAAAGGCACTCTTTACATCCATCTGATATTCCTTGAAGTATATGAACGTCGCATAGGCTAGAAATAGTCTGATTGCCTCTAATCTGGCAACAGGAGCAAATGTTTCATCGAAGTCAATTCCTTCTTCCCGTCGGTAGCCTTGAGCAACCAGTCTAGATTTGTTACTGGTGACATTTCCATCTTCATCTCTCTTGTTCCTAAATACCCATTTGGTGTCTATGACTGGATGGCCAGTAGGTCTTTGAACTAAGCTCCACACTTTTCGTCTTTCAAACTGGTTCAACTCCTCTTGCATAGCTTCAATACAGTAATGGTCTTCGATAACTTCATCAATCTTCTTAGGCTCGATTTCAGACACGAATGTGAAGGCAAACATAGTCTCATTTCAAACACTACTTCTCGTGTGAACTCCTGAGTTGAAATCACCAATGATTTAAGAGATGGGGTGATCTCTTGTTTCAATAACAGCTGGAGGAAGATCATTTCTGGTGAGTTCTTCCCTTAAAACTTTTGGAGAGGGTAGAGAAGGTGATTCACCAAAATAATATTCAAAAGGGATATGATCTTCGAGACCTTCATTTTCTGGTGGACAAGAAGGATGAGTGATTTGCAAAGGTGTTTGAGGTAGAACAAAAGAGATAGCATTTGGGTCAACAGAAGGGTTAGAAGAGGTACCAGCAGAGTTGAAGTCTGCTGGTGCTGGATTAGCAGAATTTGAAGAGTAAATTGTACATGTCTCAACATCATCCGAATCATTAGCAACATTTGGGACCACTTGTGGCTCTAGTAAATCGTATTCATCAAAAGTAACATGCACAGATTCTAAAATTTTTAAAGAATTTTTGTTAAATATGTGAAATGCTTTTGAATGATTGGAATAACCCAGAAAAATTCATTCGTCTGATTTTGAATCAAATTTGCCTCTATATTCTTTTCCATTATAAAGAATAAAACATTTACATCCGAAGATTTTGAAAAATCCTATATTTTGTGCTCTTCCTCTCCATATTTCATATGAAGTTTTATTATGAAACTTGTTTACCAGGGATCGATTATGAGTGAAACATGCAGAATTGACAACTTTTGCCCAGAAGTATTTCGAAGTCTTGCTTCTGCCAGCATAGTTCTTGCTACTTCAATGAGTGTTCTATTCTTTCGTTCAGCTACACCATTTTGTTGAGGAGTTCCAGCAACATAGAAGTTGTGGCCAATCCCGTGGTGATCACAATATCATTCAACACTGTTGTTTTTGAATTCGGTGTCGTTGTCTGACCTGATGTCACTTATGTCTTCAAGCTTTTGAGTTTTAAGTCTTCTGAATAGAGTAGTGACTTGATCATATGTCTCATCTTTTAATGTCATTGTTTCGATCCAAGTGAATCGAGAGTAGTCATCAACTACTACAAATGTATACTTGTCTCCGGAGATACTGATGGTAGTGATTGGTCCAAAGAGATCCATGTGCAGAAGTTGAAGAGGTCTGGAAGTTGACATAACATACTTACTCTTGAAGGAAGACTAAGAGAGTTTTCCTAGTTGACAAGCTTTGTAACTTCTGTCGTGGTTGGCAAACACCGTAGGTAGACCTTTGACAAGCCCATCTTTGGAGAGCTTGGAGAGGTACTTGAAGTTGAGGTGGTTGAGACGCTTGTGCCAAAGTCAATTGTTGTCGCGAATGTTATTAGTAACTAGGCAAAGGCTAGAGGATCTCCCTAGAAGGTTTAAGTCTACGACATAGACATTTCCTTGTCTATTGCCGGTCAGTAGAGTTGAGCAGGATTCACGACCCTTGATGAGACATTGGTTGGAGGAGAATTGGCAGATAAGACCCTTGTCACGGAATTGGGATATGCTCAGAAGATTATGCTTTAAGCCATTCACTAGAGAAACTTTGCTGATGGAAAGACTTCCTCTAGTGATTAAGCCATACCCAATCGTTTTCCCTCTTGCATTGTCGCCAAAAATTACCATAGGACCTTTAGCTTCAGCTATATCTGAGAGTAGACTTCTATTCCCTGTCATGTGCCTTGAACAGCCACTATCACGGTACCAGATGTCCTTATCTTCTGAATCTATAACCATGAAGCTGACCTGAAAAAGTCAAAGGAACAAGGTCCCCTTTATTTTGTTTTGGGTCCTAAGGATTAGCAACCTTTTGGGACCCATACTTGCCTAACCTTGGGAGAACTAGGTCTCTCAGATTTTTGTGTGAATCTTAACAGGCATTATGGGGCCAGATGGCCTAAACAATTGCAAGAATGACATAGATGAAAATTCCATGGAGAATTGTGATCATCTTTTGTTGTAGAGAGCTTGTGACTTTCTTTATTTACATCAACACTCTAGGGTTCAACATGCTTGTTGACAGTAGGCTTAAGAGGTTTCTTGTGAATGTTCCTTCGTCTATTAATAACAGACCTAGCCTTGGCTGATCTGGTGTTAACAATTTTAGGAGCATCCACCTAAACTCCTTTAAGTTTAGTGTCAACTAGCTTGGGAGCCTTGGCCATTTCATAGACAAACTTGACAGGTACCAGCAGAGATTTCGTTGGTTTATCGCCAGTAGACTTTGCCTTAGCAAAGCTGCTGTCGATAGACTTTGATTTCTCTATCGAACCTTTTACAAGCTTCTCATTAGAAGCAGCTTCTTTGGCTTTCCCTTTGTGAGCCTTGGAGTAAACATATGGTACACTTGTATAGCCAAGTCCATTTTTACCCTTGTTACCAAAGGTCTGTTTGGAGAAGGAAAGATCAACAGCAGTCTTGGAGGATTCACCTTTCTCTGTGACAGAAGAGCATGCTAGGTAGGGCTCATCATTGTAGCCTAAGCCTGATTTTTCTCCAGTTGGATTTTGGCTGGATAGAATTCCTTCAAAGGTTTCCTTTGAGCAATTCCAGAAGTCAATCGTCTTTTATAAGGCAATTTTTTCCTGGTCTAGTCCTTTGATGTGCTCAACCAAGCACTCAACTTTGTCACAGAGAACTTTGTTTTCTCCTTTTAGCTTGATACTCTCTTGTTGACAGCTAATGAGAGTTTGAATCTTAGCTGCCAGCAGAGATTTCTCAACGACAAGCTTTTCATAATTCTTCACGAGTTTTACATAGGCTACTCTGAAAGAGTTTAACTCCTCAAGCATATCTTGATTATCCTTGAGCAGTTCTTCCTTACTAAAGCTTTCACAGTTGGTCTCAACCTTTTCGAAGGGATCAGGCGAGATTTCGACTTCATGTTCAAAGTCATAGATGAGACTTGATTCATGAGCTATTAAGCATATATTGGCTTGCTCACAATCGTCCTCATCCTCTTCTGAATTCGTCTTAAACCATGTAGCAACCTTTTTCTCTTCAATGTCCTCAGCAAGCATACCCTTTAGTTTTTGAAATTTCCTATATGGAGGCTTTCGGTATATTTCAAATTTTGGCTTTGGACATTTAGATGCAAAATGACCAAGTTTCCTACAGTTATAACACACGAGCTCATTATCAAACGAGCCTTCAGCAGTCTTTCTAAAAGGCTATTGGTGTGTGTGTCCTTCCTTCCATATTTTGCAAATTTCTTAAAATGTTTTACAAACATAGCAAACTGTTCATCAGAAAGAAAATCATTTTCACCGGAGGAAGTGGAGGGTTTGTCATCAACTGGAATTGCTTCATGTACTGTGGCTGGCAAGGACAGAGTTTTGAATTGCTTATCCTGCTCTAGAGCTTGACTAACATCGAGCTCATAAACCTTTAAGCTTGCATAAAGACTACGAAGAGTCATTTCATTTAAGTTTTTAGTTTCTTTCATGGCGGTAGTCTTAACGTGCTAAAGACTGCCTAGTGAGCCTAGAAATCTCATGTTCATTTCTTTCCCGCATGTGTTCATTTCTTTCTTGCCATAAATTTTACCAAGAGAAAAGTAACTATTTATTACCTCGATGAAGTGATCGTATGCTTGTCTCAAGGTTTCCGTAGGATCCTTTTTGAAAGAGTCAAATTACTGGATGAATGTATACTTCTTGTTGTCTCTTGTATCTTGGTCTCCTTCCAAGTATTCAACAAGAGCTTCCCACATCTCTTTGGCAGAAGTACACTGGATCACTTGTTGGTAGGTACTGGTGTCTAGAGAGCTTGTAATGATGTTGATGGCTTTACTGTCTAGCTCCATTAGTTTTCTTTCATCCTCAGTCCATTCTGATTCTTCTTTTGGAACTTCTAGAGGATTTCCACCAATGAAAGCCAGAAGATTTGGCTTCATTGGTATGTGACGTCCTCTGAGTACGCACTTCTATAACCTGTTATCAATAGAGTTCATGTGACACATTATCTTATCCTTCCAAACATCGAAATGGCCTTCGTCCAATATTGGGACATGGTTCGCATTTGATGTAGGTAGCATGTAATGTGTTTGTGCCATTCGATCTTTATCTCTCAAGAGATTAATCTTGGAAAAACTTGTTTTCGAAGAGTTGGGCTCTGATACCAATTGTTAGTCCCAAAGGGCACAATATTAAGCTAGAAGGGGGGGGGGTTGAATAGCTTAATAAACACTTAAAACTTTTCGTAATAGTTCGTAAAACAAGTACTTGCAACCTATTGAAAAGGTTGAAGTAATGAAGACTTGCAAGGAAGACACACTAAGTCTACTGGTGAAGTACTACCGGTAGACTTGGCTGATTACTGAAGTTTGTTACTCAAAGTAATAAGTTAAGACGATGACGACAGTATAAAACAGTAATCAACATAATGAAAAGAACACATGTATTTTGAGATGGTTGGCACTATAAAGAGTACTACCTCCACCACCAAGGCAATCAACCTTGGATTTGAATGTGCACTATATTTTCCACAAGTTCTATTACAGAAATATCTAATGGATCGTGTACAAAATATTTGATTTGTGTTTGGGGGTGGGGGAATTGAATATATGGAGAAACAGAATATTCAATGTGCAGAAGAATAGTAATGTATAGAACAATAAGAAGTAAATGATTAACAGTTGATGCAGATCTTCTTGTTGTTGTTGAGGATTTTGTTGATCAGTTAATGATCTCTTGAATGTACTGACTATGATGACTTGATGTTGTTGAATAGATTCAAAGCATTATTATCTTCAATCTTCAATGGCAGTATTTATAGGTCTGAGCATTCTTGAGACCGTTGGAGAAGATGAAGTGAGTAACAACTCTATTAGGTAGGGAGCATTAAATGTCGGGAGCTGCTTTGTTGACTTCATCTCTAATTGGAACTGATCAGGGTATGGAGAGGTGCATGTGCTGGAACTAGTAGGTGGGCAACAAACAGAGTTACAGACCTGCAGTAGTTGGTACAGTCTGTTTGTGTCAGACTGTATACCTGCTTTACCATATTCAGGAGGCGAAAGTCTTCATTCTTCGGAAAAGCTAGAAAGGCGTGTCTTGGAAGTCAGAAGTTATTGATGATGGATTAATTCAAATTCAAACCTTAGATATCTGAATTGAATAATTCACTTGAGCTTAATATCCGGATAATCTTGACACGTCATGCTGTCCGAGTGCAGACAAGGTCTCCTTGTAAAGGCTGCTGGTGAAGTTATATGGTGAAGCCTTCTGCCAAAGTCTTCTGTCGAAGTCTGTGAAGTCTAAAAAACTATTCTGAAGGCAAAGTTCTATACACAGTTGCCATGCTAACTGGTACGCATCCCATTTAGCCACTAAGTATAGAACCTAATGTAAGGAATGAGCAAATGTTAATTAATATACATTGAGAAACAACATAAGTAAAGCTTTGACTTGTCTTGGAAAGCAAGTTTCTGAGGTCCCCTGCTCGATGCTTGTCCAGGTGAGCAAGGATCTGACTGGCTTCAAGATGTGGATCTGATATTGACAAGTGTAAATCCCGGGCATGGCCCCTGGTCGAGTAGGCAAGGCCTATGCTCGACCAAGTTTAGACAGGAGTTGTAGTGTTCTCTACTCAGTATCTTACTACCTTTGTCCGCTAGATAGGTAGGTCCCATGTTAATTGAGCTCGTGACTGGCACGCGATCGTCGCACTTGCTTTGCTCGTGACCGGGTTTGGGCCGGTCACATCAGTGGCCCCTAGCTCCTTGTTTGGCGATTATTCATGCTCGAAGCGGGAAGCGCTTATGCTCGTTGCTGTAACTTTTGTATCGGACTTCAACACTTGTAAATTTCTGAGAGAATTATGACTGGACTGGAAGGCAATTGTGGAAAGTTCTGGAAGCTTGCTAATAGGATGCCAACTGGAGCGTATTGAGGAAGCCTTATCGTTAGAGAGTAGCGTGGCGAGTACATGAACATGCACGTGAACCGTCGCTGTCGTTATAGCCATAGTGTGGTGCGAATCACGAGACGTCGCATTTCATGCGAGCGTGTAGGTGTGAGTGCCCCGGGGGTTTCGAGCATCTCGCCCTCCCTTGTTTAGGGGAAAACGAAATTCAAAAATGCAACGCTTTTTCATTCGATCTTCCCTTGTTTAGGGGAAACGAAATTAAAAGTGCAAAAAAAACGTTGTAAAGAGCGCGTGGAATACGCCTGACCTCATCGTGGACTCAAAGTGTTGTAACAGAGTTGCCGTCTTTATTTTAAGGAAAAACAAAGAAAAACCAAAATGCAACCAGATTTGTAAAAGGGTTTGGAGGCTAAATTACAAGTTGGGATGGTGTTAGGCCCCCAACTCGCCCTTTCGGTCTCAAAACAAGTTTTTTGGCTAAATATGCTTTTATTATATTCATTTAACTGATAAAATACACCATTTAAATATACATATCTGTACATATATTATTACAAACTTGCAACAGTCTCCTTTCGGGAGTTACGAATACATTTATAAATATTTGGCCATAATAATGACTCTTTTTAGTGCTATTTCTTATAGAAATCCGGGCAACATAACTTCGTATTTTTATTATGTGGGGCCGGCTTTAAATAGCACTTTTTAGTAAATAAAACTTTATAGCCTACCTTTTGAAGTGTGTGGGCTTTATCCCGTACACACTAGCTTCTAGTAGATTTTAGGGTGCGCTCGCTCTGTCCTTCTGGGAGAGGGAGTCTTTTTGCTGTTGCGGAGATTCGGGCAAAGTAATTGCTTCCGAAAGTTGCTTTTTGGCCTTGGGAACCGGGCGGAGCAACTGCTTACTTTTTTACTGTTGTTTGCTTGTTGACGGCGGAAATCGGGCGGAGCAACCGCTTGCGTTTCGCGGATTTGGCGTCTGGATTCATGCAGGACAACTGCTCTTTTTGGGATTTTTGGATCGGTGGAATAGGGCGGAATCCTAGCAAGGAAACTAGGTTTCACTTTGGCCGACTGGTTTTAGTGTTTGGGGGAGATTTGGCAGAGCTTAGGAGCTAGAGGAATAAATCTCTCGGCATTCTCTCGTGAGAGCGATCACTCACTGCGTGGTGAAAAGGTGTGTGAATTCTGAGTGCCGGATGCCTTTATTTATAGGCGAAAATCTTGGCTTCCTTCGTTGTTAAGTTTCATTCACTGAGCTTCATCGGCTTGTACCGCGCGCTGGAAAAATTGCACCGATGACAAAATGCTACAGTGCATTAAGCACTATTGGGCGCCACCTATGGAGGGGGTGGGCGCCGCGCCAGGAGTCATTGTGGGTGGCGCCAGGCTCCTTTCTTTCCTCTTTTTGACACTTTGGCCCCTGCATTTCACTGTTTATGCATCATACTTTTTCCTTTCCATTTTTAACATTTTAAACCCTGTAACTTGACATCCATTAGTCCTTTTAACAGTTCTTGATATTTTATGTCATGCTACATACCAGGTGTACGAAATTGGGGTGTCTACAGAGCCCATCAACGATGGAGTTTACGGGTAACCCGAAGCTTACCGAGTAAACGAACATCGTTGATAAGAAATAGACTCCCAAATTTCGTGAAAATTATAATGGGGAGTGATGCAAAAGGTAGCAGTTATAATGCAACAGTTTATGATGCAGTTCAAATCTCACATACCCTAGACTTATTTAGTCGGTTATAGGATGTTATCGTAGTTTTTAAGCAGATATGCAATAAAACGCTCTGATGGTCGGACCTACCAAAATAGGCTGCCTACGTATCCCTATAAAAGGAATCAGTCCAAACATAGTTCAGCCTCATGCAAACAAACAATAGCCACTGGGTGGGATAGATGGTTCGTTTCGCCCAGAATAGGTAAAACTGGTGGGACCTCGGGTGCGTTTCGCCCAGCATAGGCAAACTGGTGGGATCTCGGGTGCATTTCGCCCAGCATAGGCAAAACTGGTAGGACATCTTAAAACAGGCTTTCCCCAGCATAGGGAAAACTAGGTGCTACATTTTAAAACGGGATTTCCCCGACATAGGGAAATCGATACCACTTTTTAAAACAGGCTTTCCCCAGCATAGGGAAAGCGATGGATCCATTTAAAACGAGCTTTCCCCAACATAGGGAAAGAGATGCTGCTTTTAAAACGGGTTTTCTCCAGCATAGGGAAAAGCGATGCCACTTTTCAAAACGCACTTTCCCCAGCATAGGGAAAGCGATGCAACTTTTAAAACACACTTTCCCCAGCATAGGGAAAGCGATGGAACCTTTTAAAACACGTTTTCCCCAGCATAGGAAAAACGATGCAACTTTTCAAACGCGCTTTCCCCAACATAGGGTAAGCGATACCACCTTTTAAAAACAGGCTTTCCCTAGCATAGGAAAAATGATGCAACCTTTTAACACGGGCTTTCCCCAGCATTGTGACGACCCGACCCGGATCCCAAGACGAGATCCCAAGGTCGTGCCATCGGGAAACAAGTAACAACAAGCAAACAACAAATAACGGGTAAGGCCATAACGGCAATACACCAACAACTTCAACACATGCGGAAGTGAAACATAATAACACAGTGGCACCCGAGCTAACAAGCTCAAACTAAATACAACCAAAGAGATAATAAATCTCTCGGTCCAAAAATTCGACGCATGTGCCGCAACATTGGGCACGTAAAGCAAAACTCCCTGTCATGCAGTATAAATATATAGCAACAAATAAACCAAGTCATCGGCGACGTTACAGCCGAAACAATACACTAAGTCTAAGACTCTAGTCTAACTTATTCAATGGCTAAAAACATGTCAAAGAACAAACATGATAATTTATCCATCAATATACATAACTAAAACATAATCATCAATAATCACCAAGCGCGACTAACACAAGTCGGCTACCAAGAGAATAAGAGTTAACCAACATAAGTATAAATATTACATCCACAAATAGGTTTGCTACCCATCATGAAGTTTACATAACTTCAATTTTCCCAATGTCCTTACCAAAAGAAAATGAACTAAACTAAGGTAGCAACCTTGCCAAAAGAAAACTTCACCAACGAACTCGGCAATCACTTCGACCCACTAGCACGGCTCGGATATAAGGAAAACAATCAACAAATAGGAGTAAGCCATAATGACTTAGTAAGTTACTAAACATAACTTCCTATCATGGCATCATGCACAATAATAATAATAATATATCATGCTATCATCATAGAATAACATTATATTAAAAATCATGTCATGACATTCATGCTTAACAATAATAAATCATGCTATCATTATAGTATGACATTTCATTAAAATCCATGTCAAGGCAATTTATGCTTAACAACCTTAAATATCAAGTTATCCATAAAGTATAACAATTTATGAAACCATCTCAACCATCATATCATATCGTATTCACATAGTACATTATTCACATAAGTACTTGTGAGTCAATTCATATAAAGGGGATATGATACCATTACCATCTCTTTCCGACGTGTCGCTCCTGCAAAAAACATGTGCAAACCTTTATGTGTCCTCGATATCCCTTTCGTGGATATCGATGTCCCCGAGACAATCCCCGCTCGAGTTCCATAGTTATCAAAGTCATGTGTATTACTACAACTAAGATGAACTACTTCCCCACCGTGGCCATCGATGGAGGGGTGTGTGCAACCCGGCACGGCGATCCATCGTAATCACGAATCCCACAATTCATGAAGACGATGCATCGTCTCGCCAAAGACTCAACAAACCGACTCCAGCTGGACTCAAAACCCAAGCACAAGTAATATATACTCATATGCTCAAAAACAAGTAGGCACATACTCTACCATCAAACTAGTCATGCATTTCATTCACAACTAGCATAAATTCACATTAGAGAATAATATTAACTCTCATAATCAAGTGTCCTTCATACACTTCTAAAATTTTTGGAGGCTTGACCTCCATCAATTCTACCCCAAATTCCGTAGGACTTAAGATTATAGTTCCTAAAATTCATACTAACCCGAAGGTTGACTCCGTTGAGTCCAATCTACACTTTCCAAAAATTAGGGCATAGAAGCATGGGCTACAATACCCTCCTATGTTCATGACTATCATCAATGACCATATTCCCAAGCTCATTAAACCCACATAATCCCAACAAAACACTTAACAAGGCAACATATAGCAAATTCACATTTTTATGCATAAACCCATTTAGGTCACTTCACCAATCATGCTTTCCAAAACTTGAATAAAACACATAAAATGAATTAATATGTTACTCTACACATGAATATCATACTAATCAAGGTTTCAATCATGTTCATCCAAGCCAAATCATCATTTAGGCATATACCCTTTCAAGTCACCTCACCAATCATGCTTACAATACTTGAATAAATCACATAGAATGGATGAATATGCTACTCTAGACATGAATATCATGTTAATCAAGGTCTTAAGTAGGTTCATCCAAGCAAAATCATCATTTAGACCTCTAGGGTTCATGGCATCTCTAAAAAGCCCTAGAATGCACCCATTGACCTCACATAGCACAAAGATTGTTTTCCCTAGGGTCAATGGGGCAAAAAGAAAGAGGAAGAGATGTAGCAACTTACCTTGATTCAGCCCCTTCAAGCTACAAATTCAAAATTCCAATCGGTGGGATTTGTTCTCCTCAAGCTCCTCTTCAAATCTATGGTGTGGATTGTGAAATGAAGGTCTCTAGCTATGGCCGCCAAGGATGGGCTCTCAAGAAACCCTATAAGACTCCTCTCTTAGCCCCCAAGAAGATCTCCCATGTTTTTTAAAAGTGATAGGCAGAAAATGAAAGCTTAAGTGAAGTGTTAGGGCTCCAAATAGGTTAGCAAGGTAAGTGGGTTTATGTTTAAGTGATAGGTTTGTTTCCCTTTGATTAACCCCTATAATCCACCTCCAAAACTCAATTAGATGTTTAGGATATAACTTAAGTTAGTTAGGAGGGTTTAGGAGTGGGTTAGGTTGGGTTTGGGTAGGGATAGGATAGGCAACTTACCAATTTATCCAAGAAATCCTGTAACAGGGACTGATGCCCATGCGGTCGCATGGGTTGATAGTGATGCGAGCGCATCACTCTGAAATACACCTTACCAATTTTGCTTGCTTCCTTGCTCGGCCTCGGACTCTCCCGCATGCATCCTCGAGTCCTCCAAAGCCAAAAAGGTCTAGAATTCAACCTTAAAAGTCTACAAATCATAACCTAAACATTAAGGGTTCAAACCTCACTCACGAAGAAGGTCAATAACTAGAAGAAAACTAGCAACCAAACCGACGATGCAAGAAACATTCAATCAACATCTAAATCATGTTAATGATGTTATGAATCGCCTCTAACATTTATACATGTGCATCCAACATAAATCATTAATCAAAGTCTCAAAGCATCCCGTGTAAGAAAGATGCATACAAGCATATCAAATGAAGTCAATGAACAAGCTATTGATTTTAAACATTAGTATGAGCTAAATTAACATACTTATGATGAATATGAATGTATGAACTCATGCATAGCAAGCAATATTTTAGGGTTTTACAAGCATAGGGAAAACGATGCAACTTTTAAAACGCGCTTTCCCCAGCATAGGAAAAACGATGCCACCTTTGAAACTGACTTTCCCCAGCATAGGGAAAGCGATGCAACCTTTTAACACGGGCTTTCCCCAGCATAGGGAAAGCGATGCTGCTTTTTAAAACACGTTTTCCCCAGCATAGGGAAAACGATGGAACCTTTTAAAACGCACTTTATCCAGCATAGGAAAAGCGATACCACCTTTAAAACAGGCTTTCCCCAGCATATGGAAAACGATATAACCTTTTAAAACACGCTTTCCCCAGCACAGGGAAAACGATGCAACCTTTAAAACATGTTTTCCCCAGCATAGGGAAAACGATCCAACTTTTAAAAACGTCTTTTCCTAGGATAGGGAAAATGATGTAACTTTTTAAAAACGCGCTCTCCCCAGAATAGGGAAAGCGATGCCACTTTCTAAAATGTGTTTCCCCCAAAATAGGGAAAACGGTGCGATTTTTTTTTAAATGTGCTTATCCCAACATAGGAGAAGCGATGCAGATTTTTTAAAAAAATCTGCTTATCCCTGCATAGGAGAAGTGATGAAGATTTTTTTAAATGTGCTTATTCCTGCATAGGAGAAGCGATGATTATGAAGCGTTGTGGCAGAATGCTGTCGATGATCGACTTGTGTAGCTTTTGATGATGTTGCTAAGGATGTTTGGGAGATGGTCCTTGGCGAGATGCTGGCAGAACATTTATACTTTTCCAAGGGCCGATACGGAAGAAGACCTGATAAGATGTAGTAAAATGATGCAAACGAAAGATGCAAGCATGCGAATGAAACTTTCTTTTTTCTTAAAAAAAATGGACACTTGAATGTGCATGTGTGTCATCCATTTATTAAACATGTTAAGACAAAATAAGGCAAGGTGATATAAATGTAATGCAAGAGCTTGAGATGTGGCTTCTGGTTGGCTTTGAATGGTTATGAGTATAGGAGTTGGTGGTGATATTTGAGATGGAGGTGGGTGATGTTTAGGGTTACCTTTCTGTCTTTTGACTAGTGCATCATTCATGAAAGGAATTCAATCAGGATTAGTGAGTCCTACTAATTGATGCCTCAGAGGGACCTTTTTTTTTTTTTTTGTGCTCTAAATTTTGCCTAGGCCGCCTTTTCGGGTTTTCAACCTAGAGAGATTTTACCTCATAGGGAGCCGGTCTTTAAATGCATCTGAAGATAAGCTGCTTATTCTTGAGGGATCCGGCCTTTGTAACTTCTTCGTTTTTTCAAGCGAGATGGAAAAGACAGTTGTTTCTGGAGATGATGAGTCTTTATGTATCGAAATGAGTTTGGCGGGAGAAGCCCCGGGATGACTTGATGAACCAAATTTTATAAAATGGTATGGGAAAGTTCCTGAAGAGGTTAACTGGAGACAGCCCCAGAAAGACTCGATCCAAAGTTTATCTCCGAGTATCATAAGTTTCATGGACCCTATTTAGCATTTATCTTTTGATAATTTTATATGCTTTTAGCAAGAAGTTCTGTCCTGGACCCAGAAATAACCGATTAAAACAGAGCTATAGGGGGCAACTAGGTTAGGGTATAGTGTTTAAGTATTTGGGATGGATTGACTTTAGGGTTGAGGATTTGATTGACCTCTAGTTCAAAGGTATTTTGAGCTGTGGATTTGGTTATTTTTAGAAAGGCGATTGCAAAGCGATCATTGGCTGGCCTATTAGGTCGTGGGTTTGGATGAGAAGTTGGTTTATGGACCTGGTTGTATGTATTGTGAGATTGGCTTTTGGCTTTGGTTGTGGGTTATGGGGTTGTCCAAGAGTGATTGGTTATTTTTTATTGCGAGAGAAAGATTTTGAGGAAATCGCTCAGGAGAGGCTTTTTTTTTTATGCATATGCCTCTCTTTCTTTTTTTTTCTTCTCTTTTTTGTTGACCTTTCGAGCAAATTGAGAGAGTGCTTGAAGAGATATATGTTCTCTCTCTCTCTCTTGGGATAAAAAGGTTGTCACTCTTGGTGGATATAGATATAAGGGTGGAGCAACCCCAGTTTTTGGAAGCTGAATCTTAGAGATGGTTAGGCTTTGGTATGATGTATTTGTTCATGTATTTGGAAGATGTTTGGTGTATGGTTGGAAGCCCCTAGTGTGCCATTTAATAGCTCGGTCGCAATGGGTCGAAGATGACATTTCACCAAGATAGAAGATTGCTTTATTGAACTTATATTTTTAATGGTTTGTGGGTCCATATTTCGAAATGATTCATTATCAACCCGTGTAGTTTTATCATGTTTTTACATGAGTTGATTCATCATCTCTTTTTTTTTCAATTTAACAAGCACATCGGCGATAGGTGGTGCTCAAAGATTAAGGAGAAGACTCGATAAGTTAAAATAGGAGAAGTAAGAATTTACCAGACTCAAATATAGATAAATACCTTTGGAAAGCTCGATTTGAGGACTTAGTTGGACTTTCGAAATAGCGGAGACCAAATGGATTAGTGAACATACTCTGCAAGGATGGGCTGTAGGCATCAATATGGGCAAAATAGATACTCCTGGGGTTTGAAAGCCCCTAGTCCTGAATTGTTGCGTATGATCCTTGAGTTGCCTAGCTTTTTTGGATTTCTCGGCTTTTTAGACTTTTCTGTTTTCTTGGCTTCTTGGCTTCCCCAGCTTTCCTTTCCTCTCTGGCTCCCTCTCGGTCTTTTTTTTTTTTTTTCATGTTTTCTTTTATTTTTTTCATTTTTTTATTCTTTTTTATTGTTATGGTAGACCTTGACATCTCGAAGTAGGACTTACTGATTTTTTTTTTTGAAATCGAGAGTGAACGATGCACTTATCAAGTAGTGATGCATTTATGAAAGGTTAAGAAGGAAATGAAATTTAGAAATGGCAATTGAGTATAATGGTGAGGAGATTTTCTGTCTTTACATGTTTTTAGAAAAAGGAAAACACATAGAAAACACATTTTTTTGAAGAGTAAATCAAAGCATTTAACCGAATTAGAAGGCTGCCTACGTTCCTCATTTCGAAACTCAGGTCATTGTAGTTCAACTCTGACAGAGAAATCTTCATTTTGCTAATCTTTTTTTTCATTATTTTTCAATTTGAAAGAATAGAGGCTTTTTTTTCTTTGAGAAATGAAATATTTTTTTTAATTTTTTGAAATGATTATTATTATTTTTTTTAACGAAAAGAAACGATTTTTTTAAGGAAAAGAGAATTAAATATTACACATGATTATTTTTAGAAAAAACTCCCTTTTTTTGTGATCCTTGAAATGAGACGATTACGTACCTTCGGATAATCCTCTCAGGAGAGTAAAAGATAAATAATCAATTTCTTTATTTTTTCAGCCCCTGCAAAATTGTTAGTGATACAAAAAAAAGTACCAAAGATCCTGATATGTATAAAAATAACACTGGATTAAAGGAAAAGAAAACTTTTTTTTTATTTTTTTCGAAAGGTGGAGTAACAGAAAAAATGGGTGCACAAAACGGTAAAAATGGGCAAACCAACCGATAAAATGAGCCCAACATCAGACAAAATTGTTCAAAAAGAGGAACGATCACGTAGGAAAAGGGGTGGGCGCAGCCCATAGCCACTTTGGGCGCTGCGCCCACATGAATTGTGCACATTCACTTTCTAACTTTTGACACTTTAATCTTTAACCTTTTTCCCTTTAACACTTAAACCCCCTCTTATTTCCTTCTTGTCTTTTATCCCTATTTAACATTTTCAAGTTTGTTTGTTTTTTAAATGAATAATATATTTTTTTACATTTTTTAAAGAGAAATTATTATATATATATATATATGCAAAACTTTTTTTTTCAAAAAACAATTTTTTTTCCTTTTGCATTAAGAAAATGAGTTTTTTTTTTACTTTTTTTTTTGAAAAGAGATGAAGTCTTTTTAAAAAAATTTGGAAGAGTGACTCTTTTTTTTCGAACAAATGAATTTTGTTTTGTTTTGAATTTTTTTTAACTGAAAAATGAATTTTTTTTAGAATTGAAAATAATATACATACAAGAAGCCAAATAAATATAAAATAGAAAAGAAAAAAAAACAAGCATATTGATATTAAAGGAAAGAAGATTTTTTTTATATATAATAATAAAAAAATGCCAACATGTATGGATGTACAAATAATATGACAGAATAAAAGAATGTTTACATATTTTGTGTGCTATAAATAAATAAAGCAGAATAATAATAATAAAATAAAGCAAAAATAAGCCCATGATTTTTTTTATTATCCTGGCCGAAATTCTATTTTGATCCCCTTTTTTTATTTTTGATTTTTTTTAATATTCGCAACGATACCCGAAACGATGATGTTGCAAGTTTATGGTTACATGCACAAATATATATATATATATATACAGATATATAAAAATGCAACATTTAACTGTTAAATAAATATAATAAACATATTTAGCCAAAACTAAAGAAAACTTGTTTTTTCTTTTGAAAAATGAGTCTAGCCCTCCATTTTTATTTTCTTAAAAATAAAAACAACGTCCCCAGCAGAGTCGCCACTATAAGTGCCCCGAGGGTTTTGAGCATCTCGCCCTCCCTTGTTTAGGGGAAAACGAAATTCAAGAAACACAATTTTTTTTCATTCCATCTTCCCTTATTTAAAGGAAAATGAAATTAAAAGTACAAATAAAGCGTTGTAAAGAGCGCGTGGAATACGTCCGGCCTCATTGTGGACTCAAAGTGTTGTAACAGAGTTACCATCTTTATTTTAAGGAAAAAAAAAAAGAAAAACCAATATGCAACCAGATTTGTAAAAGGGTTCGGAGGCTAAATTACGAGTTGGGAAGGTGTTAGGCACCCAACTCGCCCTTTCGGTCTCAAAACAAATTTTTGGCTAAATATGCTTTTATTATATTTATTTAACAGATAAAATAAAGAATTTAAATATACATATCTGTACATATATTATTACAAACTTGCAACAATCTCCTTTCGAGAGTTACGAATACATTTATAAATATTTAGTCATAATAATAGCTCTTTTTAGTGCTATTTCTTATAGAAATCCGGACAGCATAATTGCTTATTTTTATTACATGGGGTCGGCTTTAAATAACACTTTTTAGTAAATAAAACTTTATAGCCTGCCTTTTGAAGCGTAGGGGCTTTATCCCGTACCAACTAGCTTCTAGTAGATTTTAGGGTGCGCTCGCTCTGTCCTTCTCGGAGAATGAGTCTTTTTGTTGTTGTTTTGCTGTTGCAGAGATTTGGGCAGAGTAACTGCTTCCGAAAGTTGCTTTCTGGCCTCGAGAATCAGGCAGAACAACTGCTTGCTTTTTTGCTGTTGTTTGCTTGCTGGCGGCGGAAATCAAACGGAGCAATTGCTTGCTTTTTGCGGATTTGGCATCTGGATTCGGGCAAGGCAACTGCTCTTTTTGAGATTTTTGGATCGGTGGAATAGGGCAGAATCCTAGCAGGGTAACTAGGTTTCACTTTGGCCGGCTGGTTTTAGTGTTTGGGGGAGATTTGGCAGAGCTTCGAAGCTAGAGGAATTAATCTCTCGGCGTTCTCTCGCGAGAGCGATCACTCACTACGCGGTGAAAAGGTGTGTGAATTCTAAGTGCTGGATGCCTTTATTTATTGGCGAAAATCATGGCTTCCTTCGTTGTTAAGTTTCATTCACCTCAGCTTCATTGGCTTGTACCGCGCATTGAGAAAATTGCATCGAAGACAAAATGCTACAGTGCATTGAGCACTTTTGGGCGCCACCCATGGAAGAGGTGGGCGCTGCACCAGGAGTCATTGTGGGTGGCGCCAGGCTCCTTTCTTTCCTCTTTTTGAAACTTTGGCCCCTGTATTTCACTATTTATGCATCCTACTTTTTCTTTTGCATTTTTAACATTTTAAACCATGTAACTTGACATCCGTTAGTCCTTTTAATAGTTCTTGATATTTTATGCCATGTTACATACCAGGGGTACGAAATTGGGGTGTCTAAAGTAGGTCGTGACGTCAGCCGCTAGTGACAGCTGTTTAGCACTCGGTTTTGGGGGGGAAAACCCTTAAGTTTCTGCCTTTAAAAGCCAAGGTGCTTACCCCTTCTCACTTTCCACCTTTCCTGAGTTTTTAGAGAGAGAAAATTTTCAAGTTACTATCGACGGTGTAGAAGATTTCCTGTTTCCGCTGATTGTGTTTCATTCTTGCTTCCAGCATTCCGAATCTTCTGTTGCTTCTGTTTTCTCAGCCTTTGTGTTGAAAGCCACTCCAAACCAATTTGACAGTAAGTTTTCTTGCCCCTTTTTTTGAGTTCGTTCTTCATTTTCTGGGTTCATCTCTATGCATTTCTGGGTAGAATTCTTAGGTTAGAATCAGACCTTAGTTAGAGATCGAGGAGTCTTGTCCGCTAGGCAGGCATGGCCCCTTGGAGTACCTAGACTTAGGATTTTTCCTTGTTTGCTTCGCCGGTTATCCAGGAAGAATAGTGACTTTTCTTCATCGATCTCTTTTGTTGATAAGTCTCACGATAGATACTCGAACAATGATAGAGAGGCTTTTAGCTATGGCGGGGAGAATGACCCATTGAGCAGCGAACAGACGCCTTCCCTCGATGTTGAGGTTGAGGATGGGGATGAGTCCTTAGTCGGGAAGATTGCCACTGTCTGTGTCCCGGTCTCTGTGGTCGATCTCAAGGATTCCTCGAACGGGCATGGCCCTTCTAGAGGTGAAAGTGTAGGTAACCGGGGTGCCACTAGCGGGCATGGCCCGGAACAGTTAAATGAAATGGTGCACTCTGTGCCTAAGCAGCAGGAGGCCGCTGAGGGAGCTTTCCCATCGGGTGAGGTGAGCTCCGAGATTCCGTTGGCTCCGAAAAGGAAGAATTCCGGCCGGGAAAAAGATGCAATTACGTCCTCGGCCAATGAGCTCGATTGGTCACTTGATACCGACGAGAACCAGTATGTCGCACACTGGGTGTCTCTTGGCATAACGGCCAATGTGACTGATTGTCTCACCTCCCTTGGCATTGACTCCAAGGACTATAGGGTGGAAAAAATGGACCTTCCCGCTGGCATGAAGCTATCTCACGACCTAGGAGATGGGGTCCTATTTTTTGCATACTTTTTTCAAGTGGGGCTACGCCTTTCGCTGAAATCATTTTTTGTGGATTTTCTATTCGAAGTCAATGCCCTGCCATGTGACCCAATGTTGAACACAGTTCGGGCAATTATGGCCTTCACAGTAACTTGTTGCTTGTTGTGTTTTGAACCGGACATGTATCTTTTCAGGAAGCTTTTTATATTTTCCCCCAGTACTTGAGGACGGATCGAAGTTCGATCCAACTCCAACTTTTTGAGATTCCTAAGCGATGTCCAAGGCAAGGTTGAAGCTTGGGACAAGAGAGTGCTTATAATAGCTTCCTGGATTAGGTGTCCCCTGAAGCCGACAACCAGTAGTGATTTGAAAGTCCCTAAACTTTCCAAACAGGACTTTAGCTCTGAGGAAGGCACATGGCTATTTGTGTTGAAGACATCTCTCGCTGTTCGCAAGGAGAATGAAAAGCGGGTAGGCCAATAGTTCCTGCTCGATTGGAAGAAGCTAGTGTGCAACCAGGTAAATTTGAGTCTGGCCACGGTGCTTAAAACAGATCTAGCCGGGGTGGATCCCCTTTTGATTCCTAAGGCTGAAGTTGTCCATCCATATTGGGGTGACTGCCACGGGCAGAATTTTAAAAGAGATTGCATTGAATGCCAGTAGCTAAGTGCTGGGGCGAGCTGCCGGTCAGCTTTCGAGGATAAAGATGGTTGCTCGCTGATTGTTTTAATTCCAATCTTAAACATATTTCACCCTCGATAATTGTGTTGACCGTTGCTTGTTTTGTTTCTGGAATGAAGCAGCTTGCGTTGTTGAAGAAGAGGGGGAAACAGGCTGATCAGCGGGCAGCTGATTTGAAGAATAATGAGCCTCAGGACCTACCTAAAGTCCCTTTCAGTCTTCCAGGGATGAAGACCCTTGCTTCGGGTAAAGTCCCCATCCCAGTAGAGAAGGTTGTGGCTCCCAAGCTCCCTGCCCGCTAACACAGAGAGGTCGTTGAGGTCGTTACTGACAAGATCGTTGAGGCCACTACTGCTGAGATCGCCAAAGTTCTTTCTGCCAAGGACGCTAAGGCAGCAGGCAAAATAAAAAGGAATTCCCCTCTCCTCCTGCTCGGCCCGTTCGTCAACACGACTCGGGCTCTGAGCCCGTCTCTGCCATTCCCCCAACTCAAGACGTGGCCGCAACATGGAGGCAGCCGGGCTTGGAGATGGCCTCCACTGTCAGCGCTGCCCGGGCACTTGTAAAAGAGATTGAAGGTGGTACCCAATGCTCAGGGGAATCGATATAAATGCGTGCGGGAGCCCTACTGGGTTGGTGGGTAAGGGCGTCATAGAGCGGGCTATCCATGACAGCCTCGCGCTTGACCGAAAAATCGCTGGTCTTGTGCTGTTCTGGCATGTCGGCCTCTGCCTGAGCGAGGTAAAGCTAACTATAACATGATGTCTATTCACGTATCTCATTACCCCTGCTCATTTGCATGCTAATTGCTTTATCTTTTTATTTTTTGCAGAATGCCTCCACTTGCACCAATTTATACGACCGTTATAGAGAAAAGAAGGAGGCCCTTTTGAAGAAGAATCTCGAGTAGGTTTCTACCTTGGCCGACCAGCTTAAAGAATAAGAGGCTGCCACCAAGCAGAAAGAATCTGAGCTTGCTCGAGCGTAATATTTTGTAGGTCACTTAGAATAACGTGCTGGCCGCTGAAAAAACAGAGCTAGTGGGCTAGTTAAAGGAGCAGACTTCGATGGATGCGGTGTCCAAGCAAAGAGAACAACTGCAGACAGAGCGGGACACTCTCAAAATATAAGCCATAAAGGACGCGACCACCATGGCCAACCTCATGCAGAAACTATCAACGACCAGAGAGATGGGGCTCCAAGATTTCAAGAGCTCCTTGGACTTCGAAGCTGTCGTGGATGAGGCTATCATTCCATACTTATCCCATGGCACCAATCATATTCTGAGGATGCTTGCTGGCCATAGCGAAGTGAGCATACAGACGATGGCAGAATGGGCCCTGTTCGACCCTTATGACGATACTGCTCGCCAGTTTCATGACTTGGTCCCGTACACCAAGGATGAACTGGAAACTCTTGCCAAGCCTGATGTTGTTGCTAAGCACGGGCCTTGGGTCCCGCCAACGCCGATGGACGTCAATGTCTACTCGCTAATCGAGGCTTTGGAATCTGAGGATCGAACTAAGAAAAACAACGAGTAAATTCTTGTGGAGGCCGCTGCCAAGGCTGCAGCAGATGAGGCTGCTCGCAAAGAGCTGAACGCTCAATATGAGGTGCAGTACAAGGCTACCTCCAAGAGTCTTCCTCCCTCGGACAAAGCTTTAGATTGAGAAGCCTTCTGTCCGGCCTGCGCACCATTATTTTTGTTTCCAAGTGTAATACTTCCCAACTTTTTAATGGAAACTTTATTTTGCTTGATTGATGTTCTTGTACTTGCATTTTTCCAGCATTTGATTAGTACTAGTATGCATAGGTATGCGATGCCCCAACGAGCATAAAAATTAGAAAACAAACATAATTAATTGAGCACGCAAACTTATGCAAATAGTAACTTAAAAATAATAAGGTTAATTAAGCAGACATATTATTCAAGTTTGAGGGCTCGGGGAAGCGTTCTTACCCGAACAAAGTGTTTGGTGCTGGCCAAGGCTTTGAGCGAGCATATTATTCAAGTTTGAGGGCAATGTGCGCGAACGCAACACGGGCAAGATTACCCGGTCGTATCAAGTAATAAAGTTCGAAGTACGAGTCAATCCCACGAGGAATGCGCGTAATTCTCACTCCAACTAAGTACCGAAATTATGCTAACTAATTATATATGAGCGAAAATAAAATGAATTAAAATCTAAAAATATAAACAACCTAAGAAAGCAATTAAATCTAATCTACTGCGGAGGTGGTTTGGCAACAACAAATCAAGATAAAAATGTAGGAACAAATTATTTCTAGTCTAGCCGGTGTTTTAATTTAATTCTCTTTTTGCTTTTCTTTAACTCAAGTCTTCGTAGTAGGACGCGCTATTTTATTCGCTACGGGCTTTCGCTACGTATAGCAAATCTAGCTATCTCTCAACCTTGCTACGGGCTCATATCATCGCAACACATAACATAGGGGAGAAAATAACTGCATGTGTAAACAAACATCCAAAGACTATCTACGCGCGATCTCCTTTCGGTCTCACGCCACGCAAACTACTATTGTGATTTTCGGAATAATAGGAAGGGCTTTTGCTTCGCATCCTATCATTCTAGTGATCATCTAATGGTTCGCTACGCCATTAAAAGCATTAAGAAAACACAATAATAACCAAGTGCATGGGTAATACTTCGCAAAAAGAAACTCTCTATATTTTTCTACAAGTCATGTTGGTAGCCGAGACAACTAAATTGGCTAACTACGGGCTCTCGCATCTTATAGTCAACCCTAATCTCCCCGACCTCGCGAATGGCTAAGGTGGTTCGATCGCGTGTCAAATCTAGTCTCACTTTGGCTATCGGTGTGTGTCACAAAACACCAACTATTAAATTGATTGGTCTAAAATAAATAGGTAGCTCTCGCGGATCCTAAATATTTCTAAAATCATTTAATTATTGGCCAGATAATTAAAAGCATTAATTTCACAAAATAATAACCAACATGCTTGTGTACTAAATAAAGAAATAAATTAAATTAAAACACTACATTGGACATAAAAAATAATTGCATTTCCATAAATATTCTAAGCACAAACCAAATCAACATTTACAAAATAAATCAACCCAATAAAACATAACAAATATCTAAAAATATAAGTAGAAAGAATTGAACCGAAAAATCGCGAATCCGGGGTTGAAATCTTTTGCAAGTACGTCCTTGGCCCTTGATTTGATGTTCCAAACCTTCAATGGTGATCAAGCATCAAAGATTTGATGTGATTTTGGTGGAAATGGGGGCTGGTGCCCCATTTAGGGCTAATTCCGTAAATGGGGCTTCCTGATTTCAAAACATGAAGCTTGCTGGGATAAAATGAGGAGTCACAAAGGAGGCAGGGGCTGCTAGGGGTATTTTCGATAGTGCAATGGAAAGATGGGGGCTAAATGGGAAGGAGAAAGTGGTTGGGACACGGCTGGCAAATGGGCAAGTCCAAGGGAGAAGCTCGGGTCGCTCCAGGTTGAAAGCGGGTGAGGTATGTGAGAGAAAGTGGGTTGGATAGGCGGGTAATTGGGCAGCAGGTGGGCCGGAGCATCTTGGATCCGCTAAGGGAACCGCGGGCTGGCTAGTGGGGGCGAAGCGGCAGACGCTGACAAGTGTCTCCACCTGTTGGGCGACAACTCAAAGGCCTTTCTGACAATTACGCTGGCTTCCCCTTAATTTCTATTAATTGCTCCGGTGCCCCTAGTCTTCTCATTGTTGGTGCCGCCTGCCTGATTCATTCCATGTTTGCATTTTCATCCTCCGTTAATATTTTCAGCCTCTGTTAGCCTCCTTTTGGCTTGGATCTCTTAACGGACTTAACGAACTTTGTCCAAATAATTTCCAAATTAATTTTTAAGCCCGGAATTGTCTCGAACTTTGTTCTAAACGCCGTATAAAAGATCGATTATGCATGGAAACCTACATTAAGCACAAAAACACAAATAATAATATTTCCAAAGCGTAATTAATTCAAAAATAGCACAAAATAAAAGAAAATTCCCGGGAAAATTCGTGGAAATCTTGCGCTCATAACACCCCCAAACTTAGACTTTGATCGTCCCGAGCAAAGAAAATGAATTATGGAAATGCTCGAGAACAACATGAAATGAAGGTGGCGCTCAATTATGACCCCGCAAGTATTACCATCCAAGAGATCAACCCCAATATTATAAATATGCATAATAGAGGTATGAATTGATTCATATGCTATCAAACAATCCTCAAACAATCATTCATACCATAAAATATTTTTTTACCCAACAGTAGCAATACTCTAGCTTAGATTGAACGGCCAATCGAAATACCAAATGCAAGTCAAACCGGAAGAGTCATTAACTACATTTTTTTTACAAAGCAAGGCATGAACACATGGTATAACAATATCAATAGGACTTTTCAAGCTTGTAATGTTCGGCCAAGGTTTGAGCTACAAATGAAGGATATGATAGCAAGTCAAGAGAGCAAAGAATTTGAAGTCTTCAAATAATGACTAGCTTCATTAAAGCATAACTCTTCAAATACCACAAACTCACTTTAACAACCCCTTAAACGTTAAACTTTGGGTTGAAAAAATGTCTCAACTACCACAAACAATTAAGCACCATCCTTGTATCTCCTTGAGAAAATTGAAGAACAATGGCATATTTTATTCTTTTGTGTCAACCCTTTATTTTCCTTTTCTATTCTTTCTTTTTCATTGCTTTCAAAGGGGGCTCTTTTCTTTTCTTTTCAGTCATTTTTTTTTCACCACCATTCAACAACAATTCAAATCCCCAACATCAACAACAATAAGCACAAAACCTTTCATGAATCATACACTTCCCAACAAGATTACAAAAATAAAATAGTTCATTTCAAATCATGCTCTCTTGAAGGGCGACAACTAAAGTGTATAGGTTCATGGGATAGGATAATGCGGGTGTAAGAAATGAAGTCGAATGGGGGTCATTGTGTGCTCTAGGCACACGCGATTCTTTAAATGAGCTCAACGGGGACACTAGGGATTTTTGTGAGATAAATGGGTAGGATAGAGAAAGGCACAAACGGTCCAAAAATGGCCTATATCATACTCTTGTCATACACACATGCCCAAACCAAGCTTTTCATCATCAACATATAACTCTCGGTATTTAGACTCACAATATGGTACTCTTAGACATGCACAACCATCACTAAAGCAGAGCATAAAAATATTTCCAACAAATACTTGGGCAATATTTATCATGAATGAGGTGATGCTACCACATGAATCACAAACATATCCTCAACTATGCATATAGTAATCTCAAAATTGACTCCATGAAAATATTGCAAGCAAAACTCAAAGAGCACCAAAAATTGAGAAATGAATGATCAAAGCATAATTAATTTGGGATGTATACAGCACAAGATTTTTAGAATTTTCAAAGTTCGCTAACCAAACATACTCCCTAAACTTAAAGTAAAAGGAGAAAGAAAGGAAAGTAAACTCCCTCAAAGTTGATTTCTTGTGAAATCCGGGCCGAAAAGATCTATTCCATTAATATCCACAAGCAACCTTCTACAATGAAGCGCTAATCCCCTGCAGCAAATCAAGCTCAAAAGAAAATAGTAGAAATGCAATTATGGAATAAAAAAAGAAAAGAAAATATTTTTGTGTGGGGACACTATTTACACCTCCCTACAAACTCACAAACTCGGGAGGGCTTAAAAAAGCGACTCAATATACAAAACATATAAATACAAAAGCAAGTAAACTAATTTAAAAAAAAACATGCTCAAATTACAATCAGCTTCGCTTGGTATCGATATTAGCATATAGGAGCAAAAATTAAATCATTCCCCGGCAACGGCGCCAAAAACTTGATGTGCGCAAAAACGCATCTCGGGCAAGATTACCCGGACGTATCAAGTAATAAAGTGTACCTAAGTACAAGTTATCGATCCCACAGGGAATGCGCGTAATTCTCACTCCAACTAAGTACCGAAATTATGCTAACTAATTATATTTGAGTGAAAAGAAATTGAATTAAAATCTAAAAATATGAACAACCTAGAAAGCAATTAAAATCTACACTAACGCGGAGGTGGTTTGGCAACAACAAATCAAGATAGAAATATAGGAACGCATTATTTCTAGTCTAGCCGGTGTTTAATTTAATCCTCTTTCTGTTTTTCTTTAACTCAAGTTTTGGTAGTCGGGTGCACTATAATATTTGCTACGAGCTCTTGCAACGTATAACAAATCTAGCTACAACTCCTAGCTACGGGCTCTCGCTTCTTATAACATAGGATAAAATAGCCGCGTGTCAAAACAAGCACCCTATGACTATCTACACACGATCTCCTCTCGGTCTCACGTAACGTAAACAATTATTGTGATTTTCATAATTAATAGGACGGGCTCTAGCATCTTATCCTATAATTCTAGTGATCATCTAATGGTTCGCTACGCCATTAAAAGTATTAAGAGCACACAATAATAACCAAACGCATGGGTAATACTTCGCAAAAAGAAATTCTCTAAATTTTTCTACAAGTCATGTTGGTAGCCGAGACAACTAAATTGGCTAACTACGGGCTCTCGCATCTTATAGTCAACCCAATTCTCTCCGACCTCGCGATTGGCTAAGGTGGTTCGATCACATGTCAAATCTAGTCTCACTTTGGCTATTTGTGTGTGTCACAAAACACCAACTATTAAATTGATTTGTCCGAAATAAATAGGTAGCTCTCGCGGATCCTAAATATTTCTAAAATAATTTAATTATTGGCCAGATAATTAAAAGCATTAATTTCACAAAATAATAACCAACATGTTTGTGTACTAAATAAAGAAATAAATTAAATTAAAACACTACATTGGACATAAAAAATAATTGCATTTCCATAAATATTCTAAGCACAAACCAAATCAACATTTAGAAAATAAATCAACCCAAGAAAACATAACAAATATCTAAAAATATAAGTAGAAAGAATTGAACCGAAAAATCGCGAATCCGGGGTTGAAATCTTTTGCAAGTTCGTCCTTGGCCCTTGATTTGATGTTCCAAACCTTCAATGGTGATCAAGCATCAAAGATTTGATGTGATTTTGGTGGAAATGGGGGCTGGTGCCCCATTTAGGGCTAATGCCCGTAAATGGGGCTTCCTGATTTCAAAACATGAAGCTTGCTAGGATAAAATGAGAATTCACAAAGGAGGCAGGGGCTGCTAGGGGTATTTTCGGCAGTGCAATGGAAAGATGGGGGCTAAATGGGAAGGAGAAAGTGGCTGGGGCACGGCTGGCAAATGGGCAAGTCCAAGGGAGAAGCGCGGGTCGCTCCAGGTTGAAAGGGGGTAAGGTATGTGAGAGAAGGTGGGTTGGATAGGCGGGTAATTGGGCAGCAGGTTGGCCGGAGCATCTTGGATCCGCTAAGGGAACTGCGGGCCGGCTAGTCGGGGCGAAGCGGCAGACGCTGACAAGTGTCTCCACCTGCTGGGCGACAACTCAAAGGCCTTTCTGATAATTGCGCCGGCTTCCCCTTAATTTCTATTAATTGCTCCGGTGCCCCTAGTCTTTTCATTGTTGGCACCGCCTGCCTGATTCATTCCAGGTTTGCATTTTCATCCTCCGTTAATATTTTCAGCCTCCTTTTGGCTTGGATCTCTTAACGGGCTTAACGAACTTTGTCCAAATAATTTCCAAATTAATTTTTAAGCCCGGAATTGTCTCGAACTTTGTTCTAAACGGCGTATAAAAGCTCGATTATGCATGGAAACCTACATTAAGCACAAAAACACAAATAATAATATTTCCAAAGCATAATTAATTCAAAAATAGCACAAAATAAAAGAAAATTCCCGGGAAAATTTGTTGAAAGCTTGCGCTCATCAGAGGGCCCGAGAAAGCGTTCTTACCTGGACTAAGTGATTGGTTCTGGCCAAGGCTTTGAGCATGCATGGCCCCTATCGCCCTGGGGCGAGCATCTTGAAGACTGCCTAGCGGGCATGGCCTAAATATGTGTGGCGATCAACTAACCGGGCTTGGCCTTATTCGACATTTTTACGTCGAATTTGTTGCTAGTATATTAACTAGGTATAGAGATATATGACTAACAATGTTCCTCGCTCACTATAGGAATCCCTAAGGTGGTCAACGCTTTCACTGACCCCCTGCATGTCTTCAACGGTCCACGCAAACACATCTAGGCTGCTCTTGAGTTGATCGATCAGTTTGGCCCGAGCTTCGGGAGGCATGGCCTTCCCGATTTTAATTTTTTGCTCAGGGTGGGAAATATTGATGACAATCTCTTCCAACTCGCCTTGTGGCTGGAACATGGGCTCGTCCCTAACTTGCAAAGTGTCCGACTCGTTAACCTGCGTAGGGGGATGCCCAACCTTGCACGCAGGATCATTGTTGTTGAGGCTTGCTCGGTTTCATCGATCTCTATGATATCTGCAGTTCCAGAGGATTCCCCAAGCTTCTTGTTTATATAGACTAAGCCTAAGGCACTGTTGGTTATAGTCTTTTTTCAGAGACGATGATTGTTTCCTCGGGACTATCCATAATCAGCTTCTGCTTCTTCCTCTGGGAATCTCAGACATACTCTCACATTGTCCGTGGCTTGCTGTTAAGAATACCAACCCCATCTTCTGTGTAGAATTTGGCCTTTTTGTGAGGTATGGAGGTGACCATTTGAAATTTGGCCATGGCCGGGGTGCCGAGAATACAGTTGTAGGCGGACTTGAGATCGATCACCAGAAATGTGATCATCTCTGTCCGCATCTGTTCTTCATCGCCCATGAAGAGTTCTAACTTAACTGTGCCCTTGACACTCACTTGATGGTTTGTGAAGCCTTCAAGTTTTCCCAAGTACGGCCTTAGCCAGGTATCTAACACTTCTAGGCCCTTGAAGCAGGAGTAGTACATGATGTCCCTGCACACTCCCGTGTCCAGTAGTACCCTATAAACCAGCCAGTTGTCTAGAAGGCAAGAAATTACCAGTGGTTTCTCGGACACCAAAGGAGTGCTCGCCAACTCGTTGAGGGTAAAGAAGATGCTTTGCTCCCATGCTCGCTGTTCTTCTGGCGCGTTGATAGCCTTGGACAGGGAGTAAATATGATTCCGGAGATAAGTGTTGTATGGGAGCTTTTCCTGAATCACGTTCACAATCCCTTGAATCTGAGGGGCCTGGACACCTCTTCCTCTTGGAGGTCTTTCTCGCCGATCATTACCGACATCATTGCTTGCACCCTGGTTCCTTTTGAAGCGGTCTAGCTTGCCTGCGTTGATCAACTTTTGAATTTCCCGCTTCAACACGTTGCACTCCTTTGTAGTGTGACCATTGTCGTGGTGATAGTCATAATACTTGGTGTTGTCCTTGGTGTGAGCGAACTTAGGGTCTAGAGGATAAGGGACTGGTAGGGCATCGTCGATCTGGAACATGATCTCTTTGTGGGACGTGTTCAACGGGGTGAACTATGATTCTATGAATCTTTGGTCGGGAGTGGAGGTACGTTTTTTGTCCCTGTGCGGGCAGTTGTTGCCCTCCTGACTTTGGTCAACGTGCGTGACCGAGCTGTCCTGAGTCTTGTCCTTGCCCTTGGGATTATCACCCTTGGTGCTCTCTGTCGAGCAGAATAGATGTGAGTTGGCCAGCATCTCTACTTTTGATGCACCTTTGTTCATTATCAAAATTGTCTTTAGTGGACCCGCCCTCATGTTGTTGAGATAACATAATGTGATCTCCAGGTCACTGCTAGTTGTCACTTGGTCGAGTATCTCCTCGAACGGCTTGGTGTAGCTTCTGTAGGACTCGTGGTTGCCCTACTTGATTTTTCCAAGTTCGAATCTATTCTTAGGCGTGGGACCCGATGTGCCAAATTCCTCTAGGAATTTCTCCCCTGAGCTTCGACCAGCTGCCAATAGATCCCCGGGGAATTCTCCCCAACCACAACTACGCCTTGCCTTGGAGAGCGCCTTTGAAAGCTCGTATTTTAAGAGTTTCAATGTTCGTGACCATTCGGATCTGTGCCTCGAACGATCTACGCCAATCGTTTGCCCGCATCGTCCCAAAATATTTTTCAAACTGTGGGAAGGTGACTGTCTTCCAGCGGCTTTGTGGCTCCATAATCGGGCTTGGCCATGGCTAATTTGGCCATTTTCTTGGACATGTCCTTTTTCATGGCCTCCATCCGATCGGCCAGGCGCTTCTCCGCGTCCACAGTGACCTTGGAAGAGCGAGATGAGCTTTTCGAGCGGGTATATTATGACCGCTAACTATGTGCTCTCCTGGAATGCTCGGTAGTAGGTTAGATCATAAGAGGCTTCAACTTCCTGCTCGACTCGAACTCTATGCCATGCCGTTGCCCCACTACCTCCGCATATTCGCGAGCTCTGCAGCGACCATGCCCTTCTGTCTGCGCATGGCACTCTTGTCTGTAATGAAGTTGATGGGACGAATTGATTCTCCCGATTCGAGGGTACATGAATGTAGACACCCCAATTTCGTACCCTTGGTATGTAACATTGACATAAGATATCAAGACCTGTTAAAAGCTCATAAATGTCAAGTTACATGGTCGAAAATGCAAAAGAAAAACCAGGCTGCAGGCTGCGTAAACAGTGAAATGCAGGGGGCCTAAGCGCCAAAAAGGACACCAAAAAGACCCCCTGGCGCCACCTATAGACCCTCTGGGGGCCGTGCCAGCCTCCACCATGGGTGGCGCCCAACAGTGCTCTCAGCACTGTAGCAATTTGCCTAAGGTGCAATCTCTCAAGCGTGCGGTACAAGTCGATGAAGTACAGAATGAGAAATCTTAACCGCGAAGGAAGCCTCACTCTCAGCCTATAAATAGAGGCCTTAGGCTTCAAAAACTCACACACACCGTTAACACAGTTCACACACTACGCATTTTGTGAGATCTCCCGAGAGCGTTGTGAGATTTCCTCCTCTAACCCCGAAGCTCTGCCAGATCTCCCCCAAACACTAAAACCAGCCAGTCAAAGTGAAACCTAGATGCCCTGCTAGGATTCCCTCCTATTCTTCCGGTCCAAAAATCCCAAAGCAAGCAGTTGCTCTGCCCAAATCCAGACACTAAAACAGCAAAAGGCAACCAGTTGCTCTACCCAATTTCCACCACCAGCAAGCAAACAACAACAAAAAAGAAAGCAGTTGCTCCGCCCGATTCCCGAGGCCTGAAAGCAATTTTCGGAAACAGTCACTCTGCCCGAATCCCCGCGATAAAACACAGCAGGAAAAAAAAAGAGATTCCCTCTCCGTGAAGGACAGAACGAGCGCACCTTAAGCCTGCTAGAAGCTAGTTGGTATGGGATAAAACCCTCACGCTTCAAGAGGTAGGTCATTTAAAAGTTTATTACATAAAAAGTGCTATTTAGATTAGCAGAATATAAGCAATATAAGCAGTTGTGCTGCCTAAATCTCGATAAGAAAATAGCACTAAAAAGAGCCATTATTATGGCCAAAATTTTATAAATATATTTGTAACTCTGAATGGAGGCTGTGGAAAGTATTGTAATAATATATGTACAGATATATGTATATTTAAATGATTTATTTCATCTGTTAAATAAATAAAATAAAAGCATATTTTAGCCAAAAAAAAAACTATTTTGAGACCGAAAGGGTGAGTTCGGTGCCTAACACCTTTCCACCTTGTAACTTAGCCTCCGAACCATTTACAAATCTGGTTACATTTGGTTTTTTTTTTGTTTTTCCTCAAAATAAAGATGGCGACTCTGTTTTCATATTTTGAGTCCCCAATGAGGCCAGGTCTATTTCACACGCTTAAAAGTTTATTTTGAAACTACCCGCTTTCATCAGCGGGAGGTGAAACATGAAAACCGGAGCCTCATAGTGGCGACTTTGCTGGGGACGTTGTTTTTATTTTAAAGAAAAATAAAAACGGGGGGCTAGACTCATTTTTCATATAAAAAAAAAAAGAAAACAAGTTTTCTTTTATCTTTGGTGAAATATGTTTATTATATATTTTTTAGCATTTTAAATATTGCATTTTTATATATTTGTATATATATTTGTGAACATAATCATAAACTTGCAACAGCTTTGTTTCGGGTATCGTTACGAATATAAAAAAATCAAAAATAAAATAAAATGAAAAAAAATAGAATTTCGGGTAGGAAAAAATAGCAAGGGGCTTATTATTACTTTATTTTTGCTTCGCTTTATTATATCTTATCTCTGTTTTATCTATTTATTTCGCGTAAAAATATATAAATATTCTTTCATTCTGTCATTTTATTTTGGGGATTAGGAGAAATTTATAATTAATACGAATAGATAGATTCCCTACTTTTCTTTCTATTTCTTGATCTAAATGACCATTATGCTTACTCACGCCGTCCTTTCGAGGACTCAAACTAAATAAGCCAAGAAAATCCACAAAGAACAGAAAGACAAACCATATCTGCTTTATTTACTGCTTTATATCTGGAAAAAAAAAACTTTAGTGCTTTTTAGATACCGCACACACGCGCACGCACGTATAAATATTTTGAATTGTTACCCTAACCATGGCCAGCCTACCCCCTGCATCAGCCAACGTTAATTGCATATAGTTTCTCAGGACACTTCATTGACCGATCGATTTTTATATCTTTAAATTATTGACCAATCTCTGTTGAAAAAAAACAAAAACAAAAAAAAAAACAAAACAAATGAATATGCACAGGGGCTGACCAATAATTTTTATGATGTTCGACCTAGACCATTCGAATGGTGGATCCTGGAAAGAGTATAGGCCCTTTCGCCTAAGATCAGTTAGATCTTGGGGAGTCGAAAGGCAGGTGTAGCACGAAGGTCCTATACTCTGGAGAAAGAATCTAGTATTCCAGGAATAGTCTCGAGACTATCAAAACAAAGCGGGTGCTTATCCGATCAATTTTAGGAAAAATGAATAATAATAAAAAAGTATTAATAATAAAGGCACACCGTACTCAGAACCCAAAAAGCCTTTAGCCAATCCCTTATGTTACCTTCAACCCCTTTTCCTTAGAAACCTGGCCTGAGTTTGGAAAGGAAGAGATAATATCGGTCGTTTGATACATGAAACAGACACAAAGGTCAGATCAGAAAAAGTCAGAATCAGTTCAGATAGTACAGATTTGGGCAAAATGGCAGCTGAGAATGAACAGTTTACTGTGAGCACTGAGACAGGAGCTCCCGTGTACGCTCCTACTCCGACCATGCAAAAGTGGTTAGACCAAAGTTAGGATGCACATGCTGATCACATGTTGAGCCGGATAGCAAACCTCATACAAGGTCCAAAGCCCAATGTTGAGAGAACCACTTTCCCTACAACCCCTCAAGAATTATCTACTTCTCATGCCCCTCTAAACCCAAACCCTCAGCTAAACACTAACCTACCACCAACCACCAGCACCCCAATCACCAATTTCTCACCAAATACTTATTACCAAACTTTCAACCCTTTCCTACCAAACCCACCATATTCTTTCCCAAACACCCATATACCCCAAAATCCAAGTGGCCTTCCATTTCCCATCACCAACCCACTTCAAAATAACCCACATATGGACCCCAGAAGCTATGCCCAGCCAGGACAAGTAACGACTTATTTACCTTTCAATAATCCTGGTCATCAGGCAGAAACCGCCAATAACCTATCTCCTCAAAATTCCTACCAAATACCCCATCATGGAATCCTACCAACATATACCAAAACCCAGCACCTCCTCCCACCAAAATAGAGGCAGACATGGAGAACCTAAAAAGTATGGTGCTCAAAGTTCTAAACAAATGAGAATTTTCTACGCGGGCATTAATGCTGCAACCTTCAGCCGTACTACCCTCAAAATTCAACATGCCCGATATAGAAAAATTCGATGGGACTGGATGCCCTATCTCCCACCTAAAATCTTATTCTACTGGCATGCAGTTAAGAGGGGCTAGTTTCGAAGCTATGACCTCCAATTTCTACCTTACCTTGATAGGGGCTGCTAAGCAATGGTTAATCCTAGCAAATAACAGCACCATGGGCACTTGGGACCAAATAGCAGGAGAGTTCCTAAAGAGGTACAAAGACAATACCACCTTTGAAAATAAAAGAGATCTTGAGGCATGTACCCAAAAGGAAAATGAAACATTTGTAGAATTTGCAGCCAGGTGGAAGAAAAAAGTTGCCCAGACTTTAAACAGACCTGATCCATCTGAATCAGCCCAGTTGTTTATAAAAAACCTTCAGCCAATTTATCTTAAACGCAAGAGGTATCTTCCCTACGATGATTTCAATGCCATCATGGAAATAGGAATCCATATTGATGAAGAAATACGTACAGGGTCCCTAGAAATTAATACACCTCCAAGTTCATTCTGCTATTCTGAATCGGAGGAAGAATCTATGAAGAAGTCAACATTGTTGAAAGAATCCCAACTAAAAAGTACAGTAATTTGCCATGGTCATATGGGACAGATAAGTCTGCCAATTCTGTTGAGAGAAGCAGTGGCACTAACAGAAATTGCAACAGAAGACATTATGATGAATTGCATGCTCCAATGTCACTAATGCTGCAAGGGTTAATAGCACAAGAAGTCCTTGAGCCCCGCTTGAGAACTACAAACCTCCAAACCCATTACTCTCCAAATGGAGCAATAACAAGTATTGTGAATACTACCAATCCAGTGGGCATATCACCGACAAATGCTTCTCACTCAGGAATGATATCCAAGACCTTATCGATGTTAAAATCATCGAGAAGCCGCACCCATGACTGAGGGCTCGTTTGTTGTGGCTGATGGCTTATGACTTATGGCTGATAGCTTAAATTGGTAGTTGAATGACTTTTGGCTGATTGCATGATAGACTGTTTGTTACAGCTGTTGAAAAGCTTCTTATGAGTCGTTATAATTATTTGTTAAAAAAAAACTTGAAAATTAATATTCATATTTTTATGTATATTTCATAAAAGAATGAAATGAAGACAATCAAATATTTATTAATGAATAGTTGTCTTCATGTTTAAAAAAAAACAAAAAAGCTTAAAATTTTGGCTTTTTGGCTTTTGGCTTTTCAATGCATAAAGGGTGTTGTACATTGCTTATTGGCTTTTGGCTTATAAGCTGAAACAACTTTAAATATGACTTTTCAAAAGCCAAAAGTCAAAAGTCACTCCAAATAAGCTGCAACAAACGAGCACTGATTCTGATAAAAAGTGATCAAGCATCGCCCAAGGAACAACATTGAGAAAGAATTTGGATAAGACAAAACGTTAGTAGAAGAATTTTTTGGCAACTCAAGGAAGGACAAGGGAAAGTCTTTGAGACTCATCAAACCCTAGAATACCCTTTTGTATACGCCTCCAAAAACCTTTTTTGCCTTTGAATCTCCTCTTGCCAAATAAAATCTTTAAGAAACAACTTTTTTCAACTTAGCGTCAGTTTTCGAAGACTTTTCCATACATATCTTTTTCAATTTAGATCACCCGTTTCCGAGTATCCCTGGACAGGTTTTCTTCTAAAGATAAAAAGTTGACTCACTTAAAAACACTTTAATCTATACGAGTTGATAATGAGTCATCCAGAAGATATGGACCCGCAAACTATTAAGAATGCATGAAATGTAAAGCAGGCAAGTCGTCTTGATTAGAATCACCTTCGACCCATTGCACCGAGCTGTTAGTAAGCATACTGGGGCTTTCCTACCATAACACAAAAACCCCTCTAAAGAACCTGAAACCACTAATAGAAAGTGTGCCTTCAGTGACGGAATTTTCAGCGACGGAAATTTTCCTTCGCTGATTAGCGATGGAAATTGAGCATCAGCGACGGAATTTTCAGTCGCTAAAGGTGACCTTTAGCGAAGGAATTTTCCGTCGCTGAAAATAAACTGAAATTAAATTCTGAAATATTCAGCAACGGAAAATTCCGTCGTTGATAAATTCCGTCGCTGATGCTCAATTCCGTCGCTGATGCTCAATTTCTGTCGCTAATCAGCGACGGAAAATTTTCGTCGCTGAAAATTTCGTCACTGAAATTAAATTCAGAAATATGAATATTTCATAATTTAATTTCAGTTTATTTTCAGCGACGAAAATTGAATTTTAGCGGCGGAAAATTCCGTCACTGAATATAAATTGAAATTAAATTCTAATGAATGATAAAACATCAATAATATTTGAAATTAAATTGAAATTAAATTAAATTAATATTTGAAATGTTAAATTAATAATATAATATCAATAATTAAAATGATTAACATCAATATAATTAGAAAAATTAAAACATTCACATTACAACTTAACTTAACTTAACTTAATTTAACTTAACGTAACTTAACGTAACGTAACGTAACTTAACTTAACGTAACGTAACTTAACGTAACGTAACGTAACTTAACTTAACGTAACATAACGTAACTTAACTTAACGTAACTTAACGTAACGTAACTAAACGTAACGTAACGTAATTTAATGTAACGTAATGTAATGTAACTTAACTTAACTTAACTTGAACTAACTTCACTTAACTTAACTTAACTTGACTTAACTTAACTTAACTTGACTTAACTTAATGTAACTTAACATAACTTAACTTAACTTAACTTAACTTAACATGAAAACACGCTACGCATATTGGCGAAATGGTATAATGGACTATGATGGACAATTATAACATGAAAACACACTATGCATATTGGTGAAATGGTATAATGGAGTACGATAGACCATTACAACATGAAAACACGTTACGCCTATTGGCGAAATGTTATAATGGACTACGATGGACCATTATAACATGAAAACACGCTACGCCTATTGACGAAATGGTATAATGGAGTACGATGGACCATTATAACATGAAACACGATACGCCTATTGGCGAAATGGTATAATGGAGTACAATGGACCATTATAACATGAAAACACGGTACGCCTATTGGCGAAATGTTATAATGGAGTACGATGGACCATTATAACATGAAAACACGCTACGCCTATTGACGAAATTGTATAATGGACTACGATAGACCATATAACATGAAAACACGCTACACCTATTGGCGAAATGTTATAATAGAGTACAATGGACCATTATAACATGAAAACACGCTACCCCTATTGGCGAAATGTTATAATGGACTACGATGGACCATTATAACATGAAAACATGCTACGCCTATTGGCGAAATGGTATAATGAACTACGATGGACCATTACAACTTAACTTAACGTAGCGTAACTTAACTTAACGTAATGTAAGTTAACGTAACGTAATGTAACTTAATGTAACGTGACGTAACGTATTATAAGATAACTTAACTTAACGTAATATAACGTAACGTAACTTAACTTGATGTAACGTAACGTAACTTAACGTAACATAAGTTAACTTAACTTAACATAACGTAACGTAACGTAACTTAATGTAACGTAACGTAACTTAATGTAACTTAATGTAACGTAACATAACGTAACTTAACGTAACGTAACTTAACGTAACGTAGTGTAACTTAACGTAACGTAACTTAACATAACGTAACTTAACATAACATAACTTAACGTAACATTAGTTAACTTAACGTAACTTAACGTAACGTTAGTTAACTTAATGTAACGTAACTTAACGTAACGTAACTTAACATAATGTTACTTAACTTAACTTAACGTAACTTAACGCAACGTAACGTAACGAAACTTAATGTCACGTAACTTAACGTGGCGTAACTTAATGTAACGTAACTTAACGTAATATAACGTAATGTAACGTAACTTAACACAACGTAACGTAACTTAACGTAACGTAATGTAACGTAACTTAACTTAACATAACATAACTTAACATAACGTAAGTTAACTTAACGTAACGTAACTTAACGTAATGTAACGTAATTTAACTTAACTTAACTTAACTTAATGTAACGTAATTCAAAGTAACGTAGCGTAATGTAACGTAATTTAACTTAACTTAACGTAACTTAATGTAACGTAACTTAAGGTAACGTAATTTAACGTAATGTAACGTAACTTAACGTAACTTAACTTACATGAATATGCCATTCTTCAAGACGATGTTGTATAGAATGATGAATACAACAGATTCTGGTTACATTTTTGTCTCGACGAAAATTGAGCATCAGCGACGAAATTTATCAGTGATGGAATTTATGTCGCTAAAGGTGACCTTTAGCAACGGGTATTTCGGTCGCTGTAATTAAATTAAAATTAAATACTGAAAATATTTAGCGACGGAACTTAACGTAACGTAACGTAACGTAACGTAACGTAATGTAACGTAACGTAACGTAACGTAACGTAACGTAATGTAACGTAACTTAACGTAACGTAACGTAACGTAACGTAACGTAACTTAACTTAACGTAATGTAATGTAACGTAACGTATCTTAACGTAACGTAACGTAACTTAATGTAACGTAACGTAATGTAACTTAACTTAACTTGACTTTAACTTAACTTAACTTAACTTAACTTAACTTAACATGAAAACACGCTACGCCTATTGGCGAAATGTTATAATGGACTACGTTGGACGATTATAACATGAAAACATGATACGCCTATTGGCGAAATGGTATAATGGACTACGATGGACCATTATAACATGAAAACACGTTACGCCTATTGGCAAAATGTTATAATAGACTACGATGGACCATTTTAACATGAAAGCACACTATGCCTATTGACGAAATGGTATAATGGAGTATGATGGACCATTATAACATGAAAACACGCTACGCCTATTGATGAAATATTATAATGGAGTACGATGGACCATTATAACATGAAAACACGCTACGCCTATTGGCGATATGGTATAATGGAGTACGATGGACCATTATAACATGAAAACTCGCTACGCCTTTTGGCGAAATGTTATAATGGAGTACGATGGACCATTATAACATCAAAACACGCTATGCCTATTGGCGAAATGTTATAATGGAGTACGATGAACCATTATAACATGAAACATAATACGCCTATTGGCGAAATGGTATAATGGTGTACGATGAACCATTAAAACATGAAAACACTCTATGCCTATTGGCGAAATGGTATAATGGAGTACGATGGACCATTATAACAAGAAAACACGCTACACATATTGGCGAAATTTTATAATGGAGTACGATGTACCATTATAACATCAAAACAAACTACGCCTATTGGCGTAACGTAACGTAACTGAACTTAACGTAACGTAACTTAACTTAGCGTAACGTAACTTAACTTAGCGTAACGTAACTTAACTTAACTTAACTTAACGTAGTGTAAGTTAAGGTATCTCTATTCTAAAAAGTGCAAATATCTCACCCCTTCTAGTTGATAATTGGGATAATTTTAATTCTTCCCGCTTGAGCAATATTTCTACCAAGATTATTTGGTTGATTAACTGGTCTAAGCCTGTTTCTGGCTTCTATAAACTCAACACGGATGGCGCTTGCAAGGGCAACGCGGGATTGGGATCAGGTGGTGGCATCACACGGAATAGCATGGGTGACATGGTCTGGGACTTCTCTGCTTTCTATGGTCATTCTTCTAGCTTTCAGACTGAATGCTGGGCTCTTTTGCATGGTCTCCACGAGTTCCAGACGAGGGGTTTGCGACATGCTATTGTGGAAATTGATTCTAAAAGTTTACTTTACTGCATTCAGGGTATTGTGCGGCCTCCTTGGCATTACGCTTATTTGGTTCGATCCATCTCTTTTCTTCAAAGGGAGTTAGATCTCTCATTTTATCATATTTATAGAGAAGCTAACTCGGTGGCTGATGCTCTGGCTAATTTTGGAATGGATGAAGGTTGTGATGCTCATTTTGAGTCCTTTTATTCTCTCCCGCCTAGAATTAGAGGTCTCAATTCTCTAGACAAAGCAGGAACTCCTTATGTTCGGGTCTCTTAGATATTTTTTGCTTAGCATTTCTTGGTCTTTTGTTTCTTTCCTTTTTTGTAGTCTCCTTTTCGAGGTTAGGCTCCTTTGTCCTCCCATTATAAGGGCCAGACTGGTTGTCCCCCTCAAGTTTGTTATTCTCCTTTTTATTAATAAAATCTAGCAGGGTGCCGCCCCTGTTTCTCTGGAAAAAAATATGTAACGTAAGTTAATTTAACGTAACATAACTTAACTTAATGTAACGTAATGGTCCATAACTCAACTTAACTTAACGTAACGTAACATAACGTAAGTTAACTTAATTTAACTTAACCGAACTTAACTTAACTTAACGTAACATAACTTAACGTAATGTAACTTAACTTAACGTAACGTAATGGTCCATAACGTAATGTAACGTAACATAACGTAACGTAACGTAACGTAACATAACGTAACTTAACGTAACGTAATGGTCCATAACTTAACTTAACGTAATGTAGCGTAACGTAACGTAACGTTACTTAACGTAACGTAACTTAACTTAACTTACATGAATATGTCATTCTCCAAGACGATGTTGTATAGAATGATGAGCACAACAGATTTTGGTTACATTTTTGTCTCAACCCGATCCGATCAAGTAAAACCCAATCGGATCAAATATTTTTTCAAAATTTCTTTTAGCGGGTTACCCTAATTGGAAAACGCCTCAATTTGTTCACAACAATGCATCAATTCGTTTAGCGGGTTACCCTAATTTTAAATTATGAAAATATTTAGCGACGGAATGTGCTAGAGACATGCAACACAGTATGACCACATGCAAATTCAAATTTACTCTATTTATATAATTTTGTTATTATTTTCTTAAATATATAAATTAAGTTGTAATGTGAATATTTTTATTTTTGTAATTATATTGATGCTAATCATTTTAATGAATGATATTATATTATTCATTAAAATGATTATAATATTTCTTATATATATATATATATATATATATACAAAGGGATTTTACAAAAAACAAATATTTCAAAACAAATATTAATTTCAGCGACGGAAAATTCTGTCGCTAAGGGTAACCTTTACCGACGAAATTTTTCGTCGCTGAAAATAAAATTAAATTAAATTCTGAAACTATTTAGTGACGGAATTTTCTGTCGCTAAAGATCACCTTTAGTGACGGAAAATTCCGTCGTTAAATATTTCCAGAATTTTATTTTATTTTATTTTCAGCGACGGAAATTTCCATCGGTAAAGTCACTCAAATCCCCAAATATTTGAAGTACCCGCCAAGAATAACTCTTCCCTTAAAAGAAATCCCTAAATCAACAGATTGATTGTGTGAACTAGAGCATACCCCTCTTCTCCCGACTTCATCCCCGATTTCCCCCAAACCTACCGTACCCCTCTGCTCCATCTTTCTCGTGCCTCATCTCCTTTCCCTGTCAAAACATCTCACCCACTCTCTTCTTCTCTGACGAATCTTCTTCAGACACTTCTTCTCCGGCCAAGCTTCATCTCCATCTCTCTCCTTGACCCCGTTCGCCCAAAGCCTCCACCAAACCTCCAAATCAAATAACCCCAAATCTGGCCACCATCCCAATCGCGCCATCCGTTATTCGCAGTGACCAGCTCCCCCTCTTCGTTTGTCGGTCTATTTTAGTAGGTTTGTATTTTTCTTTTTGGATTATTTGATTGGTTTATGGAATTTCTTGGGTTTACTTTGATAGAGATATGGATTATTATGAAGTTGGATTGTATTTTTCTCTCAACATGTGTGTGCTAATTGCTTCCTTTGTATGTAATCTTGGATTTTGTTAGTCTTCACTTTAATTTATGCGAATCCTTGTCATATGTTTGTGTTTGAGCTGAAATTGATGTAACTGCTTTGATTTTTTCCATGTCCTCTTATGTTTAAATTTGATTTTGAAAAGTTATTTTGATTCCTGCAAGTATTTGTTGTAGGCTTGTTTAATTATCCGTTTGAACTTCAAAACATGTGTTAAAAGTTCTGGTTTATAGACGGGTTAGTGTTATTTTCGGAATAAAGAAAGATATGCATGAGTGATGTGTGATTACCTTGCTTTGGACAGAATTGAAGGGCACACAAGGATTCATGTAGCCCGACCCCAAGTGATTGGGAAAAAGACTGAGTTGAGTTGTACACATTAGGGTGCTTCTTAAAGAAGGAGTAGTTTAACTTTGTCCATTTGTTTACTGTATTATGTTTGCAGTGATTATTGGAGGTAACTCAGTTTTTTGTTTCTAAATGAGTTTATTAGTATCAATTATTTGATTGCTTTTATATTAAAGTATCTCTTTTTGTCACTACATTCATGGGTTGAGTTTATGTTTGGTTTTCATTTGTTTTTGTCTTGGTTTGGTAGATTCTTCTTGCTTGTAGTCATTATTATTAGGTTTGAAAATTCTTATCACACCTATTTTGGGATTATATCATTACTTCAAAATTTAATTGATGAGTTGCATACTTGCATTTCCCAGGTTTAGGGATTTCGGATATAACTAAGAGTCGTTCTCTGGCTTCCTTTATTTTAAAGACTAAGCTGCAAGTGCAGGCAGCTGGTGTTCCTTATCATGATGATCTATGCCGTATGACATGTTTTGAGACGAACACAGTAAGTTTACAATGCTAATTATAATGTCACTATCTGCTTGAATGCTGATCTAAAACAATTCAGAATTTTGCTTTATCTGATGTTGTGATAGAGAGGGATAGAGAGATTGATTGGTTTATTTGTATTGATGAGCATTACTTTTACTTGATCATCAACCATTTACATGGCTTCATTCTTCTAACAAAGAGATTTGGGGGACTAAAACTAAAAAAAATAATCCCAAATACATGTATAAACAGAATAACTATCAGAGAGAATTATTGGTACCTCATACAATTGTCCTAGGAGTACTCCTACATGACTAAGAAAATCCATTCTCCTTTCACTTGTAGAGCAGCTAATGCAATCAAAACATGCATATCAATACAAACCATTGATTCTAGAGATCCACTCCCTCTGTTCCATGGAAAAAAGTATACTGTCTATTTTAAATGTGTACCAAAAAAGGTCATGATTCTAAATTTAAGTTGTAAATTGTTGATCGTAGGCAAAGATTTCATGCTTCTATGTCTTTTTGTTCCAGCATCATGCTATTAGCCAATGGCAATTTGGGAATTTACACAATTCATTATTCTCCTCATTTCCTTCCTAACTGGTTGTTTCTAGTGGAGATGGAAGCGTTCAATCCCTGTGTTTTACCTTACACTGTCTAATCAGATATCGAGGAATTAAAAGTTACTCGATAGAATTTGGCTCACTTATCAGATGAATAATGTTTATGTCCATCTTCTGCCCCTTTTGTAGTTCTCTGCTTGATTGCCTTCCAATGAGCCATTGAGGGTCATCTATTCTTCTCCTTTCCGTTCACACTTGGCTTAGGTTTCTAAGTCATTTTCAGTATTCTTAAAATTCCTCACTGTACATGTTAGTGTTGTTTGGTTAAAAACTTAATGCTTTTAGAAGTAAATATGACCCTGGCTTTAGAAAGTGTTTCAGAATACTGTGAGAACATTAGCGACTTATACTTAAACCATAACATTAACCTTAAATCTAAACCTAAACCATAACATTAACCTTAAACCTAAGCCATAACACTAAACCTAAACCATAACACTAACCTTAAACCTAAACCACAACTCTAAACACTAACTTAACCGTAATCCCTAAACCTAAACCTAAACCATAAACCATAAACCTAAATCGTAACACTAACCTTAAACCTAAACCACAACACTAACCATAAACCTAAACCTAAACCTAACCCCAACCCCACCCCACCCCCACCCCTATCCCCAACCCCAACCCCCATCCCCATCCCCAACCCTAGCCCTAACCCCAACCCCAACCCCAACCCCAACCCCAACCCCACCCCCACCCCCAACCCCAACCCTAACCTAAACCTAAACCTTAAAACCTAAACCTTAAACCTAAAACCTAAACCATAAACCTAATTCATAACACTAACCTTAAACCTAAACCATAACACTAACCCTAAACTTAACCCTAAACCTAAACCTAACCCCAACCCCACCCCCACCCCCCCCCACCCCCACCCCAACCCCAACCCCAACCCTAACCCTAAACCTAAACCTAAACCTAAACCTAAACGTAAACCATAAACCATAACACTAAACCTAAACCATAAACCTAATTTGGTTCCTTTTTGTTTTATATAAAATTCATTAACCTTTAAGTTAATTCGCTATTGTATAAATATACTTGGCAGGTTTGTAGGTGCATACCCTACGCCCGACAAATGGATTGGGGGTATTGGCAGCGTAGAGTACTCCGTGAGATTTGGCCCTCGTTTAAAAAGTTGTCCAACGAGGAGAATGACAATATTTGGGAGGCCTTCAAGGTAATGTCTTAATATTTTTTTATTTTTATTAAATGTTAGTTTGTAATTAAAATGTTATAATTCTATTTTTATACATGGGAGGAGGTCTATGAGGAGGCCACGATGCGTATGGTACGTATGCTAGTGTAAATTTAGTGTATTAATGTTTAAACATCGATTTATGTACGTTTGTTGGCTGGGTAGCCATGTTGATCCTATGAAATCCATAGTTGTAGTTTAATTGACTTTGAAACCGAAAAAGATAATTGTATGTACGTTTGAGGGGGTGTTAGTGTAAATAGTAAGAAATAAAGGGGTGTTAGAGTAAATTTAGTGTATTAATGCTTAAACATCGATTTATATATGTTTGTTAGCTGGGTAGCCATGTTGATGTCATGAAATCCATGGTTTTAGTTTAATCGACTTTGAAAGAAAAGAAGATAACTATATGTACGTTGGGGGTGTTAGTGCAAATGGTAAGAAATCAAGGGGGTGTTAGTGTAAATTTAATGTATTAATGCTTAAACATCAATTTATGTACGTTTGTTAGCTGGGGTAGCCATATTGATGCTATAAAATCCATTGTTGCAGTTTAATTGACTTTGAAACAAAAAAAAATAATTGTATGTACGTTGAGGGGTGTTAGTGTAAATGGTAAGAAATAAAGAGGTGTTAGTGTAAATTTAGTGTATTAATGCTTAAACATCGATTTATGTATGTTTGTTAGCTGGGTAGCCATGTTGATGCTATGAAATCTATGGTTGTTTAATTGACTTTGAAACCAAAAAAGATAACTGTATGCACATTGAGGGGTGTTAGTGTAAATGGTAAGAAATAAAGGGGTGTTAGTGTAAATTTAGTGTATTAATGCTTGGTGTTAGTGTAAATTTAGTGTATTAATGCTTAAACATTGGTTTATGTACGTTTGTTAGCTAGGTAGCCATGTTAATGTTATGAAATCCATGGTTTTAGTTTAATTGACTTTGAAACCAAAGAAGATAACTATATGTACATTGGGCGGGTGTTAGTGTAAATGGTAAGAAATAAGGGGGTGTTAGTGTAAATTTAGTGTATTAATGCTTAAACATCGATTTATGTACGTTTGTTAGCTGAGTAGCCATGTTGAAGCTATGAAATCTATGGTTTTATTTTAATGGACTTCAAAACCAAACAGAGTGTGTTCATGTAAATACTATGAAATTATATTGTTTGGTTTAACTAAAGTAATTATAATGATTGTAGGAAAGGGAATATGACGACGTTAGTTTTCTTGACGTGTTTGTTAGTACACATACTAGGCCTGGTGCGTCCGTCGATGACCATCCGTTATGGGTTGATGATAGATCATCATCTATATTTGTAAGTAAACTTTAATTGAAAAACTTTCTTTTGAAGATGTAAATTTATTTGTGTATATGATAATATTTGTTTGTTTTATTGACAGTTTGGATATAAGACAGCGGTATTGGAGGAAGATGTTGATCCTACGCAGCCCCCTACATAACCCTTTCCATTTAATCCTCAGGTTTGGAAAGAAATCACACTTGAAGGACGTAAAAAGAGGGGAGATAGAGTGCTCGGAATGGGGGAGATACATTTAACCCTCATTGATTGATTTTGTATGTATATATTTGGTACTTCGATGTAATAACATTTAGAGATTGATGTTTTTAAATTGATTTTATATTATTGTTTATTTTATATCTTCAGTTTTGTATTAATTGTTATATTATCAGGTACAAAAATTTATAATGATAGTATTTTTGTGTATTTTTTTATAATTTTTTTCCATTATTAGCGACGAAAATTTCCGTTGCTGAAATTAAATTAAATTTTTTTAAAAGCCTTTAGCGATGGAAATTTTTGTCGCTGAAATTAAAATTTAATTATTTTTTAAAAGTCTTTAGCGACGGGAATTTCCGTCATATTGATATTTATTTTTTTAAAAAAGTCTTTAGCGACAGAAATATCCGTCGTTGAAATCAAAATTTAATTATTTTTTAAAAGCCTTTACCGACGGAAATTTCCGTCGCTGAAATTAAAATTTAATTAATCTTTAAAAGCCTTTAGCGACGGAAATTTCCATCACCGATATTAACCTTTAGCGACGGAAATCGGTCCATCGGACATTTGCGGCGGAAACTCAGCGACGGGCCACCGACGGAAAAATTTCGTCGCTGGGGAGCCATTAGCAACGGAATCTTGCCTTTAACGACGGAAACTTCCGTTGCTAAAGGTCATTTTTCTAGTAGTAACCCTTTTTTAGTCCACCATATACCAAAATCCCTACCAAAACTAAGACCTTCCAAAATCCTCAGCCAAACAAACTATCCTCATGATCCAGCTTCCCAAAACTATGGGCTATTTTGCTTTTTTATCCACCAAGAATGATTATCCCTTTGTCCCAAAAGGAGAGATAACATTCTCCAACTGCTATAATGATGCTCTGAAGAAAAAAAAAGAGAGAGAAAAAGAAAAAAAAGTAAAAAAAATCTCTCTGGAGCAAGTCCATCTCCCTCTTACCCAAAACTAGTTTGGGGCTTCTTAGAGAATCAACACATACACTTTTTAGATGTGGATCGAAGGAGGCCCACAACTACCCAAAGCCAAAGCCATACCAAAAACCAAAAACCATACCCAAAGTCAAAGCCAAAAGGTCTACCATATACAAAACTAAAAGCCAAATTATCTATCTAGAACCCACAGCCTGAAAATCCAACCAACGATCAAACTTTTGATCACCTTTGTTAAACAGAAACCAAGTCCATGAAAAGACCTTCCAACCAGAAACCTCAAAACCAATCCATCCCCAAAAAACGTAAACAGTACACCTTGAACCAATCGCGATCAACAACTTTGCTTCAATCAGTTATAATGTAATCTGAGTCGAAGATGAACTCCTTGCTAAAACACACATGAACATCAAAGATAATTACCAAGTAGGGTCCATAGCCCACCAAATCTGGTGATACTAGGCAATAAAGTGAACTCTGAATTCCGGTCACTTTTTTATTTCGTAGAGTCGTCCTCATATCCCGTGCCCTTGATTTTCTTGAAAAAAAAAAAGAAAAAAAGAGGATAAAAACAAAGGGCTTTCCCTCCATCCACTTTCTTCTGGGGTCATTTATATCCATAAAAACGTATCGATTGAGTATACTAGGGGCTTTCATTTCCCATCTTGAAAAACTTATTGATTGAGTCACCATGGGCTTTTCCCATCGAACTCATGAGTCTTGTCCATGCAGTCTCCTATCCCACGTTCCCTGAGCCATGATTTGTTGGTCATAACGGAAGATGCTCCAGTTAGGAAATTTTTGAAAAAAAATCCAAGGTTATCACGCATAACATATTGCAGGGTCGGTACACTACTATAGGGCGCCCTCATGATTTTTGCAAGCCAAGTGGATTTATTTCGAATACACTTTGCCCATACCTTCCTTTTGATGCGAGACTAGTTGTCTACCAGTTTGTTGGGGTGCCTCACTTACAAGGTTAGACCATTTGTTTCGCTCTGGCATAGCGCCGGTTTCTCCAAGTTCCATTAGATCTGACTGCTTGACCGCCGTGTTATCTCGTCCCATGGGCCCGGTTTCTAAAACCCTCCTTACTTTGCCAAAAATCATGGTATTTTGTCAAAAGAAAGAAACGGAAGCCCTCCATAAATTTCTTCACTAAGAAACCCCACCAGATACCAAAAACCAAACAAACATATATACGTCACACCTCTTATGATTATGGCAAAAGCTTCAAGTGAACCCCAACAAAGCTACAACCTTAGCCATTTCACTCACCAGCCAAGAAGTATAGTGTGTTTAATAAATTAGTTTGTTAAAAAGAATTCAATCGTGTACAGGTACTATTAAATAGTGGTTGCATGAAGACTAAATTGCAAAATGGTGGAGTAAGTAATTCAGCGACATTGTTTCGCGCCATTATATCTGATCTCGAAACTTCTCCCACATATTACTGACCTTGTCATCACCCCTGCATTTTAAAAAGCATCATCACATTCCCTATGCTGGGGAAAGCCTGTTTAAAAAAAACAGCATCGCTTTCCCTTTACTGGGGAAAGCCCGTTTTAAAAAAGCAGTATCACCTTCCCTATGCTGGAGAAAGCCCATTTTAAAAAAGCAGCATCACTTTCCCTATGCTGGGGAAAGCTCATTTTAAAAAGGCGCATCACTTTCCCTATACTGGGGAAAGTGCGTTTTAAAAGGTCTCGTCAGTTTTGCCTATGTTGGGCGAAATGCACTCGAGGTTCCACCAGTTTTGCCTATGCTGGGCGAAATGCACCCGAGGTCTCACTAGTTTTGCCTATGCTGGGTGAAATGCACCCGAAGTCCCACCAGTTTTGCCTATGTTGGGCGAAACGCACCCGAGGTCCCACCAGTTTTGCCTGTGCTGGGCGAAACGAATCATCCATCCCACCCAGTTGTTGTTGTTTGTTTGCTTGAGGCCGAACTACGTTTGGTCTGATTCCTAAGAAAGGGATACGTAGACAACCTATTTTGGTAGGTGCGACCATCAGAGCATTTTATTGCATATCTGCTTAAAAACTACGATAACCAACTAAATATGTTTAGGGTATGTGAGATTTGAACAGCATCCTAAACTGTGTCATTATAACTGCTACCTATTGCATTACTCCCCATTATAATTTCAATGAAATTTGGGAGTCTATTTCTTATCAACGATATTCGTTTACTTGGTAAGTTTCGGTTTACCTGTAAACTCCATCGTTGAGGGGCTCTGTAGACACCCCAATTTTGTACCCTTGGTATGTAACATTGACATAAGATATCAAGACCTGTTAAAAGCTAACAAATGTTAAGTTACAGGGTCGAAAATGCAAAAGAAAAAGCAGGATGCGTAAATAGTAAAATACAGGGGGCCTAAGTGCCAAAAAGGACACTAAAAAAAACCCCTGGTGTCGTCCATAGACCCTATGGGCGCCGTGCCAGCCTCCACTATGGGTGGCACCCAACAGTGGTCCCAGAATTGTAGCACTTTGCCTGAGGTGCAATCTCTCAAGCGTGCGGTACAAGCCGATGAAGCACAGAATGAGAAATCTTAACCGCGAAGGAAGCCTTACTCCCAACCTATAAATAGAGGCCTTCGGCTTCAGAAATTCACACACACCGTTAACATAGTTCACACACTACGCAGTTTGTGAGTTCTCCCGAGAGCATTGTGAGATTTCCTCCTCTAGCCCCGAAGCTCCGCCAGATCTGCCCCAAACACTAAAACCAGTCGGTCAAAGTGAAACCTAGCTACCCTGCTAGGATTCCCTGATATTCCTTTGGTCCAAAAAAACCAAAGCAAGCAGTTCCTCTGCCCAAATCCAGACACCAAAACAAAGAAAAGGCAACCGCTGTTTCCGCCCAATTTCCGCCACCAGCAAGCAAACAACAACAAAAGAGCAAGCAGTTGCTCCGCCCGATTCCCGAGGCATAAAAGCAACGTTTGGAAGCAGTCACTCTGCCTGAATCCCCGCAACAACACAGAAACAACAAAAAAGACTCCCTCTCCCTGAAGGACAGATCGAGCGCACCTTAAGCCTGCCAGAAGTTAATTGGTATGGGATAAAACCCTCATGCTTCAAGAGATAGGTCATTTAAAAGTTTATTACATAAAAATTGCTATTTAGATTAGCAAAATGTAAGCAATATAAGCAGTTGTGCTGCCCGAATCTCTATAATAAAATAACACTAAAAAGAACCATTATTATGGCCAAAATTTTATAAATATATTTGTAACTCCCGAAAGGAGGCTGTGACAAGTATTGTAAAAATATATGTACAGATATATGTATATTTAAACTCTTTATTTCATCTGTTAAATAAATATAATAAAAACATATTTTAGTCAAAAAACTATTTTGAGACCGAAAGGGCGACTGGGTGCCTAACATCTTCCCACCTCGTAATTTAGCCTCCGAACCCTTTACAAATCTGGTTACATTTGTGTTTTTTTTGTTTTTCCTCAAAATAAAGATGGCGACTCAGTTTTAACATTTTGAGTCCACAATGAGGCCGGGCGTATTCCACGCGCTTAAAGGTTTTTTTTTGAAACTACTCGCTTTCATCAGCGGGAGGTGAAACGTGAAAACTGAGGCACTCACAATGGACGATGGACGTAATTGGTCTACTCGGACTAGGAAGTTGTTGGGAGGTCTGGCCACCACCAACCAGTGTGGGATTGCTAGGAGCGGGTAACACGAACTCAACAATTAGAACGGGGGTATGGCCCAATGCGGCTTGTTGGTTGAGCTACATATCGGTGTAATAGTCCGCTTGCACTTATAGAGCCGCGACCCATTGTTCAGGGGTCTGCCAGGGCAAGGCCGCATGGCTACCCTATCCATTCTCTCGCTAACGGCTCAGCTGAGTCCTGAGGTCACGAGCAAAATCCTACTGCTCGTTGATTACTTCGCGAGCGTCTCGCTGACTCGTTTGATTCTAACTGGCTTGTTGGGACAGTTGTTCCTCAACATATGGAACGTCCTCACCATGAGTTGCATTCCAAGCTACCATCCTCTGATTCCTTATATGAACCCACTTGTGGGGTGCTTTCAGTGGTAGATCACCGGGCAGTGGGTTGTTTCCACCCAAATGGCATCCAGCCTAGTGGTTGCTAGCGGTGGTGTGATGCTTGCTATCCTTACCAGCCATTGGAACAATACCGCTTGTCAGAAAGCTATTGGAAAACTGATGAAAGAGCTTTGAAGCTTCGTTTTCCGGCAATAGAACCAAACTGATGTGACGAAAATCTAGCTTGGGCCGTCCGATTGAAGCGTAGGATATATGAGCTTGATCTTCTTCCTTAAACTTGTCTAAGAATACGAAATCACCTTAGTGGGAGTGCAATGCTTAGCCTCGCAAAATCATTCCGGCATGAGGGTAAGTGTAAGTCCAGATGGCAACAGTTAAGGCTAGAGGGGGGGTGAATAGCCTTTAAAAACTTTGAGGATTAATTTGAAAATCTTAAGATATTGGCAGCGGAAAACTTGATCTTGTCGCAATAATCAAGAATTGGTCGGGTTAGGCGACACTTTGAAATTCCTTAAGCGAAGAGAGTTGGTCACTGATCGACACAACAGCTTTTCAAAAGAAATCTGTTTTAATGTTTGATCACTAAATATAGAGAAGAAACTGAGATACAAGTTAACTGAACAAATAAGCAAACAATTGTTGTTAACTGGCTGACACTTAATTAGTTGAATAACTTCTTAAGTGTTGAGTCAGTTTGCAAGAATATAAGAAATGGCTGACAAATCAGTTGAAGTGGTTCACAGATAAACTGCTACGTCCACTACCAAGTTGGTCCGACTTGGATTTTTGAAGTGCACTAATTTTATTAAAAATCTATTTGATCTCTAATGGATCAGTGTACAACAAAAGACCGGTGTTTGGGGGAGAATGATTGAGAAACAATCAAATTCGTGAGACAAACTGACTGAGTTCTAAATAATTTGAAATGAAATACTCAGTGTTTTGCCTAAACAATAACTAGAAAGAAATTTTCAATTGAGAAGTATCTAGTTAAAGTTTTCGTGAAGACAACGTCTGAGTATATTAGTAGAAAGTTTCGACTTCAAAATCAAGATTCTTGTCTTCACCAATGCTTCCAATGGTATTTATAGATAGTCTTTGCAAGCAACCCGTTAGGAACACATTTGAATTTGAAAATGTGTTAAGGCAGAGGCAAGATCTCAAAGGATCTTGTGAGATATTATATGGCAGGACATCTACCAAATACACAAAGTGGGAAAGAGTTAGTACAAGTGTATGATTAAACAAATAAGGAAAGATAAACTCATACTTTAAAGCAGTATAGATCAGAGATAGTGTGGTGACAAAATGATATTCACCGATCAATTATAATCTATTTTTCTGGTCGACAATCAAGTGAAATGTTTTAAGCAAATCTTTTTAATTTCAAGATTCAACAATCTCCTCCTATTTGCTTAAAAACAATTCACTTGAAAGTAAAAACCAAGAATTTTAAAGTTCCCCAAAATTTACGTTAGTACCACAAGCGAGATAATGTGAAGAGAAATAAGCGAAAACATAGGAATATCATTCAAAGTGAGGTACAAGTAAAACAAGAGTTTAAAGGAGTTTGTCATAGTAAAGAGAGAGATGAAATGTCCGATAAGCTGATGTGGATCCTTCGTTGTTCAGTCTGCTTTCAAGCGATGGACCAATCTCGCCAATTCTCGTTT
>CM028383.1:82400212-82506129 GCA_013146195.2 Codonopsis lanceolata
GGTTACAAAAGAAAGTTTCAAAAATTCTGAGCTTACTTTGAATTTTCGTGACTACTACAAGCAACCTTAAAAAAAACTATCATATTGCTTCTAACTTATAAATATTACAAACAAAACCAATTAGTAAGCACAAATAATATGTTTAAAAATATTTTACTCCTTCCCATATTAGGTTCCAAACCTCTAACCTTCTTTTTGGTCTTAACTTGTTCCTCTCTTCATAGAACTTAGAGTAGTTACGGGGTGAGAATCTCTCCATTCCCTCCTCTCGGCTATCAACTTTCTTTTTTCTTTCTACCACAACTCTCCTTTAATTGAAAGAGATTGTCACCAATCAACATCCTTTCTAGATGTGTGAAAAGGTATTAATCTATTCTCTTACTATAAAAAGTCAAGGTTGTTTACGACGATTTAATAGATGGACAAAATAATCTTTCACCAAATAAACCACCCACCATTTAATTAAGGACAAAACAAGTAAATTTACCATGACAACAAATAATGTTTGGACAAAAATAGCCTCAAATATAATAAATCATCTACCATTAATTAAGGTCAAACAAGTAAATTTATCAGAGACTAATTAATTCCTTTAATAATCAAATAATAATTTCATCCTTTGACTTGTTCATGTTTTAAAGTAGTTCCTAAGTTTTTGAATTCTATTTAGTTCGCCTTGTATTTTTACTTCCTTTACTCCCCTCCTACCATTATCGTTACAAATGTCGCCCAATATTTTCTAAAAATAACAAAAATACACTTACTCACCGTGAGAACAAATTTATTTTGAAACTAAAAAATAATATGATATTACATTCTTAAATAATATGGTTTTACCATTAAAGACATTATAGAAGTAATGAAAAATGTTACTATAATAATATATATTTGTTAGTGAGTATCAAGATATTAAGCAAAAATATGTAGCGTCGTTAGCTATTATCCATGAATAAGTTAAGAGAAGTGGGTTAATAAAATGTGGCATAATGTCAATAAGATGAAGAAAATGAAGAACCAATTGATGAATTCGTGCGTTTTGACTAAAAAATTATTTGAAACTAAAAAATAATATGATATTACATTCTTAAATAATATGGTTTTACTCAGTAAAGACATTATAGAAGTAAATGAAAAAATGTTACTATAATAATATATTTGTTAGTGAGTATCAAGATATTAAGCAAAAATATGTAGCGTCGTTAGCTATTATCCATGAATAAGCTAAGAGAAGTGGGTTAAGAAAATGTGTCATAATGTCAATAAGATGAAGAAAATGAAGAACCAATTGATGAATTTTGTATGTTTTTTAAAAAGAAAGCCAAAATCTACGCTTTACTTCTTTGAATTTTCGACTACTACAAGCAACCTTAAAAACTATCATATTGCTTCTAACTTATAAATATTACAAACAAACCACTATTAGTAAGCACAAATAACTAGGTTTAAAATATTTTACTCCTTCTCATATTAGGGTTCCAAACCTCTAACCTCTTTTGGTCTTAACTTGCTCCTCTTCATAGAACCCGAGTAGTTACGTGTGAGAATCTCTCCATTCCCCCTCTCGGCTATCAACTTTTTTCTTCTACCACAACTCTCCTTTAATTGAAAGAAATTGTCACCAATCAACATCCTTTCAAGTAGCTCCATCCTAAATTAGATTCTCTCCTTACTTAGTAATTTGACACCGAAAGTGTATAGAGGTAAGAAATGAGAGACGCTCGAGAAAGAAGTCCGACTAATCGAAGCTAAAGAGATTCTATGTTTCTATTTTAATAAGGCGAGGTGAATTGCTTGATGGTGATGGCGGTGCTTACTAACCGCATGGATGATGGTGTTAGAGGTTGTGGTGATAGTAATTTTAGGGATGACAATAGTGGATTAGATGAAATACATCGTTGTGAGATTTCCTAATCATCAAATTTTCAAATATCCATATGGGTTTCAGTATTCAATTTGAAAGTTTGAAAATTCAAAAAAATGAATTTGAGTTTGTAAAAAGTGAAATTTAAGGTTGTGGTGGTGGTGTGTCTATCATTGATGGGTTTTCCAAATTGGTTACTTCGAAGGAAAGAGTAAGAAATTAGAAAAGGAAATAAAATCAAATCAAAAAATTAAATTTTGGACTAATGGTAAAATTTGAGGTGTTAGTGGTGGTGGTGGTGAGTCTATAAATGATGGGGTTGACGAAAGAAAGTGAGGGCTAAAAAATAAATTTTAAATTTCATTTTTTGGAGTAATGCATTTTTTAACGTTGAATTTAAATATCAGACAAAGTATAACTAATTTTAGATTATTTAAATAATTATTTTTAATTAAAAAATATTTTAAATATTAAATGGCAAACTAAATGATGAAATTATAACAAATCCCACTTTGCGCCACAAGCAAAATGACCAAAATAATCCTCATGTACACGATTTTCCATCACTATTTTTAATGCCCATAGACGGGAGAGGACAAATAGAAAAACATGTAGGAAAGTGAGATATCATATGTTGGGAATGACATTATTAGAGGTATATGAAAAATTGTAACTATAATAATACATTGGTTGGTGAGAATCGAGATATTAAGCAAATCTATAGCGTGCTTAGTAATTGCGTATGAATAAGCTAAGAGAAACGTGTTAAGGAAAGGTGATATAATGTCAAGAAGATAAAGAAAAATAGAGAACTTAGTTGACAAATCTGTGGGTTTTGTTAGAGAAGAAATTAAGTTAGAATCGATAGGAAAGTCGTTTGAAGAAAGTAGTTCCACTTAACGGAAGCTAAAGATATGTTATTTTTCCATTTTAGCAAGGCAAGGTGGACACGTTTCTTGGTGGTGGTGATAGTGTGGTGCATTTGCAGGATGATGGTAGGTGGGGGCGATTTTAAGCATGAAAGTGGTGATTTATGTGGAATACGACATTAAATAAATGAGTAAGAAATTAAACAAAGAAATAAGATAAAATAAAAAAAATTGATTTATAGGCTAATAGTGTTATTTGAGGTGGTAGTGGTGGTAATGGTGATGGGTGTATGAATGATGGGTGTATAAATTAAATAAATTCTAAATTTAATTATGAGACAAATTAAAATAACAACATTGCTAGCCTTACAACTAATTTTATAATTTTCCTTACTACTAAACCTTGTCTTTGTTCAAAACAACTTTGCACTTCTTCAAAGCATAGTTGTAAGGAATGTAGTATAATTAGTTTTAAGGTTAGCATTTTCCTTACCATTTCTCTGCATTCAAGCTCGTCTCTCTTTCCGATGAATTGCCGATAAGGGTTATGTGTTTTTTGTTAATCGCATGTTTTTACTAGGTTTTTAGTAATATAGTATATACCCTTTTATTTCTACTTTAGGCGGGAGTTTTGCATGAGATAGAATGAGGAAGATCGAGAGATGGAGTTTGGCTAGAATCGAAGAAGGACGGCGCCAAAGTTGTGATAGGCGTGACCAAGTGGGAAGGGTTTGGGGCCGGAGATGGCGACTATTTTGGTGGAGCGAGAGATGGGCACACACTTGCACCGGGAGAAGAGGGAAGGAGAGTGTGTGAGATTAGAGTTTTTACTTTTAATACATTTATCCCTAAAGCGTATAATGAAAATGTCATTTTTACCCATGCACGTGGAAGACCATGTGCTATTTAACGTGAATATTCTAGCCCATCACGGATAGGTTGGAAAATGGAAAAAATGGAAAAAAATGTAATGAATATCGTATATTATGGAACAAACCTTAGGTTGGGGTACATTATACGATTTGGTGGATACCTTGGGGGAAATTGTAATTTGGTCATATAATTATTTTTGAATTATTGAAACAATTATTTATTTATTTTTTATTTAAAAACATTTTTTAAATACTAAATGGTTAATTATATAATAAAGTTATAACTAAATCTTATTTTCCACCCCCAGCAAAATGATCAAAATAATATTCATGTGACATGCGCATATCATTTTCCGTACGTTACTATTTTTAACACCAATAGACGGGAGGGAGTAAAGTGGGACAAATAGAAAAATAAGGTATGAAAGTGGGACACTTCGTAGGTTGAGGTAAAATGTGAGATTTAGTGTGTAATTTTGGGGGCTAATCATATGTTTGCCCCATCAAAATTAGTCCAAAATACACATTGTCCCCTAAGATATCCACCAAATCCACTTTGGCCCTCAACATAATTTTGTAGCATTTCCATATTCCATATCAAATTTGGTGATTGTGATGTAACGTGTGGTAATCGTAGTGATAAAAATGGTAGCGAATAATGTTTAAGATCGATAATTTTCTCAATTCAAACCATAAACCATATCAATGGTGCCAAGGAGAAATTTGTTGGAGTTTAAGCTAGGGACGATGAAGACGGATTGAATCATGACGTGTCTCATCATTGTCGTATGCATCTGTGATGAATTCACATATGAGTTTTGAAATTCATCGTGTATGCTTATACATTGTGTTTGTGGCTTGGTCATTTAACATCGGCAGTTGCGACAACTTTAATTTTTTGTGGATTCTTATTCATGACGGCCTTGACACCTGAATGTGATCCTCTTCTTGTGTTTTATCTCTCTCTGATATGATTCTGCACTATTTTTATTTATTTTTCTATATAAAATTTTGAATAAAAGATTTAGACACTCTTGAGTTTTATCTCACTTAAAATTTAAATAAGATGTCATTGTTGGAGAAGAAACAGAGAAAGCGTTGTCGGAAAATAAGAAAATGAAGTTTTTTTTGGGTAATAAAAGCACCGAAAACATTGTTAAAAATGACCAAAATGTCCTTCACGTGAAATATCATGTGCACATTAACGTCATATTGGTAACCTTAGTAGTGTCTAGGGGGCAAATTAGAAAAAACTTATACAATGACATATGAAAATGACACAAAAGTTAGGTTGGGTGGTAAAATGAGACTTTATAGATACTTTGGGTGAATTTTGTATTTTAGAGTGTAAGTATATACTTTGGGATTGTCAGTTTGATTTCTATAAAACAATTTATTATTTTTCAAAGAGTCTCATAAATTTCATAAACGACATAAGTTAAGTCTCCAACAACAATGTGCTTATCTAAGAAAGTAAGCTTGAATTGTTTTCAATTCCAACACCGATAAAAGATTTAAAAATAACCAATAAAAAAGACAAATGTGTAGGATAAGTTGCAATATAATGACTAAAAGCTTACATTATAAATTACCGAAAAACAAAATATCGAAAAACCTAAACACACAACAACACAATTTATAAGTCTCAAAACTATAAAGATTAAAACACAAAAAGAATCCAATAATTAAAAGTAAACAAAAAAGTTAATAAACTGGCAAATCACTTTAAAAAACCATTAACACCACGTGCGTTAACCATGTGCAACGCACATGAACCTTACTAGTATTATAAAAAAGCTCATGGTCTAATTGATGACCCTGATCGAATTGTGTTAAACACAACTGACGGTCCAGATTGATTCGTAAGTATGTGAGTTACAAATAAACCCTCAGTAATAAGTTATATTTTAATTAATCCTCTACAATTACATAAAAAAAAAAAAAAAACCTTCAGTTGTAGGTTTTGTCTGAATTACCCCATCAATATGAGTTTGAGTTTTGTTTATCCCGAATATTTATTGAACTAATCTTATACCAACACTAGGCATGGCAATTGTAACTTATTATCCATTAACTCACCCAACCCAACCCACTAATTACCCAACCCAACACATTAATATTTTTGGGTTATAAAGTGAATAACCTGTTTCGACCCAATAATATTAATGGGTTGAATTGGATCGGACCCATTACCCATTTCGACCTATGACTTTTTATGCTATAAATTTATGTTTTTTTGGGAAAAAAAATTTAGATTGAAATGGGTCGATCCGCTTTAACCCATTACATGTTTCAACCCGACCCTTTCCGACCCAAACTATTTCAACCCATTTAACTTTTAGGTTCTAATGGGTTTCGACATGTTTTAACTCATTACTCATTCCAACCCAACTCAAACTCAACCCATCCAATTGTCAAGCTTAACCGACACCGTGTCTATGACATGAACACGTATACATGCACGAATAGTGGTTTTATTTAAATTAGGAAGAAGTGTAATATGGTAATTTTATTTTTAAGTGGTGCGACGTTTAGCATCACTATTTCTGATCATCTCTTAATTAGTTATGAGAAAGAAATGGTTTGGGAACTCTTACACCCATGAAAAGCCAATGTACCTTCAATACACAGCTTTCATCGCTAAAATGAGGCATCCAGAGCTTTTCAATCACTCCCATATTCATAGCCTTCCTCAGAGTTGTAACGGTATGCCAGTATAGAACACGGCCAGTCTAGTCATCCAAATATTGGTAGCCGGAGATCGGAATCCAGTGACCAAGCTGCTGGAAATTTTGATGGCAGTTTACTGATCTTTCTGACTAAAAGGTCAATCCAGATGAACAGAAGGCCATTGAAAGGAAGGTGGAAAAGAGGTAAAGTCAATTGACCAAGAACCCGAAATCTATCATCTTTCAAACTATCCAGGAATTGCTACACTGTCAAACCAAATCCAGATTTATGATGCATCAGAAATACTCTTTTTCTGTCACATTATTTAGTTACAAGATCTGGACTTATTTCAGTATTACTCCTCCATTCAAGTAAAATTACACAATTCAATCTGAACAAACATCCATCACTTGAGATGTTTTGGATGACGCAGAATTCTTTGAATACGTGCTGAACTTCTTCTCCCCAACTCCTAACCATTTTCGAATAAGCTGAAATACTTTTTCATCACGCAAGAGTCCCCGGTGGGTAGCAGCAACTCCCGCCCTTTCCACAGCTACAAAGCCATCAGCCTGTGGTTGGTGCAACGAACAAAATTAGCATTCTTCACTATCAAATAAAGAGTAAAATATACTCCCTCGTTGCCAAAAAATAAGTTCAACTTTGACTTTTGTTGGTCACCTTGACTAAACTTTGACCAAAGAGTTATCAAACTTACCTGTTCTTGCAAACTTTTAAAAGTTGATATTAGTAGTTTTCTCAATATTCTTTTGATGATTAGTAAATGTATGTTAGATAGTAATTTGTTAGTGTTCTAGCTTTGCTTTCCAATAAGATACAGGGACTTACTTTTTCGGGACAGAGGGAGTAGGAGGACAAGATTTTGTTATGTAACAAAGCAAAACCAAGTACATACTAACAAATACAAAAAAAAAGATTTACAGAAATACTTGACTTCGTTCTTAACAATGATCCGGAGATGGCTTTTGCTTCCAGCTCGCAATGGCCATGTAAAAGGCGTGGCTTGTTGAATACCTAGTTAGGAGGGTGTTAGCAGAAGAGAATGACACCCCTTATGACCACTGAACTTTGCACCTTGGTCACCTTCGATTAGTTAACTAACCACTGAACGTAACGGTTTCCATTCCCACCAGCATAACTTCTGTTACAAATTCCATCAAAAAGTATTGACATAAAACGAAGCACTATGCCACTTCAGACACAAAACCCTTGTGCCAAAACAACCCTAGTCCCGAAGCAACAAATGTATCTATCCAGACATAATAGGCGTAGCTACACCATCACCAATGCCCACTGCCCATCAATATCAATCACCAAAACCACCCAAATAAGTAACCTCTCAACAAGATGTAAGGTGCTCTTCTGTACCAATGGCGACATTTAACGATTAGCTCAAAAGATTATGATGCCACAGATGCACATCACAATGTGGACGGAAACATCCCTAACTAAGTATAATGAAAATTGAAAGCTAATATCGAGATAATTGTTCTTTCTCTTTTTTCTTTATAACCAAAATCAAGAGATTCTTGAAAGCTAATTCTAGTTAGCCAAAGCAACTACGATTAATTCTAGATTGATGCCCAAAAATACACCCTAGGACAAACATATCTGCTTGAAAGTAACATAGTGCCCACCAGGACAAGAAACCATTTTCCCTGTACTACTTCCCTCCCGATGATTGAAGCTATTCAGGACAAACATTCTTAAGCAAGCTCTTGTGTAAAGGTGCTCTTCTGGGGTTCTGTTTGTTAACAGTAATGCAAGTACACCATATGAAAGATAAATAGCATCAAGCGCATAGATGTAGGGGGCTTCTAGCTTACCCATAGGTCTCAAGTTCGAGCCATGGGAACGCAGCTGCGTTAAAACTTGGTAGGGAGAGCTTTACTGCCCTTATAATCCTACCCGGCTCGGTAGATTAGACTTCTCCGCCTAACTTTTGTACCCAAAAAAATATATGAAAGATAAATTTGGACGACCTGCTAACACTAGGCGATATTTTGTTGCTACAAACTACTCAAATATAGAGATCAATCAAGAATCAGATCTTCCTGTTTGTTCAGTTGGATTATATTAATTGGCTCCTGTCTGAAATAAGATAAAATTTGTCTGATAGGACAACTAAGGTTTCCATTCTAAAAGCAACTATTTAATCACGACATCAACCTCAATTTCATTAATAATATTCATGCTTTTCATACAGTTTTTCATTTCGATTTTCTTGTTCTTCTCCAAGTTGGGTAAGTGCTGGGTTTACATAAGAAGAATAAGCATTCTTAGTCGAGGTTGATGGATAGGGAAAAATAAACATATAATCGAGTTTGCTGCAATTTCCAACATCAAGAATGATATCCATGTCTTTCATATTGGTTTCTGTTTCTATCTCCTTTTGCTTCTCTAGGTAATTAAGTGTTTTTTTTTTTTTCTAAATAAGTGATACTCACAGAAAGGCCTGAGACATCTAATTGAAATCACTAGCAAACTTCACTAAGGTAATAAAGTGTTTTGCTTCTAAATAATTGATACTCCCAAGAAAGGCCTTAAAACATCTTGTTGAAATCATCTGCAAATCGAACCATTAGCGCAGGAGCACAATTGAGGTTCATGCTGTGTAACTGTGTTCAGCATGTCCTAGTACATGATCAAAGTTTTAAAAAAAAACAATTTATGGCTTGAGATGTAACATTAAAAATAAAAAATTACCATAGCCAACCTGCTTGGATAACAGTGCTTATCATCCATGTTCCATTGTAACATGGATCAACATGAAACTTTTTTTTTTTTTTTACGTTTGTTAGTTAGTGAAGTTGGCCAAAAAATGCAAACAAAAATTAAGAACAATAATAGTACCATTGCGGATTCAGCAGGAACAGTTCCATCTCCATCCACATACGAGTACTGGGGCTGGAGAAAAAGAAAAAATATAGAACATATTAGTGAAGCACAAACCATAAACTGATTTTAGACATCACCTGAAAATTTCATTCTGCAAGTGTCTTCGTGCATGCACAATAAGATTTCATGGGGTGTCTTGAAAATCAGTAAAAAGGTAAGTGGGGGGTTTACATGAACTGGTCACTAATCATGTCCAAATAAATGAGGGGTACGACTTGGATATGATCACATACTCCCTCCATCCCGGTCAAAAGAGTCCACATTTGAAAGTTAAATATTTTAAAGCAAAAAATATCTACTCTAATATACTTCATTTTAAGGATTAAATAATTTTCTAATTATAAGTTTAATGTAATAAGGATAAATTTGGAAACTCGTAAAATTAATAAGATTAGTTTTTGGAAGCTAGGACAATTTTTGAGCTGAAGGTAGGAGTATAATATAGAAAAATGCTAACAAGTTCCCCGGGGCACTTGCTATGCACCTATTGATAACAAGATCTGGCTCAGAGAACACTTGCCAAGGCATCAGGAACATTCCCCCCATGTATTCATGGATATTTCCAGAGTAGAAAAAAGTAAGTCCATAACAAGTTCCCCGACTTAACCTGATACGGGGAAAGGTTTTAGATTAAACCTGAAGGATTAATCAAGGGCTCTTACTACGAAAAAACCCTTTAAATTAATCCTAGAATCCACTAGGAACGAACAACTGGAATCCACCAAAAAAACAAAGGATTAAACCCTAACTTTATTCAATTTTTTGAACCAATTCAGAATTGACATCAAACCTGTATTTGTAAGGTTCATAGCGGTTGGAAAGGAGGTTACAACTTCCAAAAAAACTACCCTAACTTCTCTAGTAACCAACTAGGACTTTAAATTCATCAATTAGGGATCTAAATCTATTTCTAATTTCTAAATAAAAAAAATATACTACCCTATTAATTATAAATTTGAAATTTATAATAATAGTAAAAATAATCAAACTTTTTTTTTTGATAAGTAAAGAGTATATAAATATAAACGGGCGTCAAAACAGGTGACGCGGTCTTTGTACACTAGGAGTATACAAACTACTCGGCACCAAAACTAATTACAAAATCCACAAAAGAATGCCCGAGAGATTGATCTGTCGCAGAACACCACAAAAACAATGTGCACAAAAGACAGTCTCCCAATTGATCTAACGAAACCTCACTTTATCGAAGATTCTTCTATTCCTCTCTTTCCAAATAGTCAACTAAACACCCGTCGGAATAGCACCCCAAAGAATATTGCTCCTCCTTCGATTGAAACGTGACCAACTTGAAAGCATCCCAGAACGAGCCACCGAACAATGCAGTAACAAGTGATTAACACTCTTCGTCGCCTTTGCACATGTAACACCGGTTCACATAGACCATCCCCCTTTTGCGAATGTTTTCTCCCGTAAGAATCGCCTCATGACAACAAGCTTCCCAAACAAAAAATGCAAAGCGACTGGGAGCAATACTACTCCATATTCCTTTCCATGGAAAGGGATCCCCAACTCTGCCCGACATAGCAAAAAAATAAGATTTAACAGAAAACTTTTTGCTATTCGATGCAACCCACCTTGCCTTATCATTTCTACTCCCGTCAATTTGAAGCGAATAAAGCGAAGTGAAAAAATTTCCACAAACCTCCATCTCCCAATCTTGAAGATCCCTACGAAACAAGGGATTCCAAACCTCTACCCAGATCAATATCCAACACCGAACTAACATAGCAGTTTTTGTCCACCGCCAAATTGTACAACTCAGGATAGACTATACGTAGTTCTTCTTTCCCACACCACTCGTCTTTCCAAAATCTCACTCTCGAACCATTGCCGACCTCAAAAGAAACAAACCTTTCAAACTGCGCCCACCCTTTACAAATTCCTTTCCAAACTCCTGACCCAAAAGAACCGGTGACGATTTTAGGAAACCAATAATGATCACCCTCTCCGTATCTACTGATCACCACCCTCCTCCACAACCCATGCTCTTCCTCCATGTATCGCCAAAGCCATTTACCAAGTAAAGATGAATTGAAGCAACTTAACTTCTTGATACCTAAACCTTATGTGCATACAGACCTTATCCCAATTCACTAAATGGATCTTATGCTCCTCCCCTTAACCCTCCCACAAGAAGTCCCTCTCCATCTTTTCCAAAATATTATGCACTGAAGCAAGAACCACAAACAACGAAAAGAAATAAGTGGGAAGATCGGATAAAGTATTTTTATAAGCGTAAGTCTACCCACTTTGGACAATAGCTGTTTCTTCCATCCCGTCAATCGCCGACCAAATCTTTCAACCATCGGATTCCACATAGCTCTACTTTTGAAAGATGCACCAATCGGCAAACCTAGATAAGTCGAAGGTAAATGAGAAACCTTGCACCCAAACACTGAAGCAAGCTGATGAATATTCTCCACCACACCCACTAGGATGATTTCACTCTTAGCGATATGAATTCCTAGCCCCGACACCATCTTGAAGAAAATGAGCACAAGACAAAGAAAACCAAACTGCGCAATCTCCGCATCATAGAAAATTAAAGTGTCATCTGCAAAGAGCAAGTGAGAGATTGCAACCTCCTCTCCTCTATAACTTCCCAACCCAAAACCACGAATAAATCCTCCTCTCACAGTTTTCTCAATAAAGCTGCTCGATGCTTCCATAATAATGATGAATAGAAAAGGAGAGAGAGGGTCTCCTTGCCTCAGCCCCCTCGAACTAGCAAAGAAACCAGCACATTCACCATTAACCATTACTGAGAACCGAGCTGAAGAGATGCAAAACTGAGTCCACTTCGCCATTTAACACCAAACCCCATCCTTTCCATTAAAAACATCAAAAACTCCCAATTAACATGGTCATATGCCTTCTCGATATCCAGTTTACACATCAAAACAAGGACAGCCCTGTTGCAACCTTGAATCCATAACCTCATTGGCGATAAACGACGCATCTATAATTTGTCTCTCCCCCACAAATGCATGTTGAGAATCCGACACCAACTTCCCAATCACCTGATGCAACTGAGTGACAACACTTTAGATAAAATTTTATTAAATCCTCCCACCTAACTGATAGGTCTAAGTCTCCCAAATTAGTAGTGCCGACCTTCTTCGAGATAAGAGTGATAAAAGTGGCATTGAAACTCTTCTCGAAACACATATTGGCATGAAAATAGTGGAACACATCCATAATGTTATCTTTAAGAATCTCCGAACAAGAAGAGAAGAAGGCTATAGAGAAACCATTCGGACCCAGAGCCTTATTACCATTCATACTACACAAGGTTGTCAAAACCTCCTCTTCCGAGAAAGGGCGTTCTAAAGAACACCTATCCTCCTCCACCAGATTCTTAAAATCGGGTGTCTACCAATTTAGGACGTCATTCCCCACTATTCGAATACAACTTAGAATAATAATCCACTATGCCATCCTTAATAGCATCCCTATCTTCAAACAGATTCTCTCCAATAGTAACTTTTCGGATCTGATTCACATTCTTATGAGCACTCTCCATCTTATGAAAAAAATTAGTATTCTTATCCCCTTCTTTCAGCCACTGCACCCTTGATTTTTGCCTCCAACATACCTCCTCCTTGATAAGCAAAGCCTCAATCTCACTTTTCCAATTCTTCCGTGCATCTTCTTCCGTCTCATCCAAACCTCCTGATCGTGCATTCTCATCCAACAATCTGATCTCTTCCATGGCTTTCTTGATCTTGATATCTATCCTCTCAAACACTTCCTTATTCCACACTTTCAAGTCCAACTTAAGAAGTTTCAGTTTCTTAGCAAGTATAAAGTCTGAGCTCCCATTTATCTCATACGAACACCATCTAGAACGTATCCAGTCCAAGAAGCCAGGCTCTAAAAGCCACACGTTCTCGAATCTAAAAGCAGGCTTCCCTTTCCGCATAACCCCACACTACAGCATAAGGGGGATATGGTCTGAGACTACTCTGGTTAAGCAATGCTGCGCCGTATCACTAAATACATCAGACCAATGACCAATCTGCAGAAGTAAGATATCTGTCAATTCTGGAGAATTGTTGTTTATCCCCATGTCTAAACCACGTGAAATTGCCTCCCAATAAATTCAAATCCACCAACCCCATGTCATTGATGAACTCGTTAAATTCCATCATTGGTCGAGAAAAGACCTACGCACCCGAACGTTCCACAGGAAGTCTGACCACATTAAAATCACCTCCTATACACCAAGGTGCTCTCCATCTCAATCTAATCAATTTTAACTCTTCCCACAAATTCTGACGGATGTTGTCTGCACAAGGCCCATACACCCCTTCACTCTCTTGTTAAGAGACCCAACCCAAGGCCCAATTTTTTTTTACACAGCCAACCCATGAGGCTTAACACCACTGACACCCCTATTCGAAGGAAACCCTCTCCTCCTCTTAACTACGTCGTTTGGTTTTGAGGGTTTAAAATTTGAATTCCTGTGAGCCCACGTGCTTGGCCCCTCTCCTCTGCCCTCATGCCTGAAACTACCAGCTTTCCGTAAACCTTGATTTTGCATTCGCTGAGTCCCAGCGTGCTCCTCACTTGTGTTGCTCACAACGATAGGCACCATCGATAACGACCTTTCTGTGTTCTTGCCTTCGTTCTCCCTACGCCGCGGAAAGTAAGATGCAGACAACTCCACCCATAACAGAACAACGAATATTCTGTCCCCAACCCCAATACGAACAATCGTCGGCATGTCTTCCTTGTGGAGAACCACAATACGACCCCATCTCAGTTCTGATTTGTTCTTGGTAGCTTCATCCAACCTCACCAATCCTCCACATTTCTTCCCAATCTCCATAAAAACCGACCTGCTCCACAGATGCAAGGGTAACCCTAGAACCCTTACCCAAACCTTCTTAGGGTTTCTTCATCATAGCACAGAGAAAGTGGATCCCAACACTCCAAATGTAATGAACTCTGATTGACAATCCATTTTTTCAAATTTAAAAGACAACGAGCCTCTTTTTCGGGGGGAAAGGAGAACAAAAGATGAACCCTACTCAAAGCAAGGATCTTGACTCCTCCGGCCACTTTCCAATGAATATTTACCCATTTTTGCACTTCCTATTTGGTTGTATTTGAGTCTTCCACATCCCCTACACGCCCAACTAAACACCGACCTAAAAACTCCATATATCCATCGCACGACCTTTCATCAATATCAAAATCCACTGAGGACCCTCTACCAACCGAAATGAGATGATCTAAATTTGGCCATGAAGAAATCTCTGCCACATCTTTATATGATTTTCCACTCCTGGATCTTTCTTCCTCCACAAATCTCTTAATTTTCCCAGCAATCATGTCCCAACCCGAATCAAAAGCTACTTCCGGGATTAAAATCGAACGTGGACTACCCTTCCCCCGAACGGAAATTCTAAGAAATATTCCTTGTCGATTTCTCTCCTTCGCAAACAATACCTCCCGACACTTGTCAGATAGTTTCTTCCAAAAGAAACCTTATTGCTGAAGGGCTTTCTCCATCCACTTGCAAATCCATACATTTTCTCCATAGGAGAAAACAGCTTCGAACACTTTGCCTCTACTTCTCTCCAAAAATTTGTAGCAAACACGATTTTGAACAATGATCCTGACCACCTCGAAAGATTTCCTACCAGCCTGGAAATGAGTTTTATCCACGGAACTCATCTTCTCTCAGCATGAAGATTACATCGAATAAACTTTCAAATAAACAAACGATGCCTTGAAAATGAGTTCAGGGATTATTTCAAATCCCTGGAGTACAAATTTTCCAGCTAATATGAATATGACGCAACAAAGACAAGACTAGCGACCCAAAAACCCCGACCAAGTTCCGGCAAACGTGCTGGCCGGTGATCAGAGCTCCGGCAACGGCGAGGTTTTCCGGCCGGTGATCAAAGGATCATGCCTTTTTACTCTAAATGCGTTGAAGACTAAGAGTGTAAAAGAAATATCAGGTCCACTTGATGATTCAGCAGGCTCTGGTGTATGCCTTGTATTTTAAATTAAGGCCTGTCGTGCTCTTTTGGTTTGTTCGAGTTCTCCACTTGTTTTGCAATATGGGGGATTTTGAAGTTGATGTTGCCGGACTGGGGAGACACCGGAGATGGATGTGCAACCAGTTGTAGATGAAGGGCGCAACTGGATCTGAAGGCTGGAGGCTGGAGGATTGTGGGTGGAGATGGAGGATAGCAAACAGAGTTGACGACGGCAGGAAGAGGAGCCGAAGCACGCACACGGGATAGCTGTTGGCCTGTACGGCGGGGGTTGGATCTGAGAGGGGGTTGAGAATTGTCTATCGGAGATGGCAGGTCAACGATGTAGGATGACCGGGCGGAGGAGATGAAGGATAGAGGCTCGCAAACTAGGGCGAGCGGCAGTGGGATGAGAGAGGGCAAGGAATGAGCGCCTTTTAGAAAGATTCAAACTTGAGAATAAACTGCTCTAATCTTGTCCCACGCCAGACACCCGTTCTTGAAAAAGATCTCATCCTCGAGTTCATGCTAGAAACTTGAATATTCCCTTGCTAAAATGAAGAGATATTTTGAGTAGCGCAGATTTTTCCGTAACCTTGATTCTTCAAAATCCTTAAACAATTCCGTAATTGAAAAGGACTCAAAATTTGAAAGAAAGAAAAACTGAACAGCCCTCTTTGCAAAGGACATGCGCACAACATATCAGCCACGAACGTGGGCATGCCTTATCAGCCACAAACATATGCATATCATCCTTATAAGATAATTTTGCAATCAGAATATTCAGATACAAAAACAAAAACATGATGTTCATAGCCCTCCTCGATAAATAATTGAGCAACATCTTCGGACAAGTCCCAAAAGCAGCCTCAAGAAAATTTATATTTTCATATTATTTTCTAGTAATCTTTACGCCCCCATCTTTGCCATGTGTGATGCCCTGGTCAACCCATATGGCTTGCATCCTTGCCTCCTTTTGGTGAAGACGCTCAACCAAGATAAGAAGCCTGGCAGTCAGATCCTTGAGCACTACAGAGACAGCAACATCATCGTCACTCCCGATAGAATCACCGTCTCCATCTTTGTAATCCATTGCCGAGGAAAAACCTTGCTCTGATACCACTTGATACGGGGAAAGGTTTTAGATTAAACGCGAAAGATTAATCAAGGGCTCTTACTACAAGAAAACCATTTAAATTAAGGTTGAACATCAAACCTTATTAATCCTAGAATCCACTAAGAACGAACAACTGGAATCCACCAGAAAAAAACAAAGGATTAAACCCTAACTTTATTCAATTTTCTGAACCAATTCGGAATTGACATCAAACCTGTAATTGTAAGGTTCATAGCGGTTGGAAAGGAAGTTATAACTTCCAAAAAAAACTACCCTAACTTATCTAGTAACCAACTAGGACTTTAAATTCATCAATCAGGGATCTAAATCTATTTCTGAATAAAAAAAGATACTACCCTATTAATTACAAATTCGAAATTTATAATAATGGTAAAAATAATAAAACTTAAGAATAAACTGCTCCAATCTTGTCCCACACCAAGGCATCAGGAACATTCCCCCATGTATTCATGGATATTTCCAGAGTAGAAAAAGGTAGGTCCTTAACAAGTTCCCCGAGGCACTCATTAGCATGACCCCATAACATATCACCGACCTAACCAATAATACTGTATAGTATCAAGTCAGACAAACGAGATAGGGTTCCAGGGGCCAAGTTAGATATAAACGTTCTGTAAATGATATAAGCTAAATGTACAGTAAGGAAAAAGAAATGAGAAATACTTACCAAAGTGTGGCATACCTCGGACAGGTCCTCAATTGGAGAAGTTTCCGAGCCGTAGCTGTAAAAGGTGTATTTACACATAAAAACATGTGTAGATGTACATTTCAAACATAATTATAGCTTATAAACATGCATAGCCTTCATGAAAAATTGAAGGGATTGCTCCTATAAATAAGCTAAATATCATATAATAAAATAGAATGAGGTTCATTCCGAATGATATTAATTAGCCTTGATAAAAGCACATTTCACAAGTGTTGAGAAGTGAGGCAAAAAAACTTAGAACATTAAGTGCAATAAGCTAATTTTAGATGTTGGAGAAAAGAAAGATTTTTGCAGGTTTTCCTCAGCATACTGATCTCTCCAACACTTCAGCAAAATCATAATTTGCACAAGATAAATCCCTCAGTTCCACTCAAAGATCCTGCATTCCTTTTTTGGATGCTCCATTCAAAGATTCCTGTTTGAAAACTAAGCTTGCAATTTTCATGACATTGTCCCTTTACCCACATACATGGAATAACTAGTTGAATGCAATGAAAATACTTTTATTTGACTTTTCAAACAAGGACTCTGACTGGATGGAGGGGGGACCTTTTTCTAATCACATATATACTTGTAAGAGATAAGATATATACAAAAGTAAAATAATAGTTACAAAGAATAAATCATTTTCAGCCCAACATTTTGGAGATTTTTCAATTTGATCATAATAATTTTTCCTATAAAATTTCCTGTGACACGCTCTTTTTGATTTTCAACTAAACCCATTCAGCTTAGCTACCATCTCAATACTAAAGCTACTGAAGTGGCCATTTCAGACACCACATGGCTGTTTTATGCCAAAATGAATTGTTGAGTAAATCTATGGCAGAAAGTTGCCACGCTCTTATTCGACTTAAAAAAGCATCAACCAACAAGAAAAATACCCAACTTTTTCTCACCAACCACACTCGACCCTAATTATATTCATTCAACCCATGACTCTTACCATCAGCAATAGGTCAATCTAGACACCAAACAAGACTGCTGTAAGCGTATGAGGGCTCTCACAATTGAGTATGCAGTCAATGTGAAATTGCTATCACTACTGAATTCTCAAAGGTTTTCCACACTTTTTTGAAATGGTTTTGGGATTGGTTGCTTAATACTCAGAGAGCTGGTCATGAGACTCTGTAGGAGTTGGCATGTGTTTAATTTACTAATTTCTTCTATGAGTTTTTTCCCTCTTATTTCCAATATAAGTATGAGATTTCCAAATCTATACTCAAAAGTTTAGTGTACTGTCAGTCTGTCACACAATAACGAACAAAACAAGTAACAGAAAAACATGATGCTGTTCCAACAGTATACATCTTCCTAAAGTGAGGAAAATGTGAGAGGAAAGAGTTTAACCAACAGATGGAGGAGTGGGGGCTTCTAAATATCCAATAAAGGGAAACAAGAAGGGTTCTTGCACAGATTAGGAAGAAGTGGGGGCAAGAAGAAGGCTTCTTATGTTGATTTGATAGGACGAAGGTTTTTCGAGGTGGCTGGTGGGGATACAGGTTTTGTCATGGTCTGCTTCAATCTATACCGCAAATAATGAGGCTTCACCATCACCAAACCTATTGTAAAGATCGAAAAATCAAAGTTTTGACTTGACAACTACAAGCTCTTCATAGAAGTTACGCAACGTTAGAAATGGGGTTGGCTAGCAATGGCGGTGGGTTTGAGAGAGACAGGACATACAGTAAGGTTATAAATGGTGGAATTGGGAATGACAAAAAATGTGGGGGGGGGTTTAGCACATTGAAGGCAGAGAAAAGGAAAATACATGTTGGTCTCGTTGTGAAATTAGCGTATGAGACAAAAAACACATGGCTGTATAGTATTTAGAACGAAATTAAATGGTGTTGTGTAATTGAGAACCCCAAAGAGAAGAAGTATCACTGGGAATTCGAAAGGAAAAACATTCATGGTCAATTAAAAAAAGAAAATAAATAAATAGACGTGTCATGGTCTAAACCGCAATAGCATCCTTGATGAATGAGGTGATGCATAACCAATGGCATGCTTGACAAATAAGTTGGGATGAAAAGTTCGATCACTGTCAATACTCAAATAATAAGTATGAAAAATGAAAATCGGAGAGCAAGGCCCTGCACCACACGTACAATCACTCAGAGTTTAAGAGCCAGTAACTCATTTGAAAATGCTTTTTTCGGCAGCGAACATAAAAGGCTCTTTTTCCACAAAACTCCAAAAACATTCTTACGGAGATACATGGCCAAAACTGGAATATCTAAGGAGTCATGTGCACTGTATCAAACCCACTTTTTCCATAGGTTCTGCTTGTGACGACAAGTATCTTCAGATCAAGTGCAAAGACAAATCGTCTTGTGACTGTAGTCACACGAAAAGGAAGTCCCACACTTCAATCGAATAGAAACAAGAAAATCTTACTTGCAGACCCTTGACCCAATTTAATACTTTAAAAGATGGCATTGCAGTCACGTACCAAACATCAAAAGGTGTGTCGAATGCTGTTCCAAATATATTGTAGAAAGAGATCCCTTCTGGAAGCAGCACCTTATTGAGCATTTGGCGAGTAACAGCAGCCCATTTGAGAATAGAAAAGTTGAAGGGTAAAGCTACGGACTTCCCATTATAAGTTAGCTGCATCAGTTGAATTAACAAAGTTTAGCCGTGATTAATGCCATCTTTAATAAAGCATGAAATGATCTGATAAGCCCATTTAAGTGCTAGAATCATACAGCAATGTGGCTATGAAAGATAACAGGTTAAATCGAAGTATGGAACTACAGAAAGGATTCTGCAAGCAAATTATGTGTACATTACGGCTAACAAATGTCCACAATTCCAAGACATCCACTATAGGGCTATTTAAGTGCAAGAAGTTATTGCCTAACTTTATACAACATGACTCGTCTTGGTCCCTATGTTCTGTTGAACCATAAGCAATTGTATCATGACTCTTCCCCTATCTCTAGTATAGCCGTTTGTGTAGATATTCATATTACTCCCTCCGTTCCACACAAAGAGTCCTCATTTGAAAAGTCTAATAATTAAGGGATATATTAATGTCATTAGAGTTGATCATAATTACTAAAATACTCTAGCACAATCAATATGGTTACAGCACCGGTGGAGGGTAAAGATGAAAAGTTATGAAAATTACAAACATAATTTTTGAAAGTGGGCTCATTATGTGAAACATCCCAAAATAGTATGATGAACTCTTTGCCTGGAACGGAGGGAGTATCACTCTAGCTAATTGGTGCAGCTATTGGTCTACAACTCTACATTATATGCATTTTAACCATCTTAAGAATTTTTCTTATATTTGGGCTACATTTATCCTCTCATAAATGAGTCCTTTACAAACTCTATATCTATTTATTTTATCACGCCAACATTCTTATTTCAGCTAAACTCATTTAGTGAACATGTTGTTGCTTAGTTGATCTACATTATGTACGATAAGGTAAAGCATACTATGATTGGCTAGAATCTATTATTTTAATTTGTATAATATGTCAAACTATAGGAAAATAAGAACACAAAGTGGAAACTTGTAAGGGATGGCAGAGATTTGGTGGTCTGGCGCTGTGGGAGAGATAAGTACATAGGGAACACTGCCGGCCAAGACACAGGAGATAAAATCAATGCTTCAAGAAAAGTACTTGCTTCCACATTCTTGCTGTAAGTTGCCTAAAGAAATTGCTAATATACAGCAAGCAGCATGTCTGTGGTGGGAGTATGTAAAGAAGTTTGATGACTTAAAGATTTGAAATCGAGCAGTGGATAACTCCTATCAATCGATCGCTCGATTTAAGGCTGGTTCAAGGGATAGGGATGGAAATTGGAAAATCTCCTATATTAATCGGTTGATAAACCCATTGATGGTTCTCTAGTCGGGACATAAGGCAAGAGCTCGAGCTCGAACAACAACAACAACAGCCGGTATTCAGTCCTGCAGATGCGTTCGAGTTCGCAATAGATACTGAAAGGTATGTAGAAAGGGTTTGGAAGCTCAAGTCCCAAACAAGGAAACAACGTTCAAAAAGCTTCGAGATATTGTTTATGAATTGAAGGGTTATGAACTGATGCATGACACGTGTGTGGGCTTTCATAGATAATTTTTAGGGTTTAAACTAAAGGAATAAGTATCATTTTAGATATGATAACCGGGAAAATTGCTTTGAAAATAAAAAGAGAAGAACATGAAAAAGGATATAAACTATAAGATTCATCACAGTTGGGGTCCCATCAGCATCACACCTAGGGTTCTTTAAGCTTTTGCATCCAAGAGAAAGATATATAATCAAATATTTATTCATTCATTAACCAACTCAAAATAAGTGTAAAAAAAAAGTATATAGAGGGATATGACTTTGGAACTAAAACCCTTTAAGGCTTAGAAAATTCCGGGACTAAGCCTTGACTAAAAGACTGCAATAAAAATCTAAGACTACCAATAGACCGAGAGTAACTCACAATCCTGTGAAGTCCACAAACATTCAGCTTTAATCAAATTACCCAAATACCCCCTAAAACAAATATTAAGAAAGCAATAGGTCTTGAAAGATAAATAATAAAGAAATTAAAAGAAGGTTCCGTGATCATCCAAAAGACTAGAAAGGTTCTAAACAGCAAACTGAGTGGAACAACCCATGTTATCACTTCAAGTTGTTTCAACTTAGTGAAGAATATTTAAGCAATTCCTCAACAGTCTATTCCTTCCCCAAATATCTGAGGCTTGCTTTCACATTATCCACTCTCAAGACTATCCTTTCTGCCTTGTTCTACTCATTAAGTGTTAGGAAAACCACAAAAGATCTAGATATCAGTATTATTTGCAGTAAAGAAGTTTGGAGCAAGTACCTCATTATTCTTCAATGCCCCTTCAAACAGATAAATGCTTTTTGCTGGGCCATATGATTCCAGTTTTATTGATGCTTCTCCACTCTCTGATTCTTTTCGCCAAACCTGAATTTCAGGTTGCTTTTTCCAATTGAATTCTGGATTTGGCAACATCTCATAAATTGATGGGCACTCAACCAACTACACACAAGAGAGAAATCAACTCACTTATAATATGTTCAAGTGAATTAGCCAAAATGAGGCACTATGAGATATTTTCTGGAGAACAAAGCAAGCAATTTACATCAACATATCATTCTCATGAAGATAGAAAAGGTGATCAAATGGAGAGTTTCAAACAAAGATGCTTCTTGATTAAATCTTGACAGTTTCATTTTCACTAAATGAGTTGCGTAAAATATTTAAACAAAGATGCTTCTTGATTAAATCTTGACAGTTTCATTTTCACTATATGAGTTGCATAAAATATTTAAGGCATTCAGGAAGCTACTTCTCCTTGGGAAATAAAGAATGAGCAATTTGAGCAGCCAACTGACTAAGTTCACATGCATGCCGTTTGGAAAACTCCTTGCGCCAACTCTTATAGGTTCTCCAGGACTGAGCGTCTGAACCTCTTTCTCAAATGAGCTAGGCTAGTTTCAAATGAGTAAAAATTAGTAGAGAAGATGCTCTCTGTTGGGAGGTGCACAAATCTTAGGAGCCCTGAAAAGGGAAATATGGATGATACTCCAGCTCGGTCTTTTCTGAATTCTTTAGAAAGAAAAAAGATAAGCGGGCGTCTTCCAAAGAGAGGTGTTAGAGGCAGAGTTGATCAATCTTGCTTTCAGTAAACCCCAGATCTGGAGTCGTGCAATGTTCGAAGACTGGACTATCTCTTCCATCAATCTTGCTTTCTGAATTCTTGGGTACTTGGCTTTAGGAATATAGCTACATCGACTTTTTGTTTATCCAATCTTTAGGGAGGCTTTCCTTCATGGACTTCTCTTCTTTTGAGCTTTGCCAGCTATCTATTTTTTAAACCATCCTCCTCATATCCATGATACACACATATATATATATATACATGCGTACATATAAAAAGAAGGGGAAAAGATCTTTCGGGCCACCCTACTTTTTCAAAATATTTATATAGGTCACCCTACTTATAAATTATTCGGTTAGGTTACCGAGCTATAATTCCATCAATAAATTGCCCCTTTTAGAGATTCCATTAATTTTTGACGTTAAGTGGGTTTGAAATACCTATTTTACCCTTTCAGTAAACTAATTGGTGTGAACAACTATGGCAAAAAGGATCTTTCAAACCACCCTACTTTTTCAAAAAAATAAAAAATTGATATTTCGTGTGGCCCCTCGTTCATATTAAAAACCCTACTTTTTCAAAATATTTTTTTATAAGTAAAATATAATTAAATCAAGGCGTTAAAAATTATTTTCAAAATATTCATATTGAACAACATCCATTTAATTTTTTAATTTTTTTAGAAAAAGAAGAAATGGATTGGAAAGTTAAGCGCATGATTTGTATTTGTATAGAAGATGGGCAGGCGGGTCGTCTAGAACTACTTCAAATAATAAAGGGAAAGGTCTGGTGAACATATGCCCGGAGTTGGGTCACAGAGATGATAGTGGGTCTGGGGATGAAATTGGAGGGACTACTGAGGGTTTTGTGTTTGGGCGTTTTCCTGTGAGCCACAGCACTCCTCTAGGGTCGAAATTTCTTAAGCCATGAGTAGTTGTGGGTGAGACGAGTCAAGGCAACTGAGGGAAGTCGCATTCGAAGGAGGGTAGCCAACCCATAACAATGAGTCGACAAAAAGAAGGGACCCTGGGGGTAGACCCAGCTACTTCCAAAGGGGAAGACGTCGGGGTAAATGAAGATTTCGAGGAGGGCCAGTTACAAGCCTGCGAATGGTCTCTTGGAGGATTCTCAGACCGGAGAAGTTGTGGTGGACGAAGTGGTGTTCCAGTGAGTGCAAACAAGGAACGAGAGATGGTCGTGGGAGAGAAGGAAGAAGGTGCGGAGAGGCAAGGTATTGCGGGAGAAATGGGGGACTGGAGAAATTGGAGACGAAGCTGAGAATGTTTCTTCAAAGGGAGAGCAACAGTGCGAAGCCAGTAGGTTTCCTAGGAGACTGAATCTTTATCGGGTAGAGATAAGGATGAAGTCCTCATATGTACACCAATCACTGTGGTTGAGCCAGAGGAGGGGGAGCTAAAGGGGACTAATCTTCTTACTCATGACACCACCAACAGGGATATCTCCGAATGGGTGAGAAATAAATAAGGCCAAAGGGTTTCTTCTTTGGGGTTTCTTGCAATGGTTTTGAGGATAAAATAGTAGAATTGCTTTTGGACATTGAGAAGGGTCGCAACACAGGTAAATCCAAAAGATGTGACACTCGGATTAAGGTTAAAGGTAGAATGTCAAGGGAGCTTAAGAACTTGTGTAGTAGTATCAATTTCGATGGGGTGGCTAAGGAGGGGGGGGGCTCAAGGGTTCAGCAAAAATGTTAGTTGTTGTTCACGGATTTTTAAAAAATTCTTGGAATGTGTGGGGGTCGAAAGATAATAGGAAGAGACAGATTGTTAAAGAAGCTATATGAAGATGGAAGGCTGATGTTGTTTGTTTGCAAGAAACTAAGACAGAAAGGATGGATTTGAAGCGAGTAATCAGTGTGGGGGGGAAGCAGATGGTTGGACTAAGATGGATGTTGTTCAGGCTTCTCATTCTATTTCTTGTTTGTTCAAGCAAGTGGCAGATGGGTTCACTTGGGTATTTTCGAAAGTGTATTGGTCCTTCTTCGGATGTGAATCGAGTGGAGTTGTGGAATGAGTTGAAGTTGGTAAGACAGAAGTGGGTCTATCCTTGGTGTGTGTGGGGGGGGGGCAGATTTTAATGTGGTTTGTTTTCCTCATGAATGAACATATGTGCGTTCGTTCTCACAAGCTATGGTGGATTTCAATGATTTTGTTAACGACGCAAAATTGGTGGATCCTCCTCTGGATGGCAGCATATATACCTGGTGTAGAGGTGGGGGAAGACATCAGCGTTCTTGGACCAATCGGTTTCTTGTGTCTTCAGATTGGGAAGACCATGTAGGGTATTTCTCTCAAAGATGTCTTTTGAGGGTTACTTCGGATCATGCTCCTATTCTTCTTGAGTGTGGTGGGCTCTTTAGGAGGAAAGCTCCTTTCAGATTCGGAACTATGTGGCTTGAGGAGCCAGGATTTTTGGAGTGGGTATCATCTAAATGGATCTCCTATGAGGTCACGGGGAAGCCGTGCAACCGGCTAGCAAGGAAGCTGAATTAATGAAGAAGGACCCTAAAATATGGAACAGGGAGGCATTTGAGAAGATTGAGGATAAAATCAAAGTGGCCTAGGGAGGAGATTAAAAGGCTGGATGATTTAGAAAGTGCAGGTGGGTTAGGAGAGTAAGAAGAGTTGAAGCGCCAAAAGGTTCGGACGGAGCAAAGTAGGGTTGTGGTTAAAGAAGAAATTAGTTGGAAACAGAAATCCCGAGTTTTGTGGCTTAAGGAAGGTGACAAGAATACCAAATCCTTTCATCGAATGGCAAGTGCACATAGAAGTTATAATCAGATCAAGACATTAAAGATTGGAGATTCAATGATAGAAGATCAGGCCCAAATCAAACAAGGGATAGTTAATTTCTACCGGGACCTCTACTCAACAGGAGGGGAATCAAGTTTGAATCTGGATGGAATAAGATTTAATTATTTGACGGAGGAGGAAATGATCTCCTTAGAGCAGTCTTTTTACGAAGGGGAAGTAGTAGCAATATTGAAAAATCTGAAAGGGGATAAAGCTCTGGGTCCAGATGGGTTCTCCTTAGCTTTTTTCAAGCACTACTAGGAAGTGATTAGGTAAGACATCATGGAAGTGTTCTACTCATTCTTTGAGTCCGGGGGTTTTGAGAAAAGCCTTGATGTTTCCTTCATTGTTCTCATTTCCGAAGATGAAAGGTGCTGAAGAGGAATTTTAGGCCCATCTGTAACACCCGAGAGTTTTAAACTGCATATCATTCCTAATAGTATGATAATGGTATATGTTGAAATGTATTTGAGTTGTTAAATGTTGGTTAATTTCTGGGTTTAATTGTTTGCAAGTTGGAATTGGTTGATTGGTATTGTTGTGTTTCACGTTTTGAGTCGGGGGGTTTTGAGAAAAGCCTTGATGTTTCCTTCATTGTTCTCATTTCCGAAGATGAAAGATGCTGAAGAGGAATTTTAGGCCCATCTGTAACACCCAAGAGTTTTAAACTGCATATCATTCCTAATAGTATGATAATGGTATATGTTGATATGTATTTGAGTTGTTAAATGTTGGTTAATTTCTGGGTTTAATTGTTTGTAAGTTGGAATTGGTTGATTGGTATTGTTGTCTTTCACGTTTTGAGTTAGTTTCGGGTGTTGTTTATGCCCTATAACGTTTTGTGGTGACTTTGGAACCAACTTGGATTGGTTTTGGGAACTTTATGGTTCAATTGTGAAGTGTTTTGATGTGTTTTGAAACAGGGTGCTCACATCATTAATAGAGAAGCGACCGTGTCTGAGGCTAGCAACAAAAATAGGAAAGTCTCATAAGTTTAAGCGCTCGCGTCCAATTGGAAAAGGCGACCGCGTTGTTGGTGACGCAATTGCGTCGGATAACCTCAAGCGACCGCGTCTGTAGTTGGATCTGAACAGCAGACCCCCAGTAATTGGCGCGCTAACGTCAAGGAGGCAAAGCGACCCCATCACTCGGCCTCTTTTGTTGACTTGTTTTTTTTTCTCTTTTGACTTCTAAAACGAATCAATTAGCCCTAAACCTATCACAAACACTTGGTTAACTAATGTTTAGATCTAATTAAGTTGTGTTAATGGTTAGTTAGCTTGGTTAGGGTTTAAGTTTAATTAGTCTAAACCCTAGCTTAGTGTCATCCAATAGGGTTTTGACACCCATTTAAGTGAAGGTTTAGGCCTTGGACACCTCCTACTCCATCCTCCAGCTATTTGATCCTTGGATGAGGCTCACTTACCCCATACTTCAGCCATTTTTCGTGGGTCTAGAGAGGAGCTTCCAAGAAGAGGTAGTTTTGATGAGAAATCCTTGGAATTGAAGGCTCAAACTCCATCTTTTCCTAGTACGACCTTCACGGAAGTTGTAGAGCTCATCGAGAGGGTCGAATAGACCTAATAAAATCTGGAATTCATCGGTGGAAATTATCTTTAATAGGTAAGGGGATTTACTTATGTTTGTTCATCGAATTCATGTTTTTTTTTTTTAAATGATTGGAAGATAACAAAGTGGAATTTAAGCTATAATCCTTGTGTTCATGCTATGGAATGTCTTTGAATAATTTGGTTGATTGGTTATATGTTCTAAGGGTTAGGTTTAGATTATTGGGTTTTTGTAGTCTTGATTGTGAACTTTTCCATGAAGGTTGTACTCCGTCCTTTCCAAGTACAACCTTCACGGAAGTTGTAGAGCTCATCGAGAGGGTCGAATAGAGCTAATAAAATCTGGAATTCATCGGTGGAAATTATCTTTAATAGGTAAGGGGATTTACTTGCTTATGTTTGTTCATCGAATTCAGGTTATTGTTGATGATTGGAAGATAACAAGGTGGAATTTATGCTATAATCCTTGAGTTCATGCTATGGAATGTCTCTGAATAATTTGATTGATTGGCTATATGTTATAAGGGTTAGGTATGGATTATTGGGTTTTTGTAGTCTTGATTGTGAACTTGTGAGGATTTAAATATCAAGTCTAGTTGAACAAGTAGGGATATATGGAGTGGTTATGTTGTGATTGTGACTTGAGTAGAAATAAAAGAGAACTTTAACTTTTTTCTCTTGTCTATTGAAGTTTAGAGCTATGATGCACCAATACTCTCCCTAGCTAGCATCTCGCGTATCCGATACACTGTGGATATGGATACGCAAGATACGCCCTTGGATATGTTCCGGATTCGTTTTAACAAGTTTTTAAACTTTGGATACGGGGACCCGAATACGCGTATCTGAGATCCGGATATGTACACCGGATCTCGATACATTTCGTCAAATGCGAGGTCGTTTTGTCTTCAAAAAAGGGGGATATATAACCTAACATATATCGACTATCGACCTAAGGACCGAAGACATTGTTCGACTAAAGAGAGATGAGAACGAGACGACCCTGAAGGCAACATACCTTGCCAGTCGCGACGGCTGACAGAGTCAGTGAGCCGAAGCCCTCTCCTCCTCGCTTTCGTCGTCTCACGTACGTCAAACCCTAGCCACTGCCCCCGCTGCTTCAGTGATTCATTCAAACTTCAGACCACTCAACCAAGGTTAGTTTGGTTCTTCACTTCTTCTCTTCTCTTCGACAAAGCGCCGAAGAATTTCTTCTCTTCTGAGTTCTGACTTCCCTTCAGTCTTAGTCTCTTAGTCTATCTGTGAGTGTGAGTGTGTGACTTACAGGCTGTAATATATCATATTATATATATATATATACATATATATATATATATATATATATATATATGTATATATATAATATATCTATGTAGTTTGTTGTTTTGTGTTGTATTTCAGTATCTATCAGTTATCAATAGAAAGTTTGAAATATTTACATTATTTTTGAATTTATTTTTCAGTTTTGATTATTTTGAATATGGCGAATCTCTCATTAGATGAACCGGAGTTGGAGTCGTTTATTTGTGAAGAAGCCGATGATAATGTCGAAGAATAGTTTTTGTATGTTAAATATTTCTAATTTGGATGTGGAATATTTATATATATATTTTTTTTTTGATAAGTAAAGAGTATATATAAATAACAGGCGTCAAAACAGGTGACGCAACCTTTGTACACTAGGGGTATACAAACTACTCAGCTCTAAAACTATTCACAAAATCCACAAAAGAATGCCCAAGAGAATCATCTTTCGCTAAACACCACAAAAACAATGTGCGCAAAAGACAAGTCTTTCAATTATCCAGTGTAACCTCACTATTATCGAAAATTCTCCTGTTCCGCTCTTTCCAAATAGTCCACCAGACACCCGCCGGAATAGCACCCCAAAGAATATTACTCCTATGATTGGAACGGGACCAACTCAAAAGCATCCCCCGAACAGAACTGGGCATTACCCACGAGATCCCAAAAAGACCCATAACAGTATACCATAGAGAGCGAGCCACCGGACAATGAAGTGACAAGTGATTAACGCTCTCTTCGTCGCCTTTACACATGTAACACCGATTCACATAAACCATCCCCCTTTTGCGAATGTTTTCTCCCGTAAGAATCGCCTCATGACAAGCTTCCCAAACAAAAAATGCAACGCGACTGGGAGCAATACTCTTCCAAATACCTTTCCAAGGAAAGGGATCCCCCACTCTGCCTGACATAGCACAAAAATAAGATTTAACAGAGAACTTTTTGTTGTTCGATGCATCCCACCTTGCCTTATCAATTCTACTCCCGTCAATGCAGGCGAATAAAGCGAAGTGAAAAATTTCCACAAACCTCCATCTCCCAATCTTGAAGATCCCTACGAAACAAGGGATTCCAGACCACTCTACCCTGATCAATATGCAACACCGAACTAACATAGCAGTTTTTGTCCACCGCCAAATTGTACAACTCAGGATAGACTCTCCATAGTTCTTCTTCCCCACACCACTTGTCTTTCCAAAATCTCACTCTCGAACCATTGCCAACCTCAAAAGAAACAAACCTTTCAAACTCAAGCGCCCACCCTTTACAAATCCCTTTCCAAACTCCCCGACCCAAAAAGAACCGACAACGATTTTAGGAAACCAAAATGATCACCCTCTCCGTATCTATCTCGATCACCACCCTCCTCCATAACACATGCTCTTCCTCCATATATCGCCAAAACCATTTACCAAGTAAAAGCGAATTGAAACAACTTAGCTTTTTGATACCTAAGCCTCCTTTCCCGATGTTCAAACAAACCTTATCCCAATTAACTAAATGGATTTTATGCTCCTCCCTCGACCCTCCCACAAGAAGTCTCTCTCCATCTTTTCCAAAATATTGCAAGCAGGCACCACAAAAAGCGAAATAAGTGGGTAGACTGGATAAAGTATTTTGAATAAGCGTAAGTCTACCCGCTTTGGACAATAGCTGTTTCTTCCACCCCGTCAACCGCCGACCAAATCTTTCAATCACCGGATTCCACATAGCTCTACTTTTGAAAGACGCACCAATCGGCAAACCAAGATAAGTCGAAGGTAGATGAGAAACCTTGCACCCAAACACTGAAGCAAGCCGATGAATATTCTCCACACATCCACCGGTATGATTTCACTCTTAGCAATATTAATTCGCAGCCCCGACACCATCCGGAAGAAAATGAGCACAAGACGAAGATAACCCAACGCCCCATCTCGGCATCGCGAAAATTAAAGTATCATCTGCAAAGAGCAAGTGAGAGATGGCAACCTCCTCACCTCTATACCTTCCCAACCCGAAACCACGAATAAATCCTCCTTTCACAGCTTTCTCAATAAAACCGCTTAAAGCTTCCATAATAATGATGAATAGAAAAGAGAGAGAGGATCTCCTTGCCTCGGCCCACCCCTCGAACTAGCAAAAGAAACCAAGCGGGTTCGCCATTAACCAAAACCGAGAACCGAGCGTAAGAGATGCAAAACAAAATCCACTTCCTCCATTTAACACCGAACCCCATCCTTTCCATTAAAAACAACAAAAACTCCCAATTAACATGGTCATATGCCTTCTCGATATCCGGCTTACACATCAGGACATCCCTGTTGCATCCTTAAATCCACAACCTCATTGGCGATAAACGACGCATCTATAATTTGTCTCTCCCCACAAATGCATGTTGAGAATCCGATACCAACTTCCCAATCACGTGTCGCAATCGATTGACAACACTTTAGAAAGAATTTTATAAAAACCTCCCACTGCATCGATAGGTCTAAAATCTCCCAAATTTGTAGCACCGGCCTTCTTCGGGATAAGAGTGATAAAAGTGGCATTGAAACTCTTCTCAAAGCACGAATTGGCATGAAAATAGTGGAACACATCCATAATGTTATCCTTAAGAATCTCCCATCAAGAAGAGTAGAAGGCTATAGAGAAACCATCGGGACCCGGAGCCTTATCACCATTCATACTACGCAAGGCTGCCAAAACCTCCTCTTCCGAGAAAGGGCGGCGCTCTAAAGAACACCTATCCTCCTCCACCAGATTCTTAAAATCGGTGTCTTCCAATTTGGGATGCCACTCCCCACTATCCGAATATAACTTAGAATAAAAATCCACTATGCCATCCTTAATAGCTTCCCTTTCTTCAAGAAGATTCTCTCCAATAGTAACTTTCCGAATCTGATTCACATTCTTATGAGCACTTGCCATCTTATGAAAAAATTTAGTATTCTTATCCCCTTCTTTCAGCCACTGCACTCTTGATTTTTGCCTCCAACATACCTCCTCCTTGATAAGCAAAACCTCAAGCTCGCTTTTCCAATTTTTCCGTGCCTCTTCTTCCGATTCATCCAAACCTTCGAACCCGCCTTCTCATCCAACAATCTGATCTCTTCCATGATTTTCTGAATCTTGATATCAATCCTCCCAAACACCTCCCTATTCCACACTTTCAAATCCAACTTAAGAAGTTTCGGTTTCTTAGCGAGAATAAAGTCTGGGCTCCCATTAATCTCATACGAGCACCATCTAGAACGTATCCATTCTAAGAAACCAGGCTCTAAAAGCCACATGTTCTCGAATCTAAAAGGAGACTTCCCTTTCCGCATAACCCCACATTCCAGCATAAGGGGAATATGGTCCGAGACTACTCTGGTTAAACAATGCTGCGCCGTATCACTAAATACATCAGACCAATCTGTAGAAGTAAGATATCTGTCAAGTCTGGAGAATTGCTGTCTATCCCCATGTCTGAACCACGTGAAATTGCCTCCCAATAAATTCAAATCCACTAGCCCCATTTCATTGATGAACTCGTTAAATTCCGTCATTGCTCGAGAAAAGACCTGTGCACCCGAACGTTCCACAGGAAATCTGACCACATTAAAATCCCCTCCTATGCACCAAGGTGCTCCCCATCTCAATCTAATCACTCTTAACTCTTCCCACAAATTCTTACGGAGGTTGTCTGCACAAGGCCCATACACCCCAGAAAAAATCCACTCCTTGTCATCCACAATCGACTTCAACAGAACAGAAACAGAATGTTCTCCCACCACTGCATCCACCTTATCAATCACCCTTTTATCCCACATAACAAGAATACCACCAGCTGAACCAATAGACTGAGAAAACACCCAATCAGTCCACCTTCCAAACCCTAAACTACTAGCCAACCTACTGTCAACAGCTTGCATTTTTTTTCTTGAAGACATATTAAATGCGGATTCCACCTCCTTAAAGCAGCCTTAATAACTGATCTTTTCCTCACAGAATTTAGACCCCACACATTCCAAGAAACTATTTTTAGATGCATGATAACTTATTTCTAATTGCGATTCCTCCTCCCCTCCCCCTCCAAACTACCAGACTTATGAAACTTCAGACTACTACACAACTGCTTTAATTCTCTTTTTCCTTTTTCTCTCACAGCTGATTTCTGTGGCCCTTTTTTCGCATCTGAAGTTCTCCACTGCTTCTCAATATCCAAGAGCAAATCCATAATCCTATCATCAAAACCATCACAAGCCACTCCCAAATATCTGCCAAGACCTTTGGCTCTCCTACGAACCCATAACGACAATTCCTCCTGCGATGTACAATCCTGCAAAGAATCTGAATCACTCACATCCTCTGGATGAATCGCGTTAAGAGGGGTGCATTTGATTGGCTCCACCAGTTCTTCCTTATCCACCATTTCCACCTCTTGCCCCTCCATCAATTGGGCACACCCTGCAGAAGAGTGACTCCCTTCGGATCTGACTGCACCTGACACTTGCTCCGTAATACCTTCAGGAGAGACGAAATCCTTTTTGACACTCTCATCACTTGAAACTCTTCAGGACGAACCCATCGCTTGCTCCTCCACTTCAGGCGCCTTCATCACATCTACGAAGGCCTCAGGAAAGAAGAATCTCGTCTTGTCATACTCCACTTGAGAGCCCAGTAGCCTATCCTCAAATATAACTGGATCTTCCTTCTCCTTCTCACCCGACTCATTAACATTAACTGATCTGATCTTACCATTAGCATAGAAGGCAGATACAAATGGCCCACTAATTTTGCCTCCTGTAACCACATCCATCTCCTTCTGATAAACCGAAGGCTTGTTCTTAATGGGAGCCCAAACAGCCTTTCCCTTCACTCTCTTGTTAAGAATCCCAAACCAATGCCCAGTTTTTTTTGACAGCCAACCCATGTGACCTAACACCCTGCCACCCCTATTCGAAGGAAACCCACTCCTCCTCTTAACTACGTTGAATGGTTTTGAGGGTTTAAAATTTAAATTCCTGTGAGCCCACGTGCTTGTCCCTTCTCCTCTGCCCTTATGCCTGGAACTACCAGTTTCTTGAAAGCCTTGATGATGCACTCCTTGAAACCCGACATGCTCCTCACTTGCAATGTTCTCAACGAACTGCACCATCGATACCACCGGACTTTCTGTGTGCTTACCTTTATCCTCCCTACTCCGCGGAAAGCAAGAAGCGACGCGACTCCACCCATAACGGAACAACGAAGATTTTGTCCCCAACCCCAATCTGACGATTCGCTGGCATATCTTCCTTGTGGCGAACCAAAATACGACCCCATCTCAGTTCTGATTTGTTCTCGGTAGCTTCATCCAACCTCACCAATCCTCCACATTTCTTCCCAATCTCCTTAAATACCGACCTGCTCCACAAATGCAAGGGTAAACCTAGAACCCTCACCCAAACCTCCTTTGGGTTTCTTCCTTCAACATAGCACAAAGAAAGTGGATCCCAACATTCCAAATATAATGAACTCTGATTAACAGTCCATTTTTTTAAATTTAAAAGACGTCGAGCCTCTTTACCGGAGGGAAAGACAAACAGAAAATGAACCCCACTCAAGGCAAAAATCTTGACTCCTCCAGCCACTTTCCCATGACTATTTACCCATCTTTGCAGTTCCTCTTTGGTTATAATTGAGTCATCCAACTCCCTACACGCCCAACTAAGCACCGATCTAAAAACTCCAAATGTATGTCGCACGACCTTTCCTCGATATCAAAATCCACGAGGATCCTCGACCAGCCGAGCGAAGCGAGATGATCTAAGCTCGGCCACGAAGAAATCTCGCCACATCTTTATATGATTTTCCACTGCTGGATCGTTCTTTCTCCACAAATCTCTTAATCTTTCCAGCAATCATGTCCCAACCCAAATCGAAGCTATTTGGAATTAAAATCGAGCGTGGACTACCCTTCCCCCGAACAGAAACTCTAAGAAACATTCCTTGCCGATTTCTCTCCTTCGCAAACAAAACCTCTCTACACTTGTCCGAAAGTTTCTTCCAGAAAAAGCCTTGTAGCTGAAGAGCTTTCTCCATCCACTTGCAAATCCATACAATTTCTCCATAGGTGACAACTGCTTCGTACACTTTGCCTCTACTTCTTTCCAAAATTTTGTAGCAAACACGATTTTGAGCAAAGAACGACCACCTCGAGCGATTTCCTACCAGACTGAAAGTAAGTTTTATCCACTGTACTCATCTGTTCCCAGAAGAAGATTACATCGAAACCCAGAATTACAAAAAAAACCAGCTAAAATGGGATCAACACTACGAAAACGAGACTGGCGACCCAAACAACCCTAACAAATTCCGGCAGACTCGCCGGCCGGTGATCGGAGCCCCGGCGACGAGAGTTGTACCGCCGAGCTCGCCTCCAGCTGGCGAAACCTTCTATGAGGCGCGTGTCTCTCGCAAAAGGCCTGAAGCTAACAGATCTTAAGAAAAACCCCTCCCTGTCAGACGTCGCCTCCCTTGTTGAAGCACAGATACTCAAAGGCGCCACAACTAATACTAATTGGATACTTTCTTGATGATAGAACCCTTCCTTTTTTTCACTTAAGTGAAAGAGTGGGCAGTAATGGCATAGAATATTTATATTTTGGTGCTTATGTTGAATATTTATAGTTTGGTCCTTATAGTTTGCATATTTACACTTTAGTCCTGATAGTTTGAATATTTACACTTTACCCCCACATATCCGTATCCGGGATTTTTCAAAAATCTTGTATCCTTGTATCTCATATCCGAGAATCCGTATCCGCGTATCCGTATAAGTGCAACCTAGGTTTAGAGTGCCTATATTTATAGGGGGAATTAGGATCAATTACAATCCAGAAATCAAGGACATTTACTACGCTAATTTTCTAACTAAGGCAAGTTCCAATCAGTTACAACCTTCCTAAAATAAGATTCTAATCACAGTTGTACAAATAAAATAAAATCAATTATACAGAAATAGTTTCTCCAACCAAATCCATCTCTTATACAGAAAATTAGCTTGGTCGAAGATGATTCTCGACACTTGTATACTTCTTGTATTGGTTTAGGCCCTACGTGAACAATATGAGATAGAATTATTAGTCTTAACCGTATGCTTGACTTGTATAGCATCATAGCACTTCTTATGCTGCATACATGCATAACATACATAAGTATAGTTTCGAGAATCGGGAGAGCAAAGCTAGAGTGCTAGAGGTGATTTTTTTGGGGGGTAGCATTCTTGTTTTATAGATAGTGATGTGCAGTGGGCTTGTATCGACTATATTCGAAGACATGTAGTCTTCTCCTTTCGTTGTTATATAGGACTTTGTTGGAAATCTGAATGAGAAACTATTTATAAATGATTTTATTTTATTTGTACCGATTTGATTAAAATCTTTTATTTGAGGAAGGTTGTAACTAATTGGAACTTGCCCTAATTAGAAAATTAGCTTAGTAAATGTCCTTGATTTCCGGATCCTAATTGATCCTAATTCCCTGAATAAATATAGGCACTCTAAACTTCAATAGACAATGAGAAAAAGTTCAAGTTCTATTTTATTTCTACATGGTATCAAAGCCGTAGTAATCCATTCCGCAAAATCTTCCTTTCTTGGCCTTCATCGCCAAAATATTTCTGCTTTCAACCTTCATTGCTGCCTTTCATCACCAAAATTAATTATGTTTTCAGTCTTCATTGCTGAATATCCCCAAATGGCTCAAAACACTATGCCTAAGTCATCTTCCTCTACAGTGACTGAAGAGGAACCTCAGGTCAAAAGTTCTAACAAACTCCAAACCATCCTGAATGGAAGGAACTACCTTAAATGGTCTCAATTAGTCCGAACCACTCTGAAAGATAAAGGGAAACTTGGTCACATGTTAGGAAAAGGTCCAAAGTCATGAAGAAAATGGCTTTGAGGCGTGGGAAAAAGTGGACTCCATGATCATGTCTTGGTTGTGGAGCTCTATGCATCCTGACATCAGTGATACATGTATGTTTTTGCCCACTACAAAGGACATCTAGGACATGCTGTATGAGACTTATTCCAAGATAAATGATGCAGCTCTCATTTATGAAATAAAGACAAGAACAACATCAACCAAACAAGGAAGCAGATCTGTCACTAATATGCAAACTTCATGAAGAATCAGTGGCAGGAGTTGGATTATTACAGGACATTAAACCTGAAATGCAGTGATTGTGCACTAGAAGTTAAAAGGTTTGTGGAATGTGATCAAGTTTATGACTTCCTTGCAGGACTGAACCCTAAGTTTGATCAAGTAAGGTCCAGATCCTAGGAAAAACTGACATTCCATCACTGGCTATTTCGACCGTCGGGGGTGAAGAGAGTTGAAGAGGAGTCATGTTGGATAGGGTTCAACCTGATGGGTCAGCCCTATTCACCGGAAAATCCATATTCGCTAGGAAAAACAACCTCCTCCACATGAATAAGAATTCTGAAGGGGCAAAGCAAGCAACCTTAAATAAAGATGACATGTGGTGTACCTTCTCTAAGAAACCAAGGCATGTGAAGGAAACTTGTTGGAAGCTGCATGGCAAGCCTCCTAGCAAGGAGTGGGGACCTAAGGGGATGCAACAAAAACCCCAGGCATATGTGGCTGTCCAGGAAGAAGCAAACCTACTTAGTGCAACTGAGATCAACATGTTGAAGAAACTTCTCAAGAATTCAGAATTCAGATGCAGGTAAGTCAGGAACCGAGGAGAAAACTGAAGGAAGTTTCTGTGGTAAGCCCCCACACTCTTTTGGATTTAATGCTTCTAGTAAATTTCTGGAGAATTTTTGGATCCTAGATTCAGGAACCACCAACCATGTGACCTGTAATCCTAAAAGCTACATTACTTATACACTACGCCCAGGCAATAGAAAGTTAACTGTAGCTGATGGAACCTCTACCACTGTAGCAGGGGTTGGGGATATCTAGATTAACCCCTCTCTGATGCTTAAAAATGCTCTGCATGTTCCTAAGCTATCCACCAACTTAATCTGAGTTCAAAAGCTTGCCAATGACATGTCCTCCATTGTCACCTTTTATCCTTCTTATTGTGAATTTCAGGACCAGAAATCAGGGAGGAAGATTGGGCTTGCTAAGGAGGAAGGACGACTCTATTACTTGCATATATTTAAAAAGCCTTCTCCAACCAAATCCATCTCTTTTCTATCCTCTTCAAATAAAGATGCAATACGGTTGCATCATCAACGTTTAGGTCATGTGTCTTTTAGTACCTTAAGATTGGTATTCCCAACTGGATATTAAGTCTTTTCATTGTGACGTTTGTGAGTATGCGCAAGCATACTCGTGTTTACTTTCCACTTATAAATAAAAGAGCTTCTTCTCCATTTTATCTTGTTCATAGTGATGTGTGGGGACCTTCAACAATTCCCAATATATTTGGTGCCAGATGGTGTAACATTTATTGATGATTGCACTAGAGTCTCATGGGTATAATTGCTGAAAACCAAGTCTGAAGTCAGCCTAGTATTCCAAGTCTTCCATGAAATGGTGAAAAATCAATTTGGCAAAAATTAAGAACATACGAAGTTATAATGCTAGAGATTACTTCAATCAATTTCTCACACCATATTTTCAAAAAGAAGGGATTATACATGAGTCCTCTTGTGTCTCTACTCCCCGAACAAAACGGAGTGGCAGAAAGGAAAAATAGACACCTTCTAGAAACCACCCGAGCCTTGTTGTTCCAAAACAATGTACCTAAAACATAATGGGGTGAAGCTGTCCTTACCTCAACTTATGTCATTAACAGATTGCCTTCTAAAGTTCTTGGGTCTAAAAGTCCTCTAGATCTTTTGGCTCACCTTACATCCCAGAGTTTTTGGTTGTACCTCATTTGTTCATATTCATGACCATCAGAGGGGGAAGCTCGTCAAATGTGTGTTTACAGGATATTCATCCACTCAAAAGGGTTGCAAATGCTTTCACCCACCTACAAGGAAATACTACAAGTCAGCAGATGTAAGCTTTGTTGAAGAAGAATCCTACTTCACATATCCTATGACATAGAAAGAGACACCTGAGAGTCTTCCCTTTGATCCCTTATCATTTGAACCTCAAATTCCAAATTCCAAATCCTCTAATTTTGTTCCACTTGAAACCCCGAGTGGGGAAAATGAAAGACCAGAAAAATCCCTCCACAAATTCAGGTTTGATCAGGTGTATGCAAGAAGAAGAGCTCCCGAGCAAGATCAATCGAGCTTCCAAATCTGAAAATGGAACCCCAGAATCTGAAAATGACAATTCTGAGCTACCACAATCTGAAAATGGATCCCCAGATAATTCCTCACCTACTCACAACACCTCTCAAGATGATCTCCCTATAGCTTTAAGGAAAGGAACCCGTAAGTGCACAAAAAAGCCCATATATCCTTTGTCTAATTTTGTCACTCCAGATATTCTCACAGAAATTCCCTCAAAAATTATCTCAAAATCATTGAACATTTCTCTCCAATTTACAACCAGTTCAGATTCCCCAGAATTTGTCAGAAGCAATATCCAAGGAGGAATGGAGGCAAGCTATGAAAGTGGAAATCCCGAAATGGATGCATTGGAAAAGAATCATACATGAGACTTGGTGGATATAGTGATATACCCAATGGTAAGAAACCTGTAGGGTGTAAATGGGTCTTCATTATCAAGTTCAAAGCAGATGGAACATTAGAAAGATACAAGGACCGCTTAGTAGCAAAGGGATATACACAAACCTATGGGGTAGATTACCACGAGACATTTGCCCCTGTTGAAAAGATGAACACGGTTAGAGTCCTAATTTCTCTTGCAGTACAGTCAAACTGGGAGTTGGAACAGTTTGATGTGAAGAATGCTTTTCTCCATGGAGAATTAGAGGAGGAGATTTATATGAGCATTCCTCTTGGGTATCATTGCAGTGAAGAAGGTAAAATCTGTAGGTTAAGGAAAGCATTATATGTTCTAAAACAATCACCCCGTGCCTGGTTTGGAAGACTGACCGGTGTCATGAAGAATAATGGATATAAGCAGAGCCAAGGAGACCATACATTGCTTGTTAAACATACAGATTCTGGAGGAGTTACAACACTATTGGTCTATGTAGATGACATCATAGTAGCAGGGAATGATGAAAAGGAAAGAAGGGACTTGAAGAAAAGGTTAGCCGAAGAATTTGACATCAAGGAACTTGGGAGACTGAAGAACTTTCTTAGCATTGAGGTGGCTCGGTCTAAAAGTGGTATTTTTCTTTCAGAACAGAAGTATATCACTGATCTACCGAAGGAAATGGGGATGGGAGCTAGTAAACCAGCTACTACACCAATAGAACAGAACCACAGGTTGGGAGAAGCAAGTGCAAGCAGTAAGGTAGACAAGGAAATGTATCAAAGACTTGTTGGACGTTTGATCTATCTCGCACATACTAGACAGACTCGGCCTACCCAGTAAGTGTAGTTAGTCAGTTTATGTATGATCCCAGGGAAGTTCATCTACAGGCTGTTTTTCGGATTCTCCACTACTTGAAGGCTCATATAGGGAGAGGATTGATGCTTACAAAAACACAGAATCCTGAATTAGACATTTGTGTGTACACAGATGCAGATTTTGCTGATTCCCAAGTTGACAGAAAATCTACCACAGGGTATTGTAGGTTCCTAGGAGGAAATCTAGTCACTTGGAGGAGTAAGAAGCAAAGTGTGGTGGCAAGATCAAGTGCTGAAGCTGAATTCAGGGCAATGGCTGATGGACTGTGTGAACTACTATGGACAAAGGTGATCCTACAGGATCTGAAGATCAAGTGGAAAATGCCAATGAAATTGTTTTGTGACAACAAATCAGCAATAAGCATTGCTCATAATCCGTACAACATGATCGGAAAAAGCACATTGAGTTAGACAGACACTTTATCAACGAGAAGCTGGATGAAGGACTAATCTGTGTCCCATATATGCCTACACAGTTACAATTGCAGTTGGCAGATGTGTTAACAAAGGGGCTTGGCGGCAAGGCATTTCAAGACAACATTAGCAAGCTCGGAATGCAAAATTTGTATTCACCTGAGGGGGACTGTTAAAAATCTGAATGAGAAACTATTTCTATATAATTGATTTTATTTTATTTGTAAATCTGTGATTAGAATCTTTTATTTTAGGAAGGTTGTAACTGATTGGAACTTGCCTTGGTTAGAAAATTAGCTTAGTAAATGTCCTTGATTTCAGGATCCTAATTGATCCTAATTCCCTGTATATATATAGGCAATCTAAACTTCAATAGACAACAGAACAAGTTCAAGTTCTTTTTTATTTCTACAGACTTCATGGTTAGTAAACACTGAATTATTGTAACCTTTTGATAGTCTCTCTTGGAGACTTGTTATATAACAGCTGGTAATCAGTTGGTTCTTGGTTTGTGTTTAATTATGAGTTTTGATCTGTGTTAATAGCTGGTTGATCACGTTGTGGGTTGGGTCCCACGTAGGAACAGATTAGGGGCATGACACCATCAGTCTTGTAGGGGTAATGTAAAAGCTTGTAGCGAAGTTGCTTTCGGAGCGGTTCAAGAGGGTAATTGGGAAGGTGGTTTCAGAATCCCAACATGCGTTTGTGGGAGATCGCCAGATTTTAGAGGCAGTGGCTGGAGGTTTTGATAGCTCGGGCGACTTTGTAGTACAGATCTCAGCTAGGTTATCTCCGTTTGGTGTTTTTATTTTCAGGAGGCGTCGGAATTGAAGATAAGCATATATAAATGTGAAATTATCCCAGTAGGTGAGGTGACAAATTTGGATGATCAGGTCTCTTTTTTTGGTTGCAAGGCGGCGTGTATGTCGACCATGTATTTGGGGCTCCCGCTTGGTGCTTCGTTCAAAAATGTGACTTTGTGGAATTCGATAATCAAAAGTTTTGAAAAGAGGTAGGCGGGGTGGAAAAGACAATTCTTATCGAAAGGAGGGAGGTTAACATTGATTAAGAGAACTCTGTCCAATCTTCCAACTTACTATCTTTCCTTATTCGTAATCCCTGTTTCGGTAGTAAAGAGGATAGAAAAGTTGGAGAGAGATTTTCTTTGGGAGGGGGGATCGGAGGATAGGAAGTATCACCTTGTGAAGTGGGGTGAGGTATGCTCCATCTTGAGGAATGGGGGTCTGGCGGTAAAAAATTTAAGGCTATTTACTCAGGCTCTGCTGGGAAAGTGACAGTGGAGATTTATGGTGGATAGAGAGGCGTTGTGGAGGAAAGGGGGAGATTTATGGTTTCTAAAGGTAGTGATGTCTTCTCATGGGTTGGGTGTTTGGAAAGGAATCATGAAAGGATGGGACTCCTTTAAGCGGTTGTTATCTTTTGAGATTGGGAAAGGGGATAGGGTAAGGTTTTTTGGAAGGATAAGTGGGTGGTAACGCGAAGCTCCAACAAGCATTTCCAAGTCATTTTAATTTAGTGATGGATCGGGAAGAATTAGTGTGTTTGATTGTGGTCAATACTAACAGGACAGACTTCAGGCATCCAATGTTTCGTAGGGAGCTTCATGATTGGGAAATGGATGAGGTAAATCGGCTGTTTATGCTGCTATATTCTCTGAAGAGCACAGCAACGGAGGAGGATGAAGTTGTTTGGGGTGGTACAAAGAACAAGAAATTCGGTGCAAGATCTTTTTAGCCATTCTTAAAAGAGGAGGAAGTCACTTCATTCCCTTGGAAGGCAATTTGGAAGATGAGGGCTCCAAGTAAAGTGACTTTTTTTGCCAAGGAAGCTGCAAAGGAGGGGATCTTGACAGGGGATAATCTGATGGCTCGGGGAAGAACCTTCGCAAATTGGTATTTTATGTGCTAAAATGAGGAGATTGTGAATCATCTTTTGCTCCATTGCCCAGTAGCCAGGGAGCTTTGGAACTCCTTTTGCTCTGTGGGTATCTCTTGGTTTATGCCAAGGTTTGTCTTACAACTGTTGTGTGGTTGGCTCTATACAAGTGAAGGAGGAAAATCACCTGCTCGGATTTAGCCCCTTTGGCAATTTGGTGGGTTATTAGGATGGAGAGGAACCGGAGGGCCTTTGATAACGAAGAGTCAGACTTAGATTGTATCAGGGAGAATGTGCTTCAAACTCTTCGTTTTTGGTGTCCAGATACGGTTCATAGTATAGGGGACTCTTTTCTTAATATATTGGATATTTTTTAGTTTTTTAATTCTTTTGACTCGTATACCCCAATGTACAAAGACGCATCACCAAATTTGACGCCTTGATCTATATATACTTACTTATCAAAAGAGAATATATATCACAAATATTAAGAAAACAAGTATGGGTTTTAATTTAATAGTTTCTCAAGATTCGGTAAACCTTAGGAAATACAGTGTTTTCTTAATAGTTTCTTACGGGTACGATAAACATTAGAAAATTAAGTAAATTATTATTATCAACTAAAACCCACTCTTGTTTTCTTAATATTGTGGTAAAATTATCAAATACAAATCATGTGTTTAACTTTCCGTTCCTTCTTTTTTTTTTTAATAAAATGTATGTTGTTTAATACGAATATTTCGAAAAAGTAGGGTGGTCCGAAATATTTTTTTTTTTTGCCATAGCTGTTTGTACCAATTAGTTTATTGAAGGAGAAAAATGGATATTTCAACCCCATTTAACAGAGGAATTAACGGAAGCTCAAAAATGGGGCAATTTGTTGACCGAATTGTAGTTCGGTTTTTGAAAAAGTAGTGTGACCCGGAAGACGTTTCTCCCTAAAAAGAAAAAGAAAAGGAAATTAATCAGTATCTGCTTATTAGTATCAAGAAGCAAAACTAGCTAGACTCACCATGGCCACAACCTAGAAGCTAATTTGGTTTCTACAGTAACTACAAAACTGAAAGGGAAGTTGACGACATGAGAGAAGAACAAAGAGCCTTGATAGTAGATCAAGTCTTCACTTTGTTTCCTTCCTTTTTGCATTGATGTTTTTAATGAAGCAATATCGGGTTAGCACTTCTGTAGTTTTGTAGTCGAACAACGTGAATCACCTCTAGTGCTTGGGGAGCAATAGTGGCATGTCAATATTGGTGAAATCACTTGAGACTATTGGGAAACTGAAGTCATAGAGGGGAACAGATTCACGCTACATGAAGGCCAGTTTTCCATTCAAAAGATAAATTAAATTCAGAAACACAAGCAGCACGGCTCAAAGCCAACATCACAACAGATTTTAAAAGAGATAATTGCAAACTCACGACTTACATGGCAACATCAGCAAGGTGAATGATGCTGATGGTTGTGACCATCAACTACTTGGGGATTTTTAGAACCAGGCGTTTAATGTTAATATATAGTATTTTATCAAAAAAAAAAGTTAATATATAGTATTTCTTCATCATTATAGTGGTGGCTGCAGCCATTATGCAGTATACAGTGCTATGGCTTCTGTAAGTTCAGCATCACTGAATGGACGGATGGCCAGCTGCTAACAGCAAGAAGAAGAATCTCGACGATATCATTTTTGTCAATGGTTGCAACGATGTTACTCGGACCCAGGAAAGAACGCTGGCTGTGGATATGTTTCCAAACATTGTGTTCATCTCTCACCCAATTCAATGACACGGGGAAATTGCAAAATTTTATTGTTTTACATGCTATGTTATTTTTTAACTTATAGCATCCTACACCGCTCGAAGTGATTGATAAGCACAATTACTTCTCCTAATCAATTTCATGACAATTTGGCAATTAGATGTGCTTGCCGGTAGCATATCTATTGAGAAGCACTTAACCCACATCCCCAGACACTTGTCCAACTGTCAAGTGTTTAACACGATACTTGACTCATTTTTGACAAGTCCAAGCAACATAGGATGCAAGAGCTTTGAAGGTGTCTCTTCTCAGTTCTCTCTCAATTCCTTTTCTCCTATATTATCTTTTCCAGGTGGACTCAAGAAATTATATGGTGGATAGTGGATGCATGGACCTCTATCTCATCTTCTTGATTCTCTCTTCCCTTGAGGGCTTAAGGAACCCACTTGATTCTAAGTTTTGGTGCTCCCCTCCCTCCATTCCTGTTCTGCAGTATTCTAAGCTTCATATTCTTTCTTATCTCTTTTCTCATTTCCTCTTTGTATGCTTTCTTTCAATAAATAAAGAAAATCCAGGAATCTATATTAATAAATTTATAATTTCAGTTAGCTCGTTTGACAAGGAAAAAGATTTCCATGAATAGAATTACCAGTTGATGGATGGACCACCTGGACACAAAAAAGTAGCTTGCGAGGCCTTCAACAAACTGCAATCCAGTCAAGAGAGAATCATTGATACATCCTGGTGCACCTGTAATGCAGATTCCAAAATTGATGCTCAGAATGACTTAGTAGCGCACATATTAGGTTGGTGTCTCAAGCCTACTAGACTATAGGCAACTTAGGGACTCAGACACACTGAACTCAAATTCTTCCCCACGGCTACCACCAGTTGTCAGAAATGAAAAATGTAGGTGAATTTTTTTTTTCCAAAAAAGGAAGGAAACTGATTCCCTCCTAGTAAGAATCAAGCAACGAAAAGACTCAATTGATGCAATTTTGGGACACATCAACAGTTTCACTGGTTTTCTGATTCAAAAATAGTCGGTTGGAATTTCAGCATTTTATCTGTCTCTGGAAAAATTTGGTGCACTGAGAAGGAAGTGGAAACTCAAACTATAATCTGAAGTCGCTATAACTCGGTCAGGATTGTGGTTAAATTTTACTCCCTCCGTCCCTAAATTATCGTCCTCCTTTCCTTTTTCGTCTGTCTCAAAATAATTGTCCAGTTTGAAACTTACCTTTTTAGAACATCACTTTTACCACTTTACCCTTACTTTTTCACCCTACTTTAATTATGGGTCACATACACATGAGCTTTAAAGGAAACTACACATTAAACCAATATAAATAATCAAGTCAAATTTTTTTTCTTAATCCGTGTGCCGGGTCAACTAGGACGATAATTTAGGGACGGAGAGAGTACATCTTTTACATCTTACAAAGCAAAAAAAAGTTTAATTACTGGTTAATTTTCCCTTCAGTAAATTACCTACTGATTCTACCCAGACTGAAACGCGAAGAGAAAGAAATCAAAGAAAATTAAAATGTTTTCTAGCACTCCCAACAGATACTCTTATTTTTTTGATAGGTAAGTATGAATTCTTGTTGGTATGGGGATTGGAACCAAGGACCTCAAGGTCTTTGCCTGAGTGCCCTTGCCATCTCTCCCAACCCTTGGGTTCCCAACAGATACTCTTATTAGCAAGAAGCAATTTATAAAACTGATATATGGTCATCATGACCACAAAGCAGGATTTCCAAGTCCTACACATGAGTTTATGTCAAAAATGTAATGTGGACCTGCCAAGCAATCATACCAAAAAATACTAGCCATGATAAATTACCTTGAAAAGGGCATGCAATAGCAATCCACTTATTTACATACTTGGAGAAAACCTGTGGATAAGAGTACAACAGGTCATGCTCTCATGTAATTCATAAAGTTCCCATATAAAATTTAGCTACTCCCTTTGTTCCGCTCAAAGAGTCTATGCACAAAGTCAAACTTTTTAAGGATTAAAATAATTTCAAAAAATATCCTTAGATTTAAGGATTAAATATTATCTCTAATCTTACAGTTTAATGTAGCAAGGATACAATCAAAAACTCAAATTTTTGTAGGCTTAGTTTTTGACACAAGGCTCTTTAGTGGAATGTCCCAAAATAAAAATAGGACTCTTTGACCGCAACGGAGGGAGTCTGAAGCAAGTCGCCAGAACATATATGTGCGTACATCAGTATGAAGTGAAATAAAGCATAGCACTAGCAATCCACCCATCGAATGTGATATTAGATTGACTTTTCTTCCCCCTGAAGCTTTGTATGCAGTCTCCAACTTTGCTTTTAGACCCTCCATTGTTTTGTCAATTCTGGCAATGATACAACAAACATGGAACATTTCTAGGACAATGTCAAGACTCAAGACAACTCGGAAACTCTAAAAAGAGCATAATCAATTTGAGATACCAAACAAATAGCTGAGATACTTTACCTATTGCTTTGCCGGAAGTCATAACCATATCCAAAAAGTGTGGTTCCTTTCTTATAGCCACATCCAACAAGCATATTAATCATGTCGTGAAAATGGTAAACCTCCGTCAAATGCAATAATTTTACCATCTGGAATGCCAAGACAAATATATATAAGATTATGGAAATTTCATAGGGGCATGGGAAGACAAAGGAGAAAAAAAAAAGAAGTTAAAACTGGACAAGTAAAAATGTGAAGCCTGGCTGAAATGTAAACATTAACAACATGAGTTTGCCAGAATGAGATGTTAAATTGGATACACCAATTAAAAAGGATAATAATGTATCAATTAAGTTGACACACACACACACACTGATACATACACGATGAGGGACTATCCTAGGTTGGAAACTAAACAAATGAAGAAGGTTGGGTTGGATATGTCATGGTAGACAAGGGCTGTTTCAAGGATCCTTATGGGGAGTTCAACACTAAAGGAGCGGGCTGTCCAAAAGAAGTACAGGCGTGCAAGTTTCATGCATGGAAAGGGCATGGGTCTTGGATACCTTGCTAGGAAGGCAACCAAGTTTGTTAAATCGTATTAGGTTGTTTGGGATCTCCTAGGGCACGGATTAGCAAGTTGGTTCAAAGCAGTCTAGGGCACTACAAGAGGGGGCATAGCTACAAGGCACAACCCGAAAGGGTTTGTCACATTTGACGCAAGGGATTGGGCTGGTGCATGGGAGTTGGTTGCAACACAAGCCATGGCAAGGAAGAGAGAGTGGCAGCCGCATGGAACTCCAAAAGGGACGGATTGGGAATCCTTGAATTTGAAGGATTCAATTATAATTAGGGTTTAGGTTTATTTCCTTGTGTGTAATAAAGTCCTTCAAGGACTAGAATTTCCTTTATTGCTTTATTAGAGAATTAGGATTTACTTTCATGTTTTCTTTAGGAAATAGGATTTACTTTCTAGTATAAATAGGGCTTTTACTTTCATGTATTTTCAGATTATTGTTTTGAGAAAAAGTAATAGAAAACGAGCAAGGAATTGTTCAAACTATCGTGTTTTTCTTTCTTAAAGATTAGGAAGTAAATCACAAGGGATTCTTTACGTTAGGTGAGTGAAGTCTAGCCAGTGAACCCTCCATATCTACCCAATCTGCCCCATATCTCTTTGTTAAGTAACCAACTCATCTAAAAGCTTAAGCTTTTAGATAGGGGCCCAACAATGGATATCAAGCTTAACACTCCCCCTCACGTGTGACCCGTCCACACGTGGAGAGATACACAAACATGCCTCACCAAGGGCATCACAAACCAAACAGAGTGACAACATGCACTCACAATATTCCGGGTAACAAATGCAAGCGGGATGATTCGAACCCATGACCTTGCCAAACCAGAGCTCTGATACCATGTTAAGTAACCAACTCATCTAAAAGCTTAAGCTTTTAGATAGGGGCCCAACAATGGATATCAAGCTTAACACTCTTTATTTTCGTTTTTGTTATCCAATTCTTTAGTTGTTTCCACCAACTATTGAAAAAGCGTTTAAATTACATATAAATATAGTTTTCGTAGGGGTATAAGGAGGGAAAAAAAAAAAGTTAAAGTTGGATGAGGAAATGTTAGGCCTAAGGAAGACCAAATAAAGAAGTAAAAGGGAGGACGGAAAGGTGTAGACAGAATGTAAATATTAACAACATGAGTGTGACAGGATGAGAATGTTAAGATTGACATACCAATTATTTTAGAAGAAAGTTAATAATAAAGCAATTAGCCCCGGGTTACTTTACGGAACAAAATGTTGGGCAATAAAGAAACATCATCTTAATAGAATGATTGTAGAGTACATGAGAATGCTAAGGTGGATGTGTGATAAAACTAGGGTTGATAAAATTCAAGTTGGAAACTCATTTGATAATAAAAATCACCCTAGACGAAAACTCATTGGACCTAACAGAATTGCCAAAAACGATCTATTTACCCAAACCCACATAATTGGGACAAAGGCCGACTGACTTGAGCACAAATTTCAAGCTTCAAATCAATCTGCAAAGTTCAAACTAGATATTTTTCAAAAGATTGCTTCCAAAATACGCAATTTCATGTAATGCTTAAACATTTAAAGTATGAGAAAAATTCTTACTATAACATCAATGTACGGCAACCACGCGTATGAAAAGATAGATTATGCGGGACCATGCTCACATTCCCTCTAGTGAAGCATAGTAATTTTGTTATGAAACATTAGGTATTGCAAGTATTTGTGATTTCGTGAATCGTGACATTACCTTTTGCAAAGCCAAGGCCCTGTATCTCAAATTTACTATGTGCCGATGACTTCACGCGCAAGTAGTAGTAGGTCATAGTTGATTGAAAATTGTTCAAATCTTGTAACTTCAAGATCAACTAAGAAGCTATAACGTTAAAAGTACAATAATTTATTAATTGAGGAGGAAAAGTGTAATTAATCCAAAAATCTATCCGTGGGGACTTCCATCAGCAGAAACTAAAAAGCTTCAGGGCTCATAGTAGATTGAAAATTACACAAATCATGTCACCTCAAAGATCAAATAAGAATCAATAACGTCAAAAGTACAAAAATTTCAATTAACCAAGGGTGCAAAGTGTAATTAGTCCAAAAATCTATTAACAAGCTCTTTCATCAGCAGAAAACTAAACAGTTCTCACTCTCTCTAAGTAGAGAATCCCTTTTTCATTTATCCTCTTTCTTTAGTTTTTTTTTTTTTTTTTGTTGAAATGAAAATTTGTCTTACTCCATCCAGAGTAGGTTTGTGTACCTCTCTTGCCATTTTTGTATATTATTTGCTATTTGCACAATCTCAAGTAACTTGCAAATAGAAAAAATATTACAATATTTTTTTCCTAGTGTTTAAATTTAACAAGATATTATAGATGTCTTGTGGCCGAGGTTCCACGTCTTACACTGCTGCACCAATCCTTTGTTTTCTGTCTTGATACTTATCTTTTGAAAGTTGAAACCCCCTTGAGAGCGCCCACTTGGTACCTTCTAGCACTGCCTAAGCTTCCGACTTAGTTGGGTTCTGAAATATCACTGATTTTGTAGAGAATCCCTCTTGACCCCCAATAAATATCTCTCGGTTCACAAGAAGTCCAATGTGACTTTTGAAGTCAATTCGATTAGAATTTGAGAAGATTTATAGATTATCTGTACATAATTATAAAAGTCGCAACTCAATATTTTTAATGTAGTTTTTTATTAACAAAATTGCATTACTTAAAACATGTCTAATTCCTTTGAAAAAGTACTCTTTCGTTTTGGGTCACGTCAAACTTGATAGTAAACTCTTAGATAGGTTTGTTTTGGGTCGGGTCAAACTAAATACACATTTTGTCCCTAAATTATTGTTATCTTTGACCCGGCACACAGATTAAGAAAAAACATTTGACTCAATTATTAATAATGGTAATTTTGTGATTTTCTACATTTACCCTTATTTGAAATGACTACGATGCCAAATTCCTCAAAAATTTTGTATAATTGTGAATATTTGAACCTGAAAATTTGAATGATCCAATTTATCTCCAATCAAGGATGGGTCCCATAAGTTAAAGAGTAATAATTAAAAGGGAAAAATGGTAAAAATGTTTGCTTAAAAGGGAAGGATACTGACAAGATAATTTTTTTAGAGTAACCCTAAACTTTACACCCTAAAACACTAAACGTAACACCCACTTAAATGTAATATTACTAAATTGCCCTTTTAGAAACAATAACATTTTTTCCATGGTGACATGTACTCTCCCTAAGAAGAATCGCTAGATCCTGGCAGCCCTCCCTAAGGAGAGTTGCTAGGCGTGGCGGCTATCTTCAATTATATTTTTTTGTTTTAAATTCCTATATTTTTTTCTTGATATAAGAATAAATAAAAATATAATTATTGTGTTTTTTTAGAAAGAGGGTGAATTGAGGGTTATGGTAAAAAGTGATTGGCTTTTTGACGGCACTCCCTAAAGGAGAGTTGCTGACTAGCAACTCTCTTCAATTTTAAAAAAAAAAACATTTTTTTTGTTTTAAATTCTTTAATTATTAAATAAATAAAAATATAATTATTATGTGATTGTTTTTAGAGAGTGAATTGAGGGTTGTTGTAAAAAGAGATTGGTTTTTTTCTTTTAATTGAAGGGAGAGTAGCAAGTAATTTGGTGTTTTAAGTGGTGTTAGGTGTTAAGTCTCAAAAATTCCCATTAAAAAATTCTTAAATCCAAAAATTCCCATTGACTAGCTACTCTCTTCAATTTAAAAAAAAAAACATTTTTTTGTTTTAAATTCTTTAATTATTAAATAAATAAAAATATAATTATTATGTGATTGTTTTTAGAGAGTGAATTGAGGGTTGCTGTAAAAAGAGATTGGTTTTTTTCTTTTAATTGAAGGGAGGGTAGTAAGTAATTTGGTGTTTTAAGTGGTGTAGGTGTTAAGTCTCAAAAATTCCCATTAAAAAATTCTTATATCCAAAAAGTCCCATTAAAAAATTCTCATATCCTAAAAGTTCCATTAAAAAATTCTCATATCCAAAAAGTCCCAAAAATAATCCTCGTATCTAAAAACATCTCAAAATTAGAATTTTAATACTAGAAAGTCCAAAACTTAACGTATCTACAAATATTGTTATGTTAAAAGATTCCATTTGGATGAAAACTTATTTTTCTTTTCAATGATAATAAGAATTGCATTTATTATTAATGTTTTTTCTGCTTATTATTTTTCTTCTTCTTATTATTATTATTATTTCTAATGATCCCAAAACAACTACTCAATTCATAAAATCTAGGGTTAATCTTTTCATACTAATTCTAAAAATTCTAAAAGTTAACCTTTACACTATTATAAAATTTTGGTGGTAATATTAGTAATAGCGGTAGTGATAATAACAACAACAATAATAATAACAGCAACAACAACAATAGTAATAAGGGAGGGGCTATTTTCACTACAATTTGTACTTATCCACTACATTACCATTTATCACATGTATTAAACACATGTTTTGGACAAAATTACCCTTTAATTACTTTTCTAACGTTGTTTTAAATTAAATTCCTAATATTAAGTTATATTACAATGTTACTTTCCTAATGACGTACCTACATAATTTTCTAAGTCAAATAATATCAAAGTATATTTGGTTACCGTCCACATGAACATAATTATTATATTTTTATTTTTTCTAAATGTTTAATCTATATAATTAATGGCTAGCGCCATGTTACAAAGTAAAAAAAACTAATATTATAAAAAATACTTGTTATCAACTGAATTTTGAGAAAACATGAGATCATTGCTTACTGAAATTAAAAAAAAAAAAATCAACAATAAGATTAATTGAAAGTTATAATTGTCGAAATATTGAAATCATATTTTGATATCATATCGTAAAGTTTTATACATTTTGCCTACCATAACAATTGACTCTAAATATTAATTATGAATTGAGTAACCGATAATCAATTCAATGCCTACGATATTATCATTATTGAATTTATTTTTACAAAAAAGTAATGGGTAAATCAGATTAATCTTTTATTATAGTAATGGAGTATCACATTATCTAAGGTTTTGGTAGATAAATACTTTAATAAATTAGTTATTGTATAATGAAACATGAAACGAGGCATAAGTATGATCAAAAAAATGTATCTTTTGAAAAATTAGAAAGAAAAAAAAAACTATTTTGTTCGTTGATATGTTAAGAATTAAAACAATATGGAAATAAGAAATATATTGCTCAACTTCAAAGGGGCAGGTTTGTCCAAACATACATAAGTTTAAAGTAATAAGTAACTAGTTTTACTTACACTTTACTTATCAAAAAAAATAATTAACTAGTTTTACACCCATGCGTTAAATGCACGACATATATCTTTTTCAATCTAATTATACATAAGCAACATCAAGTGAAAAAAAAATAAATAGAATAAATTAAAGAGAATTATTTATATATATCATTGTAAAACTAATATCACGATTAAAAACTTTAACGATAATAAAATAAACAAATAATTGTAACGTGAAGATTGTGAGTTCGATGTATATAAACTGAACAAATTATTATAATGCAACGATTAAGAAAAAGAAAATTTAATAATAGAGTACAATAAATAAATAAAATATTTTATTAATTTTACAATGAATCATGTATTTCGATGTATTGTGATATATAATATTAACATTCATTAGTTTTAACATTATTTACGTTTAAATACAGAAATTGAAGTAAAACGTGAATTTTGTATCGCGATTCACTTATTTATATATCGCGGTGCAAATGAATGTAAAGAATATGTTTTGCAAAGCGGTTCACTTATTTGTTCAATTACTTATATTTTCAGTGTTTAATACTCTTCCGTTAGTCATTTCTATTTCCAAAGCAGTATACATTAGTTATAGTAAGTCATATTCAAGGCTTTTGCGTTTTCTATGCAGCAGTTCACTCATGATCCTATAGTCTAAGGCAGACCTAGGTTCGCAGTCTATGGCATAAGCTAACTCGGTTCATTTGGTCCACTTTAAAAAAAAAATTAAAAATAACGTTTTCTATTTTTGGAAAGCTGGTTTTTGGCGGGATTTTGACTACCTTGGTTTCCTTGGCTTTATAGATATATAGATAATATAGTGGATAAGTAAAAAATGTCATGGAAATAGCCTCCCCCTAATAATAATAATAATAATAATAATAATAATAATAATAATAATAATAATAGCAAAAAGTTTGTCTATTTTTAGTATTAACAGTACAATTATTTGTTGTTGTTATTATTACTAGTCCCTCCGTTCCATTCAAAGAGTCCATGTTTAAAAAAATTAATTATTAACGGATATAAATTAGCATTAAAGTTATTAATAGTTACAAAAATGCTTGAACTTAATTGATATGTTAATATTAAATGTGGAGGGAAAAGTTGAAATGTTATGGAATTCATAAACATAATTTCTTGAAAATTGACTATTAAAGTGAAACAACTCAAAATAGTTTAGTGGACAATTTGCTCTCTCCGTTTTCAAAATATTGTCTACTTTGACCCGACTCACCTTTTAAAAAATATAATTGACTATATTATAAATATTGGTAAAATGTGTAATTTACTTTAATGTCTTTGAATATGTAGTCATAATTAAAATAGGTAAAAAAAATTAAGAGTAAAGTGATAAAATGTTTTTTTTAAAGGAAAAGTTTTGAATGAGTACAATTATTTAAAAACGAACGAAAAAAAAAGGTGGACGATAATTTGAAATCGGAGACAATATTATTATTATGTCATCTGAAATACTAAATCATTAACATTATTGGAGTTAAATACAAGATTCATTTCAAATAAATCCTCGTACGCTAACAACGATCTTACTAGAAAAATGTAAAGTTAATAGGTTGGAGAATAGTAGTACACTCTTTGATCGAAATAGGTTGGAGAATTATGTTAAAACTAAGAAGTGGATTAACGACTAGGAGTAAAACTTACGAGTGAGGGATCCAAAATATCTATGGCGTATAGTCCATAGTCATCTTCTGGGACCACGATTTCAGTTCCGCTATCCAATGACTCAGTATACCCTGAAATATAAGTCCAAACAGCACAAAAATGTTCAGTCATTTTAACAAACACCTGGTGTGCATCCACTTTCATAAGTAGATACCAAGTATAACCGTTATACTTCGCCGTCAATATCACCGTCCAATCAACTACAACTAATCAGCAAAATCAAACATTAGCAAGTTCCATTTTTAGTGATTTTTGTATTATCGGGGATACTGGCGGTATAAGAAGAACGACCACCTAAAAAATCAGTTTAGAGAGAGAGAGAACCAGTTTTGGGATTGTAAAGCGACCAAACTTTCTTCCGGAACTCAAAATCAGCAAGTAGGACGCGGACCCAAACACGGGTCTCGAACAACCCGAACTTCTTCCTTTTCGAGTTACAAATGGAACCACCGATGCCAGATACGAGAAGAACCGGGTCGCGATCGGAGACGACATCATCGCCGACCGTGTCGAAACTCCGGTCGCCAAAGCAACAGCAAGGGTCCACCATGCTTTTTCCGACAGTTTGGTTGTTGAAACAGTGTAGCACGTTCGTAAGACAGCTGGGACTCGTTGAAAATAATCTTTCTTCAACTTCTAATAATCACAAACTGACGTGTCAAATTGTCTCAAAAAAATTAGGTTATCCGTACCTAAATTATTGTTTTTTTTTATGGCAAAATAATTATTTTATTTGAAATTTTTTTTATTATAACACTTTTACCACTTTATCCTTTTTTTTTATTTTGTTTTAATTATGAGTTACATACGCACGGGCTTTAAAATGCATTACACATCAAAGTAATATTAATAATCTAATTAAATGTGTTTTTCATAAACTGTATGCTAAATCTACCAAAACAATAATTTATGAACGGAGGGAGTACATAATATTAAAAAATTAAAAATATACAATCTTGTTCTAAATATGATGGATGTCATTATCGACCATAATTTTTACGACACTTGTTGAAAACTTACAAAGAAACTAAGAGCATGAACAACTGAGCTTCTCATTTGGAGAGCTTAAGATCCATTTTTTTTAATTTTATTACAAAAATGACATTAAGCTCCTCATTTAAGCTTCTTAATAAAAATATTTTTTTAACAATGCATAAACTTCAACATTTTTACACATTTCACCATCTTTATCTCCACTAATTTAATATTTATAAAAAAGTGACTAGAAATTTGAAAAAAGTCATAGAAATTTTTTCTAATATCCAAATAAAACAAACCAAGTCTCTATTTGTAGGAAAAAATGTTTACTTTAATACAAGAAAAAAATAGTTTTTAAAATATTTTATGGCTGAAAATTGGCAAAAAAAAAATAAATGGGGAAAAAGAAAATGATGATGAAACAGGAAATTGACAGGAAGGGGTAGGCTTTGTATTCAAAAATTTGGCCCAAACGTTGTGTTTTGTTTCAATTTTTAAATTCACTACGACGTTTTGGTCGGATTTTTTGTTTTAGGCGTGGGAGCTTGTTTTGCTCCTCAAATCCCTTTTTGCTTAATAAGCACCTCAATAAGCATCTTTGTTATTTGTAAAAATCTCATTAAATCTCATAAGCACCTCAATAAGAGCTCCGTTGTAAGTGGTCTAAGAAAGTTATATGACAACACTTAAAGCTTAGGAAAGAAACTAAGAAAGGCACCAGCAAAGCTACGTGGTGAATAACCAATTTCGTATCCTCCCTTTTTTGACTAGAGATGTAACGTCTCTAACTCGGTATCGATACAGTGGTCCCATTATTTGGCCACGTCACCATCAATCATAATTTAATTCATAAATATTCTCAAATCTCATAATAAATAAATCTTAATACCCTTGACCAACATTAAAATAACCAAAAATAACTTAATACAAAACTTAAAACTTAGAATTAGTCAATAAGTTTAGTCAAGTACTATCTTATAACTAGATAACGGGTTTAGATCTAAAAATTTCGGAACCACCATCTTGGGCTATCCGAGCCAAAATCGTATTCATTACCTGAGAAAGAAGAATATGAAAGAGTGAGCAAACAATGCTAAGTAAGATCATATGCAACCCCTTCAATTACTAAGGAAGCTTTAACCAGAAACAGATCAGAGATGAATCAAGTGTCCAAAATCCACTGTTCAAAATCGATAAGCGGAAACAGTTTTTCAAATGTCAAATAGAAGATCAAAATTCTAAAGAAAGATAAATACTCAACGATTGACTCGAGTAGCCCACTGCCATCAACCGTCTCATATCAGTTGAAGACAATAAACTACTCACAGATATATACTCAAGATTCCAAGTGAAAGATAATAATGTAACAAGTAAACTCGAGTAACCAATTTTCATCAATCGTCTCATACCAGCTGATGCCAACAGATTACTGACAGAATTTCATGATCTCATAAGCAATTCATAAATCATAGTTCATACATAGTTCATAGATCAACTTCATATATCATAATTCATAGATCATTAGTATATTCGGATAACCATACCACTAGTTAGGTGGCATTCAAATAATTCGATTGTTCGATAATCATATTCACTAATCAAGTGGTATTCGATAAATTCGACTGTTCAATAATCATGTAACCAGCATAGTGATCATGGTGGAATTTCAAATAATCAAATACTTTTGCAAAATCAGGTATCGCCAAAAATCATACTTTTCATATAAAATGTATCTCACATGAAATTCAATAATTATGTGAGAATAAACAGTGAATCAAATCATGAGTTCGAAAGAAGTGTAAGCGACGGAGTTCAAATTCAATTACCGACTTAAAGTCGACGTACATTTCAAGAAATATCGATATCAAAGGAGTAATGGAAACCTAACGAACGATACATAAAAGATCGGAGACTTAAAAGAGCTATAATCTCTTATCTCGAAATGCTTAGCGTAGATGATTCTGAAACAAAATCAATCGTCCTAAGCCTGCTTGCCGAGTTCTAAAAATTAAACGTAACAAGTTACTTACTTTTCTGTTGATACTATATCATAATCCTCAAAAATTAATCATATCCTAAACGTATATTTGATATTAACATTAATTAAAATACAATATATTAATATATCTTTTCTTTATAGAATACAAACTTGTTTGGTACTATAAAATACTCATTTTAAAAACATTATAACATTTTATTCACCCAAACTCCAACTTAAATTCTCAGTGTCTATCAAATTATACTATTTAGTAATCATTGTTATTTTGTCTTTTGAAACAAACCAAACAAAATAGTAATCATAATTTATTTTTATTTTTATTTTTATTTTTATTTTTGAAAGCAAACCAAACACACATTTTCAACACACACACTGTACATAGTTAGTATATAATATATTATATATGTGTATATACATAACCCCACACATAATGATTCCACATACAAAACACACACACACACTGTTAGATACTAACACACACTGCCAACACACACTGTACACACATTATTTTCACACACAACACACACCCGCCACACACACAAACACACACACACAATACGTATAATATATATAAATAAATAAATATATATATATATATATATATATATATATATATATACATAGCTATATATATATATATACATAGCTATAATCATGCTCATGACCGCACACTAATTCACCCCCACACTAATTCACCGCACATAACACACACATATCACATGCACACACGGTATATTACTCTCTCAGCCGTCGGCACTCCCTCTCTGCCGTAATCATGCTCATGACCGCACACTAATTCACCCCCACACTAATTCACCGCACATAACACACACATATCACATGCACACACGGTATATTACTCTCTCAGCCGTCGGCACTCCCTCTCTGCCGTTCTTCTCTCTCTTTTTTTGTACTTTTCTCTTTTCCTCTTCTCTCAACCATATATATATAAAACCCTATTAGGTTTCCTAACCTAAAGTTAAATGGATCAATTTAATTAAGTAATATTAATAGGGAATTATAATTAAATCTAGTCACAAGTGGGTCAAGTCCAACCCAATTTAATTAGTTACTAAATAGGTTCAAACCTTATAACATAAACAATTATAACATTAATTACATAGGTCCAAAACGATTGTAATATTAATTAACACCAATTAATATTTTAGCTAAAATTATCAGGGTATTACACTCTCACCCCCTTAAAAGAAGTTTAGTCCCTAAACTTACGCACCTACTCAAACAAAGTTCGGGTACTTTTCTCGTATCTCTTTCTAATTGACTTCTCAAGCGGTGTCCTTTCATTTAGTCCAATAAACTCGATTAAGATCTCACTTCAGACATATTATCTAGTCCACATATACGCCAACTAAAGTCCAAAATCAATTATTAAAGGACTTACACAATTTTCTTTCCCAATGACTCCTAAAGCCTAGTAAACAATTGACAAAGATCTAATTGTCAAGAAAGTGATGTAATAAATTATTATGGTTTCATATCAATTTTTATGAATTTGAATTTTAAGAGTATTACAAGAGAAGATTTACAAAGCTCACGGGGGAAGCCACTATCTTCCTACTATAAATAGTAATCAAGATAATGTATTCATTGTAACACTCATTCTGTTTGAAAAATATTTAAGTTAAAAAGTTCACTTTCAAAAATTATATTTCATCAATGTAATGACACTAAAGAATTCGAACATGTGTGATATATTAATCAATTATTTGTGATTTCTTTTACATTTCACTTTTCTTGCTAAAAAACTTTTTTAAAAGAAAAAACCTAAACATTTCTTCACAACCATTGGCAAATCACATTTTTTCACAACCATCGTCAATTCATTGTGATTTAGTTATGTAGTGTATTGTCAATTCTAAGGTTGTAATAGCTATATACTCCCCCCGTTTCGGGCAAAGAGTCAACTATTCTATTTTGAGATGTTTCACTTAAAGAGTCCACTTTCAAAAATTAAAGTATAAAAATGTTATTTTATTACTAATGAACTATTAAAATTAACATTTTCTTTAAAAAGTTTGACTTTTAAACGGGGACTCTTTGCCCGAAACGGAGGGAGTACGTGTTACGTAGCTGCAAAGACAAACAAAAAAAGTCAAAATCACCTGCAGATGCAGTATGGAAATGCTCATTGACCGAATTGGAAGCTTAGATTTCACAGAAGACCACATCAAAATGTTGGAAAAAAAATTATCCAGGCACATAATTGATAGAATCGTAACCATTAAAAAGATTAATATAAAGAATGATGGAATAATACAAAGTCTTGTGAGGTGTTAAGTCAAAGGAGAAAACAATTTCAAATTTGGGGAAACATAACTGAAGCTTACACAAACAGATGTCAAGTTAATATTTGGAATCAATGATGGGAATAAGGAAATTGATATTTCCTTCTATAAATTTGCACTATGAGATTTTGTACAACATGCTTCCCTGAAAAGATGTCAAAAACTTTTTAAAAAAAACATAAGATTAATGCCAAAGCTAATATTTGATATGATCAGAGAGATGATGGAGCATATACAACAAGAAGATATCAATTGTGTTGCAAGATTTACAACATTGCTTGTTTTAGCAACGTTGTTGGTTACAAGCAAAACTTCATATATATCATGGGCATACACTATTTGTGTATCTGATTTGGACATGATATTTATTAGCAATTGGGCTTGTGGCCCAATTATTTACTTCCACTCACATTAAATATATTTATATTATTAAAGTTTAATTAGTTTCCTAATCCGAAGGAGTTCGGGATTGACTTAACTTAACCTACAAGAAATAAGGCTTCTTGTACAATAATATAAATATGGCAACTAAAGGGATAAATCCCTAATCTAGTAGAACACGCCTAAGAGGAGAAAACGTCTCCCCTTGCCCCCCCCCCAATCTCTCTCTCTTATATTCTATCTCACCAAAATACTCCCTCTAGCCTAACCATCAAGAGACTTGGATTTGCGGTATGAACTAGAATTGATATTCGTGCTACGTAATATCAATCCAACGAGAGAGACTTGCAGGATCTTTGATCGTGACATACGAAGATTGTAGCTCAAGCAGAAAGTCTTCCGCTTCGCTCAAAGTACAAGTTCGCACGAGGTAACTCATGATTACTCTAAGATAAGGAAGTTGATTGTTATATATTGATATATAAACCTTCATTGGTATCAGAGCCTATATACTTGATTGCTCGTTTCGTTATGCCATGAATTGCATGCTTTTGTTTTTTGGTTTGTTTAAAAGTTTTACACGATAACGAACCGAATGAGTTTTATTATTTCATGTGTAAAACTATTTTATTTTCGAGAAAATTTTATATGTCTGAGTTCCCTATGACGAGGCGAACAACATACTAAATTCTCGTTGAAATTCGTTGGGTATTTTTTCAAAATATCGCAAACCCTATTTTTGTTGAAAATTATTTTTTCTGAAATTTTGCATGTTGTTTTGACCTATTTGTATTCTATAAAACCGTGGTTTTATGGACTATACTTGTAGTACTCTGCGAGGGCTTTCCAACATCATATTATATGCTTAATTTGGACTTAAAATGAACATTTTACGGCCTCAAGAAGTTGGCTCGTGGATCACGTTCGCGAATTGATTTTTCGGGTTGAAAAATAAGCGTTCTACGATCCCCACTCTTGGCCTCGATATACATGCCTCTTGTGGAACTTCTTTCGGTATAAAAAGTACACGACTGGAAAGTACTGACGATACGAATCCAACGCCACCGTCCGCGACCTCATCAGAGCTGGGGAAGGCGGTGCATGGAACCCACTTTTCGGCTAGGTGCGTGAAGGCGGGCCACACAGTCAACCAGTCAACTATTGACTGGTCAACGATCAAACATTTGACTGCTAACGTTATCTACCACGTCATCAAGCGGGACCCATCTTATTCACACCTAGAATGATGATGTCATCAGTGACATCAACATGACGTCAGCCCTACCACGTCATCAGTGACATCAGCGGTGACGTCAGCCCTACGTCCAGACAGCTTCTCCCAGGAAGCCCACACGCGCAGGTGGCGCGTATGAGCGCGTGCAGCGTTTTTAGGACTCTGTTGTGAAAACGGTCGCTGCGTCTAGACTAATTTTGGCCTTCTGAGTCCAATGGTGGCCTTTGTTTTGGTCAATTCAGCCTGGAAGTATTTATTTTGGCCTTTTCAGTGTATAAAAACATGTTTTTTTGATTTATTAAAAATTCAAAAAAAAATATCCAGGGGTTGTTTTGTCATTCTATTACTATTTAGGGCTCTTTGGGTATGTTCAGTAATTTTTAAAAATTTTTGTGAATTTTAAACTATTTTAAAGTCATTTTTAGCATAATTAATTATCGTTTTGGACTCTAAAATTACGATTGGGACTACACAAGACCCAATAATTTTATTTTCAATAGCGAAAATATTTTTTGTACGTGTTATGTGCTTGATGGATTTGTTCTATCTTATTTCTTTTGTTTAAATTATCAATTTATGAATATTCATACTTTGGTTGTGATTACGAGCCTCACGGATTTTCCCTCCTTACGTGTATGATATAATTATATTTAGTAATTGATTTTTTGGAACAAAAGTGAATCGATATATATATATATATATATATATATATATATATATATATATATATATATATATATATATATATATATATATATATGTGTGTGTGTGTGTGTGTGTGTGTGTGTGTGTGTGTGTGTGTGTGTGTGTGTGTGTGTTATTTTTCTTACAATAAATTGTAGTGAAATGACTTCTAAAAATATAATCGTTGATCTTAACAAAAGTGAAAAATTGGATGGCACCAACTATAGTGTTTGGCAAAGGAAAATCACGTATTTGTTAAATGAGAAAGATGTTCTTGACAACCTAGATATTGTGATGGAAGAATCAAAGATGGCTAATTTGACCATCACCCAGCATCACCAGCAAATGCAGGAATTCCTTTAGTGGAAAAAAGAAAGATCGATGTGCACGTTGTGGGTCCCAAATGGCACAATAATAAGCTAGAAGGGGGGGTTGAATAGCTTATTAAACACTTAAAACTTTTTAGTAAATACTTTGAAATGTACTAGCAATCTATTAAAAAGATTGAAGTAGCGGAAGACCTTCAAGGTAGTTGTTCCAGGTCTGCCGATAAGGACTACCGGTAGACCTTTTACAAGTTACTTAAGTTCTGTTGTAAATGGATAAATATAATCAAAGTAATGAACAGTTCAAATATCGAACAAACAGTAAGGAACAACACAAGTATTTTGGGATGATTCACACTATAAAGAGTGCTACGTCCACCACCAAGGCAGTCAATCTTGGATTTAAATAGTGCACTATATTTTCCACTAGATCAATTACAAAGAATATCCCTAATGGATCGTGTACAAAATATTGACTTGTGTTTGGGGTCTAGGGAATTAAATATCTATAAATACCAGATATTTAATTTGTGCAAAAGTATAGTTAATGAATGTAAACAACAAGAAGTTAAAACAATAAGTGTTGATGAACAGCTTCTTGTTGTTGACGAGGACTTCTAGATCTGTAGAGGATCTTTTTATTGCACTGAGCTGTAAGACTTGGAGTTACGGAGTTTCAGAGCAATCCTTTAAGTGTTCGATCGATTCTGTACAGTTCTCTTTTTCTCCAGTCTTTAATGGTAGTATTTATAGCAGATGCACTTCAAAAGATCCGTTGGAGAAGACGGATACTTCAACAACTCTTTTATGAATGTATTAAATGCATGGGGCTGTCAGTCAAGGATTTTCGTCTTCACAGATATCTAGAGCAGGGAATGATTTACGAGATCTTCAAAAGGTGGGCGATTTAGGTGTCGATTCGAGAGTTGTTGCGGAGCAGTAGGAGGCAGATCGCTTTTCACATCGCTCAACACGAAAAGTCTTCCCTGCTGAAAGTTGCTTTCGGTGGCTTGATGTGTCAGGGAATGTCTTAGATTAATTCAAACAATGATCAGGATAAGTTTGAATTAATCCAATAAGTCATTGTTGGATAGGACACGTCATGAGAGACCAAGTGGACACAAGGTCTATCGTTTGTAGGCTTTGAGCAGGTCTTCCGGTGAAGCTTGAAGAGGTCTTCCACTGAACCTGTAAAGTCCTATAAAAACTATACTAGGCAAAGTTCTATATATAGTTGCCACGCTAATCGATACGCAGCCCGATTAGCCACTGAAGTATAAAACTAATGTAATGAACTGATCAGATATAAATCTAACACAAGAATCAACAATCTCCTCCTATTTATATACGGTCATCATTACTACAAATGAGGGCTAAAAGCACTATGTGATAGATAATAGCATGTCTGAGAAATTTATATATAATGTAGAAGAAGACATGTCTCTATCAAACAGAAGAGCACCTCAAGTGTAAGGAACTAATCTAAGTGCATACAAAGGTATAAAATTCATAGAACGACACACAGATTAGCAGCAGTTCAAATAAATTTAAACTGATTGTTTAAATTCTAAACAGATATAAAAAATAAAGTAACAAGAATTTAAACAAGACAATTTTGAAAAACAAATAATCTTCTGTATTTATAAACAAGATGTTTACATATAACAGAGTTTTCAAAAAGTAAGATAAATACAAAGGTAAGGGAAGATAAGATACAAAAACTACCAAGGTCTTTTTCCTGCCTTTGTCTAGCCTTCCTTTTCCCTTCGTTCTCTCTAGTTCTTCCATTCTATGCACGTACTGCCATCCGCATCGGTAGGAGGTCTAGTGGAGCGAGAACGAGAGTCCGTTCTTCACGAAGACGGTTGTTCTCTTCCATCAGCATTTTGTTGATTGACCTCATTTGCTTCTCCTCCGTGATGGCTAGATCACGATCACGATTAGCATTCATAATGTTGTGAGCAGAGTCGCGAGCAATGCGGTTGAGCTCTAGAACAGGAGGGCGACCGCTGCCGAGATGGAGAGTGATGGCATGGAAAAGCTAGAGAAAGGGAGGAGCAGATACGCACTTACTCATCTCGTTGAACTTCAACGTTGATCTTGACATCTCGTGAAGTCGTGTCGTGACTCGCCCAAAGCGAGTCCGCACATCCTCTTGAAATTTTCGAAGAAGCGGCAGTTCGGTCATTTGCCTTAGAAGCGGCGTGGCTATTTCTTTGCGGTAGCGGTAGTGATCTTTGATAAGCGGCCGATCGATGTTTTATTTAATCTTTTTCCTTGCAAGTGGGCAAGACTATTATAGAATAGTATTGGAAGCAAGGGTCGAACCCACGAGACAAGTGATCACTAAGTGCAAGGCAATTTATTGATAGCAAATTATTAACCTAAGGGGGGTTTTTATATTTAATTCTACTCTAAACTACTATTTATAGATGTTTAACTAATTAGACAGTAATAACATATATGAAGATCTTATGGTGGGTGACAATCTAGGATTCTGAGTTTCACTTGTATCTCCTTTATGTTCAATTCATAACAATATCATTCAATGTCTTGGGTTCGTTCACTAAAGATAGATATATTCTATTGAACAATTGGTTCTGTCTCCATCCCCACAAAATTCATCCATTCTATATCCTAAGCACATGAACTATCAATCTAGCTGTCACCTAGATTTATGATCTATCTGTCACCTCGATCATGTATGAACCTGGTCCTAACTTATCACTCGTGCATCGATAGGTCCAATTTATTGTGTTGGTGAGCCGTTGTACGACATATGCACTTGGTCATGCGTTATCCGCACCTCTAAGCCTTTATTATTTGCGATTACATTCATTTGTTCAAAGCAAAATAATATAGGGATTGATAAACAACACAATCAACAAGCATTGAATGAACATAAATAAGAATCAAAACATAAATTTGATACAAGTTACCTCCCACCTCCTAGATTATAGATGATTTAGTTCATCATCGACAATGAACAACACTTGGAGATGATTCGATACATGATTTGATCTTCAATACTTGTAATTACAAAATCTAACTATGTTATACAATCTAAAAACTACCTAAAATCTAACTAAGAGAGCTTCCAGTCGTCCTCCCTATTTTGGCTCGGCATCTGACTTCTATATATACTCGGGAGTTGTAATCCAATCGAATGACTGTGTGAAAATCCGTTTTTGACGCATTCTGACCACCTTTGTTTTGGGTACCTGCGTCCAAGGTCTCAAGATGTCCGGCCTTTGGAAATCTTGACTTGAGCCTTGTGACACGCACGCCTACCTTGCGGTCGCAAGTGCAGAGCACCTTGCGTCCGCAAGGTCTCCGGTCTGAGCCTTTTACTTCTTCTTCATTTTTCCTTTTTGGCCCTTCTTGAAATTTGCACTTAAAACCCTGGAGTTTGGCGTATTTTCACAAATAACCCTGAAACTTATAAAACTCACCGAAAACATATATTAGTAGCCAAAAGCCTCGTGAAATAGCATAATTTAAGTCATAGAAGCATATAAAATCGACGTATAAAATACATCGATCAAATACCCCCAAACTTAAACTTTGCTCGTCCACGAGTAAACAATAAACTTATAAATACAAAAGCATATAAATAACAAAAATTAAAATTTTTTTGGAGGGTGACACTATTTACACTCCTCTATAAACCCACAAACTCAAGGAGACTCTTTCGAGTGACTCGACTATGCAGATAAATACAAAAACATATAAATACAAAAGCGAATAAAAAAATTAAACTACAAATGAAACATAAAATCTTTTTGGCTTCATCTCAAGTTATAGGTGTATGGTATGCAAGTAATCTCAGTTTGTTGCTCACCACATATACATGCTTAGTCATATAGAACCAACTAGTCTTTTCTTAAAACTGCTACTACTTCTAATTTTCCGTGTGTGTGTGATCACCAGTCTTAAAGAATATCTTAACTAAAACAGTTTTATTAAGCTAAACACCACATTCATATGAAAATCAAAGTTTAATAGGAAATCATGCATTTAAGAATTATGAGATCTACCATCCAAACCCGGCCGCCATGCATGTAAAGGTCCCAAGGATTTAAAAGACTTATACACTCATCCCATGCACTTCTATGTATGACATACAATGCTCTCCTATCCCAATTACTTGTAATAGCTAAGATTATGCTAACACAGTGAGCTTTAGGGTGAATGATAATGATTATGAAGTGTGTGATCAATTTCATGTTACTCACTTGACAGTTAAAACATCACGAGCATTGGCAAGAAGATCATTAGGTCTTTATTTAGGTTGTAATGTAAGGCCAAGGTGATGGGGGATATGAAGGAAAGGAATAAGAATTCAAAGTGAGAGAGTAAGACTACCCTTTTATCCCTCATACTTCCAAGCAAAAGGAAGTTTTCCCTTTTTAGGCTAGGATCTGTAAAGACTACAAGTGGGGGTACCTTTTGCTACTTTTCAGTTTTCTTCTTCCCCCCCCCCCAAACTTGTTTTGGGCAATATATTTCTAAAAATATCACATCATTCTTATCAGCATGATTTTTCTAAAATATTTTTCTCTTGAAAGTTATGCTTCCATTTGAATCTTTGTTACACTCTTCTTCTTTCGTTTCATTTTTCGTCGATACACATTTTAAATTTTTTTTTCGACGACGGAAAGAAGAAGTCTTCCGAAAAATTGCCTAAATGAAAAGAAGTGGTCCTCCTAGAATCAATTTCCCACCCACATCCTATTCTCTCAAAGGGTAGGCTAAAAGTGTATATGCTTTTAAGGTTAAGATAATGTGGGTAATAGAAACGATGGCGAATGAGGGTTTAAATAGTGTGCTTAGCACACTCCATTCTTTTTCATTAGGCGCAACGGGGACACTAGGGATATTTTTAGTATAGGTCATGAAATATTTAGGCTCTAACGATCCAAAGATGGCCTAAGTCATTTCTTAATGCCAAATGCTCATGTAGTATATAAAGCAAGTAAGACAACACAAAATATCATATCAACTATGGGAATTGGGGGTTGAATGTTTAGCATCACTGGATTTTACATAAGCATTCGCTAAGTACAGATGGTAGGGACAATTGAAACTAACATGCAGACACGGTTCGAAAGTGTGCTTGAGATATATAAATAAGAAAAATCCAAGGGATCTAACTAACATGCAATTGACCCTAAGTTACAATTTAATGCAACAATCATGTTCGAATGGCTATGCATCATATTCTTGTGCATATCTTGTTGTAATGAAGTAGGTGTTATAAACTTTATAAAACTATTCTAATCAATCCATAATTAGGACTGGTGTGGGTGCCTGAAGAATTTGGAGAAAAGTAAAAGTTTTGCAAAATTAAGTAAATTCCAGAGGAATCTACAGACTAACTATGCGGTTCATTGCACTAACTCCTCATTGATTACGGCTAGCATTACCACACCTAAAACTCGATGATGAATATTTTGAATTTAATTAATTTTTTTTATAAATATATATTTTTTAAATAAATTTGGAGATGATGACGATGACTCTTTTGTTAGGACCCTGAAGGTCCTTTCTATTATAGTATTCTGGTCATGCCAACAACTCCGAAAATAAGAAAAAATAAAAATAGGAAAAATAGGGTGAAGTTTTAAATGGTCATCGTATAAAGAAATTTATCTTCACCCTAAAAACATAGCCCAACTCCATTCCTCGTTAGGCTAGGACCTGCTAAGACCTAAAGTTTAAAATCCCCCCCCCCCCAAACTTAATTTCTATTTTGTCCTCAAAATAGAGGAACATATGAGTGGATTGATGGGGTAGGACAAATATTAAAAGGAGATAGCGGGTCCACCTAACGAACGAGGACGGAACTTGGGCCTCGACTCATGGTGAGTCGGGCGGAAATAACGAATGAGGACGAAACTCGGGGATCGTGCCTGGTGGTAGCCCATAATAATCGGAAACATTTTGTCTCACAGTGTTAACCCAACCGAAAAAATTGGTTTGGTCGGCACGCATTTGTGCCAACTGCTGACTCACCATATCAGTTTGGAGGACAGCTTCCTCCAACCTGTTGGAGATCTCCACGAGCGGGTCCTCCACCTCCTCTTCGGGTTCCTCCTCTTGAGGAACCCTCACTCTCGGCTGCTGGTGATGTTCAAACAAAATGGGCCTTATGAGGACCGGACCGACCTTCAGCCTCTCCGCTGTTTGGGCATTCTCACGCCGCCTCACGCACACAAATCAGTAATCAAATGCGGGGCCGAACCCCGCATTCGTCCTACCTCTAATAAGGGTCTTGATTTGGCCGTTGATCAAATAGCCGACATCAACAGACCCACCGGACATAATGGTGTAGGTCAAGACAGCTCTCTCCCAATTCACCGTGTTTTAGTGACTGGAGGGCATGAGACGTCCACAAACAAATTTATACACGGGCTTGGCCGTGTCTTGGAGGAAGGACTCTCCCATGGTGCGTGGTCCAAAAGGTGGGTTGCGGTTATAGGACCACACCACACCAGGGAGAGCGATGGTCGCATTGACCACCTCGACAGGGATCATGGGGGCTTGGAGGTGTGTGCTAAAGTCATCGGCACCAACCGCAAAGCTGGAAGTGCCGAAATAAGTGTTAATGCTTTGGGAAGAAAAATTGACTACGATGTCCCTAACATTAACAGTGTCTAATACACCGCCATCTATGCCAATGTTGCCATTGGCATAGAATTCTCGGACAATGGGCACTACGGCTGCCCTTGCCGGAGAATCTAACAAAAGCCCCCACCTACGAGCTATCAGATTGGGACGGAGGCCAAAGTCTTCAGCCTTGAATCCCCTTTCAGGCACCAAAGACTTAGAGAGTTTGGACGTGTACCGTTCTGATGCCTCGTAGGACACGAATCGGGTGATGTCAAAATTTTGCTCTTCCGCCTGAGCGGGGCCGGAGGTCGAGGCACCGGTATTTCTACGCTTGCGAAACATTTTGTTTGATTTAATAAAATTTAAAGAATAAAAAGTTTAAACAAATAAAAGTGTGTTTTAAAATTTTAAAATTAAAATTTTATTCTAAGCATGCAAAAATTTTCTCTACGTTAAATTTTCTAGCACCCTAGCATGCAAATATTTTACGTGTAAAAATAATAAGGGTGATAGTGTTACTTGTTTGCAGCCTAAATGGAGAGAGTGCAGCCTGAGAGGAGCTTGATCGGCGTCGGCAATGGAGGTTCTTCTTCTTCTTCTTCAAAATCTTCAACCTTAGTGGAGTGTAATGGTGGATGAGAGGGAGGTAGAGGATGAAGGGTTTGAGGAGGGAGGAGAGAATCTTGAGATATGTGCTGGAATGTTGAAGGATCTGCCGGATTTTGAAGAGGTTGGGCGGCTGCTGCTACTGCTTGAGGGAGAGAGGGAAGTTTTCTGGTGAATTTCTGAAGAAAAACCCGGCACTGTTTATATATAGGGACCTTGCGGTCGCAAGGTCTGCCACACCTTGCGTTCGCAAGGTAGGCAGTCAAAACGGTTAGTCTTTTGTACTGATTCCCACGTCTGCCTGGTACACTGCACGAAAATCACATTTGCTGGGGACCTTGCGGTCGCAAGGTCCTTTACACCTTGCGTCCGCAAGGTGGGCAGAATCTTCCCACTTATTTTTCTTTCTTCTCTTTTCAACAGTTTGCAGTTTAGCCCTTCCGTTAATTCCGTTATGTTTTATATCTTTCATGTATGCAAAAACTAAACAAAAACTCTAAACTAAAATTATTAGTAATAATTAAATATAATACTAAGATGTTTTTCTCCCCCAAACTTGGATTTTGGCATATTTAATTTAAAATTAAATGTCCAAAAATTAAATTTAACGGAGAAAAACATATTTAATCTAACTATAAAAGCAAATAATATTCAAAATAGTGGGTTGCCTCCCACTTAGCGCCTTTGTTTAACGTCTTTGGCTCGACCAAACTGCAAGCCTAATCTCGGGGTGGTTCATTGTCACCAAAATTAACTCAATTGTTCGTTCAACTGACATCGGCTCTAAATATGGCTTGAGTCGGTGTCCATTCACTTTAAAAACTTCATTATTTTTAGGGTTTTGAATATCAACAGCTCCATGAGGGTAAATTCGTACAATTCTAAAGGGACCAGACCATTTAGATTTTAACTTTCCGGGGAATAGCCTCAATCTTGAATTAAACAGTAACACTTTCATACCTGGATGAAACATTTTGTTGGCTAACCCTATGTCATGATATTTATTGGTCTTTTCTTTATATGTCTTCGTATTCTCATACGAATTCAACCTATGTTCTTCTAACTCATTTAACTGAAACAATCTTTCTTCTCCGACCAATGTTAAATCTAAATTCAATTCTTTGATTGCCCAATAGGCCTTGTGCTCAATTTCGACTGGTAAATGGCAAGCTTTGCCATATACCATTCTATATGGACTCATTCCTATGGGTGTCTTAAAAGCAGTTCGGTATGCCCATAAAGCATCATTGAGTTTAGATTCCCAATCTTTACGATTAGGCCTAACAATCTTTTCTAATACTGCTTTTATTTGCCTATTGCTAACTTCTACTTGTCCGGATGTTTGTGGATGATAAGGTGTAGCTAACTTATGAGTTACACCATGCTTTCTAAGAACATTATTTAACAACTTATTGGTAAAATGAGTTCCTTGGTCACTTATTATGGCCTTAGGTACTCCATATCTAGCAAACAAATCCTCTACAAACTTAACTACTGTTTTTCCATCATTAGTCTTGGTTGCTACTGCTTCAATCCATTTAGAAACATAATCAACTGCGACTAGAATATATTCACAATTGTTTGACACAAGGAAAGGACCCATAAAATCAATACCCCTGACATCAAAAATTTCAACAACTAAATTAATATGCAAGGGCATCTCGTTTCTCTTTCCTATTCCACCTGTTCTTTGACACTTATCACATGTTCTATAAAACAGTTCACAATCTCTAAAAACAGTGGGCCAATATAAACCTGATTGCAAAATTTTCCTAGCAATTTTGTTTCCACTAAAATGACTTCCACAAGAATATCCATGGCAAAATTTCATGATACCTTGTTGGTCTTTTTCTGGAATACATCTTCTTATTAAAGAATCAGAGCAAATTTTGTATAAATAAGGTGCTTCCCAAAAATAATTTTTAGTTTCCGCCAAAAATTTCTTCTTTTCATAATGATCGAAATCTGGATCAATGATATCAGACACATATTAGTTGACAAAATCAGCATACCAAGGGTCGGAATCTTTAATGGCCAAGAGTTGTTCATCAGGAAAATTATCATTTATGGGGACAGGATCATCAAGAAATTGACGTTCAAGCAATGGTGAAAATTCTAACCTAGACAAATGGTCGGCTACGACATTCTCGGTTCCTTTTTTATCCTTGATAGTAATGTCAAATTCTTGTAACAATAACATCCATCTAATTAATCTTGGTTTAGCATCTTTCTTACTTAACAGATATTTCAATGCAGAATGATCAGAAAAAATTATCACCTTTGATCCTAGCAGATATGATCTAAAATTTTCTAAAGCATATACTACTGCCAAAAATTCCTTTTCAGTAGTTGTATAATTCAATTGAGCATCATTTAGAGTTCTACTAGCATAGTGGATCACATGAGGCTTTCTATCTACCCTTTGTCCTAACACGGCTCCAATTGCAAAATCTGATGCATCACACATGATTTCAAACGGAAGTGACCAATCAGGGCCGGATAAAATAGGGGCAGTAGTTAATTTTTCTTTTAATAAATTAAAAGCTTCTAAACATTCTTTATAAAAAAAAATTCTGTATCTTTTGCTAGAAAATTACACAGAGGTTTACAGATTTTGAAAAAATCTTTTATAAATCTTCGATAAAAACCAGCATGGCCAAGAAAACTTCTAACTCCTTTAACTGAAGTGGGAGGGGGTAGTTGTGAAATAACTTCAATTTTAGCTTTATCAACTTCAATGCCTTTATTTGAAACAACATGCCCTAAGACAATTCCATGTTTTACCATGAAGTGACTTTTCTCCCAACTTAAAGTTAAATTAGTTTCACAAACATCTTTTCGGGGCGATGTAAGGTTTTCTAAACAATGATCAAAAGATTTTCCAAAAACTGAAAAATCGTCCATGAAAACTTCTACGCATCTTTCAACTAAATCTGAAAATATAGAAATCATGCATCTTTGAAAAGTAGCTGGTGCATTACATAATCCAAAAGGCATTCTCCTAAAAGTAAAAGTACCAAAGGGACATGTAAAAGTTGTTTTCTCTTGGTCTTCGGGTGCAACATGGATCTGATTGTAACCGGGAAAACCATCAAGAAAGCAATAATATTCATGACCGGCTAATCTTTCAAGGATTTGATCAATAAATGGCAAAGGAAAGTGATCTTTCCTGGTTGCCGCATTTAATTTCCGCAAATCAATGCACATTCTATAACCAGTTATTGTTCTTGTAGGGACTAATTCATCTTTCTCATTTTTAACAACAGTAATTCCTGACTTTTTGGGAACTACTTGGACATGACTAACCCATTTACTATCTGATATAGGGTAAATTATACCCGCATCTAAAAGCTTAAGAACTTCTTTCCTAACAGCTTCTTCCATGTGTGGGTTAAGTCTTCTTTGCCTTTCTCTTGAAGGTTTACTACCTTCTTCTAGATGTATTTTATGCATGCACATTGATCGATGTTTTATTTAATCTTTTTCCTTGCAAGTGGACAAGACTATTATAGAATAGTATTGGAAGCAAGGGTCGAACTCACAGAGACAAGTGATCACGAACAGTACAATTATTGATAGCAAATTATTAACCTAAGGGGGGGTTTTTATTGTTTAATTCTACTCTAACTATTAGTAATAGATGTTTAACTAATTAGACAGTAATAATAGATATGAAGATCTTATGGTGAGTGGAAATCTAGGATTCTGGGTTTCACTTATATCTCCTTTATGTTCAATTCATAATAATGTCATTCAATGTCTTGGATGTCTTGGGTTCGTTCTAAAAATAGATATAGTACGTTGAACAATTGGTTCCCCGCCTCCATCCCATAAAATTCATCCATTCTATATCCTAAGCACATGAAGCTGTTAATCTAGGCTGTCACCTAGATCATGTAAGAACACGGTCTAACTTATCACTCTCGTGCATCGATAGGTCCAATTTATTGTGTTGGTGAGCCAGTATACGACATATGCACTCGGTCATGCAGTTATCCGCACCTCTAAGCCTTTATTATTTGCGATTACATTCATTTGTTCAAACCAAAATAATAGAGGGGTTGATAAAAAACACAATCAACAAGCATTGAATAGACATATATATATATATAAGAATCAAAACATAATTCGATACAAGTTACCTCCCACCTCCTAGATTATGGATGATTTAGTTCATCATAGACAATGAAGCGACACATGGAGATGATTGGATACATGATTTGATCTTCAATACTTGAAATTACAAAATCTAACTATGTTATACAATCTAAAACTACCTAAAATCTATGAAAGAGAGCTTCCGGCCGTCCTCCTTATACTTTGGCTCGGCATCGACTTCTATATATACTCGGGAGTTGTGATTGGATTGAATGTGTGAAAATCGAAAATCAAGCATTCTGCCCACCTTGCGGTCGCAATGTGCTCGATACCTTGCGTCCGCAAGGTCTCCAGTATGTCTGGCCTTGGAAATCTTGACTTGAGCCTTTTCTACCCGTACTGCCTACCTTGCGGTCGCAAGGTCTGAGGCACCTTGCGTCCGCAAGGTGTCCAGATTGACAATCTTCATTGTTTCTTTATTATTTTCCTTTTTTGGCTCTTCTTGAAATTTGCACTTAAAACCCTGGAGTTTCGTGTATTTTCACAATTAACCTGAAACTTACAAAACTCGCCGAAAACATATATTAGTAACCAAAAGCCTCGTGAAATAGCATAATTTAAGTCATAGAAGTATATAAAATCGACGTATAAAATACATCGATCAAATACCCCCAAACTTGAACTTTGCTCGTCCACGAGTAAACAAATAAACTTATAAATACAAAAGCATATAAATAACAAAAATTAAAATCTTTTTGTGAGGGTGACACTATTTACACTCCTCTATAAACCCACAAACTCAAAGAGACTCTTTCGAGTGACTCGACTATGCAGATAAATACAAAAACAAATAAATACAAAAACGAATAAAACATAAAATCTTTTTGGCTTCATCTCAAGTTATAGGTGTATGGCATGCATGTAATCTCAGTTAGGTGCTCACCACATATATGCAGGCTTAGTCATATAAAACCAACTAGTCTTTTCTTAAGACTGCTACTACTTCTAATTTCTCCGTGTGTGTGTGATCATCAGTCTTAAAGAATATCTTAACTAAAACAGTTTTATTGAGCTAAACACCACATTCATATGAAAATCAAAGTTTAATAGAAAATCATGCATTAAGAAGTATGAGATCTACCATCCAAACCTGGTTAGTTACAGACAGAAAGGTCCCAAGGATTTAAAAGACTTATACATCCATCCCATGCACTTCTATGTATGACATACAATGCTCTCCTATCCCAATGACTTGTAATAGCTAAGATTATGCTAACACAGTGAGCTTTAGGGTAATTAATGAATAAGAAGTGTGTGATCAATTTCATGTTACTCACTTGACAGAAAAAACAACATAAGCATTGGCAAGAAGATCATTAGGTCTTTATAAGCTTGTAATGTAAGGCCAAGGTGTTGGGGGATATGAAGGAAAGGAGTGAGAATTCAAAGTGAGAGAGTAAGATTACCCTTTATCCCTCATACTTCCAAGCAAAAGGAAGTTTTCCCTATTTAGGCTAGGACCTGCAAAGACCACAAGTGGAGGAGTGCTTTCTGTAACTTTTTAAGTTTTCTTCTTTCCCCCAAACTTGTTTTGGGCAATATATTCTTCTAAAGATATCACATCATTCCACTCAGCAGAATTTTTCTAACATATTTTTCTCTTGAAAGCTATGCTTCCATTTGAATCTTTGTTTACACTCTTCTTCTTCCGTTTCATTTTTCGTCGACACATGATTTTTTTTTTTCGACGACGGAAAGAAGAAGCCTTCCGAAAAATAGCCTAACTGAAAAGAAGTGGTCCTCCTAGAATCGATTTCCCACCCACATCCTACTCTCTCAAAGGGTAGGCTAAAAGTGTATAGGCTTTTAGGGTTAAGTTAATGTGGGTAATAGAAACGATGGCGAATGGGGGTTTCAATAGTGTGCTTAGCACACTCCATTCTTTTTCATTAGGCTCAAAGGGGACACTAGAGATATATTTTAGTATAGGTCAGGGAATATTTAGGCTCTAACGATCCAAAGATGGCCTAAGTCATTTCTTAATGCCAAATGCTCACATAGTATTTAAAGCAAGTAAGACAACACAAAATATCATATCAACTATGGGAATTGGGGTTAAGTGTTTAGCATCACTGGATTTCACATAAGCATTCGCTAAGACAGATGGTAGGGACAATTGAGACTAACATGCAGACACGGTTCGACAGTGTGCTTGAGATATATAAATGAGAAAAATCCAAGGGATCTAACTATCATGCAATTAACCCTAAGTTACAGTTTAATGCAACAGTTATGTTCGAATGGCTATGTATCATATTCTTGTGCATATCTTGTTGAAGTGAAATAGGTGTTATAAACTTTATAAAACTATTCTAATCAATCCATAGTTATGGTGTGAGTGCATGAAGAATTTGGAGAAAAGTAAAAGTTTCGCAAAATTAAGTAAATTCGAGAGGATCTCTGAGACTAATTATGCGGTTCATTGCACTAATCTCCTCATTGACTACGACTAGCATTACCACACCTAAACTCGAGGATGAATATTTTGATTTTTTTTTATATATTTTTTTAAGAAATTGGGAGATGATGCGATGACACAATTGATGATGGGTCCCCATAAGAGGAACCCACGAGTATCCAAAATGAGTGTGATACGGTCAAGGCAACACCTCGAAAATTAGAAAAAAATAAAAAAGGAAAAATAGGGTGAAGAGTTAAATGGTCATCAAGAAAGAAATTTTCTTTCACCCTAACGACATAGCCCAACTCCATTCCTCGTTAGGCTAGGGCCTGCTAAGACTAAAAGTTTTAAATCCCCCCCCCAAACTTAATTTCTATTTTGTCCTCAAAATAAAGGAACATATTAGAGGATTGATGGGGTAGGACAAATATCAAAGGAGATAGTGGTCCACCTAACGAGCGAGGATGTAACTTGGGCCTCGACTCACGGTGAGTCGGAAATAACGAACGAGGACGAAACTCGGGGATCGTGCCGGGAGGAGTCCATACAAGTTGGGCCACGTCCCACGGTGTTGGCCCAACCAAAAATTCGATGCAGTCAACGCATGGCCTGCCGACTCATCATATCACTTAAGAGGGCGATTTCCTCGGCTGTTGGAGATCTCCACGAGTGGGTCCTCCTCCTCTCTTCGGGTTCCTCCTCTTGAGGAACCCTCACTTCGGCCGGTGGTGTTCAAACAAAATGGCCCTAGTAATGGCCAGGACCGGCCTTGACCTCTCGCGTGTTTGGGCATTCTCACGCTTGCCCTCTACTACAAATCGGTAATCAAATGCGGGCAGCGAACCCCGCATTCGCCCTACCTCTTATAAGGGTCTTGATTTGGCCGTTGATCAAAGCGACCAACATCAATGGACCCACCATCATAATGGTGTAGGTCAAGCCCCTCTCCCAATTCACCGTGTTTTGGTGACTTGAGGGCATGAGACGTCCATAAACAAATTTATACGGGCTTGGCCGTGTCTTGGAGAAGGACTCTCTCATGGTGCGTGGTCCAAATGGTGGGTTACGGCTATAGGACCACTCCACACCAGGGAGAGCAATGGCAGCATTGACTACCTCGACAGGGATACGGGGGTGGAGGTGTGTGCTATAATTATCGGCACCAACCGCAAAGTTGGAGGTGCCGAAATGAGTGTTAATGCTTTGGGCCGAAAAATCAACTACTATATTCCTAACATTAACAGTGTCTAGCACACCACCATCCATGCCAATGTTGCCATTGGCGTAGAATTCTCAGACAATAGGGACTACGGCATCCCTTGGCGGAGAATCTAACAAAAGCCCCTACCTACGAGCTATCAGATTGGGACGTATACCAAAGTCTTCAGCCTTGAATCCCCTTTCGGGCACCAAGGACTTGGAGAGTTTGTTTGTATACCTCTCTGATGCCTCGTAGGACACAAATCGGGTTATGTCAAAATTATGCTCTTCCTTCTGAGCGGGGCCGGAGGTTGAAGCGCCGGAATTTCTACGCCTACGGAACATTTTGTTTGATATAAAAATTTAAAACAAAAAATTTTAACAATTAAAATTGGTTTTAAAATTTTAAAATTAAAATTTATTCTAAAGCATGCAAATTTTTTTCTACATTAAAAACTATCTAACACCCTAGCATGCAAATATTTTTACGTAAGAAATTAAAGAGGGTGTTAGGGTTACTTGTTTGCAGCCTTAATTGAGTGATTGCAGTCGGAGTGGAGTCTGATCTTCGACGGCAACAATGGATATTCTCTTCCTTCTCCTTCAAAAGCTTCAACTTGAAGGAGTGTAATGGCGGATGGGGGAGATGGAAGATGAAGAGTTTTGAGGAGGGAGGAGAGAGATCTTGAAGTTGATGCCGGAATTGAAGATGATTTGCCGGAATTTGGAAGGTTGGGCTGCTGCTGCTGCTGGAGGAAGAGAGGGAAGAGTTATGTGTGTTTTTCTGAAGAAAACCCGACACTGATTATATAAAGGGACCTTGCGGTCGCAAGGTCTGCCACACCTTGCGTCCGCAAGGTCGGCAGTCAAAGCGGTTGGGATTCTTCATTCATTCCCCATGTCTGACACTACACTGCACGATATTCACATTTACTGGGGACCTTGCGGTCGCAAGGTCCTTCACACCTTGCGTCCGCAAGGTGGACAGAAACTTCCTTCTTGTTTTCTTTCCAATCTTTTCAACAGTTTGCAGTTTAACCCTTCCGTTAACTTCCGTTATGTCTTGGATATTTCTTGTATATAAAAACTAAACAAATTCTAAACTAAAATTATTAGTAACATATAAATACAACACTAAGATGCTTTTCTCCCCCAAACTTGAATTTTGACATATCTAATTAAAAATTAAATGTCCAAAAATAAAATTTAACGGAGAAAAGCATAATTAAACTAACTAAATAACAAATAACTTTCAACATAGTGGGTTGCCTCCCACTTAGCGCCTTTGTTTAACGTCTTTGGCTTGACCAAACTGCAAGCCTAATCTCTTGGTGGTTCATTGTCAGCCAAACGGATTAACTCAATTGTTCGTTCAACTGACATTTGCTCAAAATATGGCTTGAGTCGGTGTCCATTCACTTTAAACACTTCATTATTTTTGGGGTTTTGTATATCAACAACTCCATGAGGATAAATTCGTATGATTCTAAAGGGACCAGACCATTTGGATTTTAACTTTCCTGGGAATAACCTTAACCTAGAGTTAAACATCAATACTTTCATGCCTGGATGAAGCATTTTGTTGGCTAATCCCATGTCACCACTACCTGCACCTCCTCCAGTGCTAGTACCAGCTCTAGTATCCACCATCTTAACCTACAATAACACTCGACGTTAAAATAATTCTATCACACAAAACCAACCCTCTAGGCCAAGAAACCTATCTCGGACGACAGCTAAAATTATAAGCATAGCTCTGATACCAACTGTGACGACCCGACCCGACCCGGACCTCAAGACGAGATCCCAAGGTCGTGCTGCCAAAAGAAGCACAACAACAAATAATGGGTAAGGCTGTAACAGCGATATGCCAATGACTCAACAAATGAGGAAGCAAAAATAATTACAATGGTGCCCAAGCTAACAAGCTTAAAATAAATACAACCTAAGAGATAATAAATCTCTTGGTCCAAAAATTCGAAGCACGTGACGCAACATTAGACACACACATAAAACCACCTATCATGCAATAATATAGCAATAATAAACCAAGTCATCGACGACGTTACAGCCGGAACCCAACATTAAACTAAGTCTACAACTCTAGTCTAACACACGCAACGGCTAAAAACATGCCAGAGGACAACACAATAAACCAACCATCTTGATTAACATAATATGAAATATCATCATCATAAAAATGTACAAGGCACGACTAACACAAGTCGGCTCCCAAAAGATTAAGTACTAACAACAAGTACAAATACAAATACACAATAAGTCTTGCTACCCTTCATAAAGTTTACATAACTTTACTTTTCCCATCGTCATTGCCAAAAGAAAATGTAACTAAACATAACTAGGTAGCAACCTCGCAAAAGATCCACGAACGTTACTCGCGAACTACTTTGATCCACTAGCGCAACTCGGATCTAGGGAAAAACAATCAAACAAAAATAGAGTAAGCCATAAAGACTTAGTAAGTTACTAAATATAACTTTCTGTCATGACATCATGCTCAAGCAATAATAAATCATGCTATCGACATAATATAATTTTTCATCAATAAATCATGTCAAGGCATTCATGCTCAACCATCATATGAATTATGTTATCAATAAATTATAACAATTCATTAAATCACCTCAACCATCATATCATATCATATTCACATAGCACATTGTTCACATATTAAAACTTGTGAAATAATCACTTAAAGAAGACATGATACCCATTTACCATTTTTTTCGTGTCGCTCCTGCAAAAACACGTGCAAACCAAATGTGTCCTCGATACCCAATTCGTGGCATCGAAGTCCTCGAGACATTCCCCGCTCGAGTTCTATAGTTATCAAAGTCATGTTTAAATACTACAACTATGATCAACTACATCCCCGTCGTGGCCATCGATGGAGGAGTGTGTGCAACCCGGCACGGCGATCCATCGCGATCACGAATCCCATAATTCGTGAAAACGATACATCATCCCGCCATAGACACTAACTGACAACTCCTGCTGGACTCAACCTCAAGCACAAGTAATATATACTCACATGCTCAAATAATAGAAGAGTACAAAAAAAATGCACTCAACCAACCAAGTAGGTACATACTCTACAATTTTTCCTAGTCATGCATTTATTCATAACTAGCACATAAACACATTAGAGAATAAAATAAGACTCTAATTTTCAAGTGTCCTTCATACACTTCTAAAATGGTAGGAGGCTCAACCTCCATCAAAACTACCCCACATTCCGTAGGACTTAATTATGTAGTTCATAAAAATCATATTAGTCCAATGGTTGACTCAGTTGAGTCTTTTCTACACTTTCATAAATTTAGGGCATGTAAGCCATTGGCCACATTACCCTTCTATGTTCATAACTAAAATTCAAGACTATGTTCTCAAGGTCTCCAAACCACAATAACCCCAACAAAACACTCAATTAATAATCATAGCACAAAAATCACATTTTTTCAAGCATATACATAATTTTGCAATTCTACCAACATACTTCCAAGACTTACACTAACAACATGGAATGGATTAACATACTAAAATACACATGAATAACAACCTAAACATGGTCTCTAGCAAGTTCATCCAACAAAAAATTCCAAGTAGGCATATGAATAACATGGCATGAACTAGAAGCCCTAAGTGCACTCATTGACCTCAATTAGTACCAAGATTGTTTTCCCTAGGGTCAATGAGGCAAAAATAAAAGAGGAAGGGCTGTAGTAACTTACTTGGTATCCCTACAATGAGCAACCAAATCAGCAAATAAAATGGTGAAAGGTGTCCTCCTCAACAATCTCTTCTCTTCTATAGACTTGGCTTGAGCAAAGGATCACCACTTCAATGGAGTTCAAGGATGAACTCCCAAGAACCCTCAAGAACACTCTCAAGAAGACTCCCCACGTTTTTGAAGTGTAATGACAGTAAATGGGGGCCTTAGGACTAATTTTGTGGTACACAAAGGTTGCAAAGTTAGTGAGACAAGTGTCAATGCCTTATGGAAGTAAAATTAGATATTTGTGGTCGGTTACTCTCTTGGTTGCAGCCACTAACCCGCTAATAAAATAATTAGATTAGTTAGGATGTTATTAGTGTTAGTTAGGAAGGTTTAGGAAGGGTTTAGGATAGGTCTAAGTGTGGTTGGAATGGTCAAACCCGTCCAGCTCGAAGCTGTCAAAGGGTACCATGTGGTCACATGGAGTGTTAGCATGCGAGCGCATGCTCCAGGTTAATCCAATTTTTAACTTGGTTGCTTCCTTGCTTGGCCTAGGTCTCTCCCCCTTGCATTCTCAAGTCCTCCAAGGCCAAAAGGGTCTATAATTCAAGCCTAAAGGACTCCAATTCACAACCAAAACATCCAAGGTTCAAACCTTAATTTAAAATGGTTTAGGACTCTCACAAAGCTCACACGAACGTCAATCGAAAAAGTCGTACAAAGAAGAAGAACAACAAGAAGTAAACTAACAATCAAATCGTCGATTCAACAAGCATTCAATCAAGATTTAAATCATGTTAAGGATGTTGTGAATGATCTCTAATACTTATACATGTGCATCCAATATATATAAATAACCAAAGTCTCAAAGTGTAGCATGTATGAAAAATGAATACAAGCATAGAAAACGATGTCAACGAACAAGCTATTGAATCCAAGCATATGCATGAGCTAAGTAAACATACTTATGATGATTATGAATGTATGAACTCAAGCATATGACAAGCATGCAATAATTTAGGGTATTACAAATTTAATAGTTGATGTTTTTGTGACACACACTGATAGTCATTGTGAGACTTGTTTCGACACGCTATCGAACCACCTTAGCCATTCGCGAAGTCGGGGAGGTTAGGGTTGACTATAAGATGCGAGAGCCCATAGTTAACCAATTTTGTTTGTCTTGGCTACCAACATGTTTGTAGAAAAATATAGATTTTTTTTTTGCAAAGTATTACACATGCATTTGGTTATTATTGTGTGTTCTTCATGCTTTTGATGGCATAGCAAACCATTAGATGATCACTAGAATTATGGGATAAGATTCGAGAGCCCGTCCTTTTAATTTCGAAAATCACAATAATTGTTTGTGTTACGTGAGACCGAGAGGAGATCGTGTGTAGATAGCCATTGGGTGTTTGTTTTGGCATGCGACTATTTTCTCATATGTTATAAGATGCGAGAGCCCGTAGCTAGGAGTGGTAGATAGATTTGTTACACGTTGCGAGAGCCCGTAGTGAATAATGTTGTGCACCCGACTACCAAGACTTGAGTTAAAGAAAAGTAAAAAGAGAATTAAAATTAAACATCGACTAGACTAGAAATATTGCACTGCTATCTTTTTATCTTGATTTATTGTTCCCAAACCACTTGCGTGTTAGTTTAGATTTTAATTGCTTTCTTAGATTTTTTTTATATTTTTAGTTTTTAATTTATTTTCTTTTCGCTCAAATATAATTAGTTAGCCTAATTTTGGTACTTAGTTGGAGTGAGAATTACGTACATTCTCTGTGGGATCGATAACTCGTACTTATTTACACTTTATTACTTGATACGACCGGGTATTCTTGTCCGAGTTGCATTTTTACGCACACCAGAGGGGAATATCTGTTGAATAATATCGAACTAGATATTGCAGGTTTGTGAGATGTCAAGTCCTTTCCGTAAGTTGACTTTTGCAAAGCTTGAGTATTTTGTCATTTCTGAACATTTGCAATGATTCCACTTGTCGCACGTGCATCCTAAGAAGCTTTGAAGGTCTGTTGGTTTTATATCCTTGAAGAAGAGATTATCAACCCGTAGAAATGTCTACTGCTTGATATTCTTGAAGAAGAGATTATTAACTCAAAGAGGTGTCTGCCGATTGTTGATTCTTATGTTAGATTTATATCTGTTCAGTACATTACATTAGTTTTATACTTCTGTGGCTAATCGGGCTGCGTATCGATTAGCGTGGCAACTGTGTATAGAACTTTGCCTTGTATAGTTTTTATAGGACTTCACAGGTTCAGCGGAAGACCTCTCCACAAGCTTGATCGGAAGACCTGCTTTCAGCTCGTAAACGACAAACCTGGTGGCATCCAGTGGTTTCGTAAGAATGTCTGCCAATTGATGCTCTGTTGGAACATATTCCAAACTGATGTTACCTTTTTCCACATGATCTTTGAGGAAGTGATAACGAATATCAATGTGCTTTGTCTTGGAGTGCATCATTTGGATTTTGGAGGCCGAAATTGCCTGATGTGTTATCACACATGATTGGGCGGGCTTTGCGTCTTGATGTTGTAGTCCACTAGTTGTTGCTTCATCCATAGGAGTTGAGAGCAAGCAATGCTTGCAAAGCAATGTATTACGCTTACGTGGTTGAATTTGCAAGCGATCCTTGTTTCTTGCAAGACCATGAGACAAGTCTATTTCAAGGAATTGACAAGTCCCATGGTGCTTCTTACGCTCACTTTGCGGTTGCATAATCTGCATCCGAGTATCAACTAGATTGAAATTGTTGGTTTTGGGATACCGGATGCCTAGATTAGTTGTTTTGAGACATATCGATGATACGTTTGGCGCAAGCAAATGTGACTCTTTTGGATCTGCCTGAAATCTAGCACAAACACAAGCGACAAACATAATGTCGGTCTACTAGCGGTAAGGTAAAGAAGTGAACCTATAATTCCTCGGTACTTGGTCATGTTCTCTTGCTTTCCCTTCTCATCTTTGTCAAGATGGCAATCGGTAGACATTGGAGTTTTGAATCCTTTAGCTGAATCAAGACCAAACTTCTTGATTAGTTCTTTTGCATATTTGGTTTGGTGATGAAGATTCCGTCTGAAGTGTTGTATCTCGGCCCTAGAAAGTAGGTAAGTTCACCCATCATCCTCATCTCGAACTTGCTCTGCATCGCTTCTCGAATCTTTTACACGGGCTTTGGTTAGTTGATCCAAAGATGATGTCGTCCCACATAGATTTGTACCGTAAGAGAATGGCCTTTGTGCTTGAGGATGAATAAAGTAGTGTCTATTCTTCCTCTCACGAATCCTTGTTCTATTAAGAACTTGGATAGAGTTTCATACCAAGCTCTAGGAGCTTGCTTCAGGCCGTAGAGAGCTTTCTTGAGTCGGTTGACATGATCCGGTTTGTGACAAATCTGGAGGCGTTCTACGTATACGATTTCTTGAAGATCACCATTCGAGAAAGGCACTCTTTACATCCATCGATACAATTTGAAGTCCATGAGCGAGGCATAGGCTAGAAAGAGTCTCGATTGCTTCTAGTCTAGCAACAGAGCAAAAGTTTCATCAAAGTCAATTCCTTCTTCTCGGTAGCCACAGCCGGTCTAGCTTTGTTTCGGTGACATTTCCTTCTTCATCTCTTTTGTTTCGAAAACCCACTTGGTGCCGATGGCGGATGACCGTCGGTCTTTGAACTAAGCTCCACACTTTACATCTTTCAAAGCTGGTTCGGCTCTTCTTGCATAGCTTCAATCCGGTTATGATCTTCGATAGCTTCATCAATCTTCTTTGGTTCGAGTTCGATACAAATGCATAAGCAAACATAGTTTCTTCTCGAACTTTATTTCTCGTACGAACTCCTGTGTTGAGATCACCAATGATTTGAGAAATGGGATGATCTCTTGCTTCAATAACAGTTGGAGGAAGATCACTTCTGGTGGGTTCTTCTCTTAAGAGTTCCGGAGTAGGTTGAGAAGAAGATTCACCAAAATCTGGTTCAGAAGAAATAGAATCTTCAAAACCTTCATTTTTTGGTGAACAAGAAGGATGAGTGATCTGTAATGGTGCTTGGGGTAAAACAGAAGAGATGGGTTCAGGGTCAACAGAAGAGTTGTGATCGGTACCGGCAGAGTTATCGTCTACCGGTGAAGGGTTAGCGGTACTTGAGGGGTCTGAAGAATTAAATATCTGTAAATACAGGATATTTAATTCGTTCAAAAGTATAGTTAATGGAAGTAAACAACAAGAAGATAAAATAATAAGTGTTGATGAGCAGCTTCTTGTTGTTGACGAGGACTTCTAGATCTGTTGAGGATCTCTTGATTGCACTGAGCTGAAGGACTTGGAGTTATGAAGTTTCAGAGCAATCCTTTAAGTGTTCGATTGATTCTGTACAGTTGTTTTTGTTCCAGTCTTCAATGGCAGCATTTATAGCAGGTGCACTTCAAAAGATCCGTTGGAGAAGACGAATACTTCAACAACTCTTTTCATCAATGCATTAAATGCATGGGGCTGTCAGTCAAGGATTTTCGTCTTCACAGATATCTAGAGCAGGGAATGATTTCTGAGATCTTCAAAAAAGGTGGGCGATTTAGGTGTCAGATCTGAGAGTTGTTGCAGAGACTAGGGGATGCACGCTTTCACTGCTTTCATTCGGGGACGAAAAGTCTTCACTGCTCGGAAAGGTTGCTTTCGGCGGCTAGATATGTCAGGGAATGTCTTGGATTAATTCAAACAATGATAAAGATAAGTTTGAATTAATCCAATTAATCTTTGCTGGAAAGGTCATGACATAGAAGACTAGGTGGACACGAGGTCTGCCGTTTGCGAGCTGAAAGCAGGTCTTCCGATGAAGCTTGTGGAGAGGTCTTCCGCTGAACCTGTGAAGTCCTATAAAAACTATACAAGGCAAAGTTCTATACACAGTTTCCACGCTAATCGATACGCATCCCGATTAGCCACTGAAGTATAAAACTAATGTAATGTACTGAACAGATATAAATCTAACATAAGAATCAACAATCTCCTCCTATTTATATCTGGTCATCATTACTACAAATGAGGGTTGAAACAAACTATGTGATAGATAATAGCATGTCTTTAGAGATATTATATATAAATTTGCGGAAGACATGCCTCTATCAAACAGAAGAGCACCTCAAGTGTAAGGACTAATCTATGTGCATACAAGGGTATAAGAAATCACAGAATAGCACACAGATTAGCAGCAGTTCAAATAAATTTAAACTGATTGTTTAAATTCTAAATAATATGGATATAAAGTAACAAGAATTTAAACAAGATAACCTTTTTTTGAAAAACAAGTAATCTTCTGTATTTATAAACAAGAAGTTTACATATTACAGAGTTTTCAAAAATGAAGATAAATACAAAGGTAAGGGAAGAAAATATACATGAACTACCAAGGTCTTTTCCCTTTGCCTTTATCCGCAGCCTCTTTTTCTCTTCGTTCTCGCTCAAGCTCTTCCACTCTGCGTTCGTATTCGTCATCTGCATCAGTTGGGGGTTTGGTGGAACGAGAACTAGTAGTCGGTAGCTTCTTCACGAAGTAGCCGGCCGTTCTCTTCCATCGATCTCGTTGATTGACCTCATTTGCTTCTCCTCCGTGATGGCCAGATCACGATCACGGTTGGCATTCATGACGTTGTGAGCAGAGTTTCGAGCTAAGTTGTTGAGTTCTAGAACCGGAGGGCGACCGTGGCCGAGATGGAGAGTGATGGCATGGAATAACTCGTAGAAAAGTGAGGAGCAGATATGGACACACTCATCTCGTTGAGCTTCAATGTTGATCTTGACATCGGTAAAGTCGTCAGTCGTATCCAAATCGGGACATCCTCCGCACATCCTCTTGGAATTGGCGAAGAAGGGCGGCAATGCGGTCATTGGCTTTTGAAGCGGCAGTGGCTATTTCGGCGGTAGCGGTAGAGATGCTTGTAAGCTCGCCTAGCCGCTGGTAGATGGCATCCAGCCGTGACAAAATTTCATCATTGGCCGGCTGATGAGAGGTAGTTGCCTGGCCAATATGAATTATGCCGGCAGAGGTAGAGTCGGCAGGCCTTATGGGCTGTTGGAGAGGAGGAGTGATGGAGGCGGAGGAAGACGAGTCTTGGGTTGGTATGGTGTTGGTGGAGGAAGATATGGTAATGGGTGGAGGGGGAGGTGGTGTTGGTGGGGAATCAATCTCAATGTCGTCGTGTCGAATTGTCACCGATATGAGATGATTCGGTAAGGGGTGAGAAAACCGTAAGGAAGGGCGAGGGGTAGAATAGGGATTTTGGTTTTCTAAGGGAAGGTTGAAAAGGTTGAGGAGGTTGATGGGTAGAGGGAAATAGGTCTGCTACTGACGAAAGTTCGACAAGGAACTTGGCGGCAGCAGAGTCTAATGGATGGGTGGGAGGGGGGATTTGAGTTAGCTGTGGTGTGGTTGGGATTGGTGAGGTGAGGAAGGTGTAGATGGGTCAGGTGAGTAGTTGAAAGGGGAAGGTGGAGGAGGAGTGGGGGTTCTGGCTGGCTCCTCCTGAATTTGAGGCTCCTCGTGAGGGATAGGGTCCTCCGGAGGTGGTGAATTCCTCTGAGTAGATGACTCAGGAGGAATAGATGAAGGGTTGACAGGAATAGATGAAAGGTTGACAGTTGAGGGTTGGGCGTCGGTAGTGGTAGTTGGTTGGCTGGCGGTAGAAGGTTTGGGACCGGTAGCTCTCCTTTTCTTCCTTAGCGGATGAATAGGAGACTCAGCTGCTTCATCGGTAGAGGTTGGAGGGACTGCCGGTGGCTGGTCTTCAAAGGTTTTACGAAGTCTCATTCGTTTTGGTTTGGGAGTGGGTACAGAAGATGGTGAAGGTGCATGGCTGGGTTGGGTAGGTGGCTGTGAGGATGGCTGGGCTTGGGCAGGTGGAGGTGAAGAATGGCTGGATTGGCCTGGTGCCTTGTTCTTTTGGCCTTCCTTCATCTCCTTCCTAATCCACTTGGCATGCTCCTCTTCAGTTGGAGTGGCCTCTTCCGGCCTTGTCTTCTTTGCTTTGCCCTTGGCTGCCATCTTGGTTCGAAGCTGCTGCTCTGCCTCATCAGCCAAGTCTTTAGCCTTTTGAAGTCTTCTAAAAAGAGCAATGACTAGATCATACGTTTCATCTTTAGATGTCATAGTTTCAATCCAAGTGAATCTGGAGTAGTCGTCAACTACTACAAGTGTGTTGTCTCCCCGAAATCGGGTGTTGTGATTGGTCCAAAGAGATCCATATGCAGTTGAAGACGCCTGCTTGTTGACAATACAAACTTTCTTTTGAAGGAAGACTTGGAAAGTTTTCCTAGTTGACAAGCTTTACAACTTCTGTCATGGTCGGCAGACACCGTAGGTAGACCTTTGACAAGCCCATTTTTGGAGAGCTTGGAGAGGTGCTTGAAGTTGAGGTGATCGAGACGCTTGTGCCATAGCCAACCGTTGTCACGAACATTGTTGGCTACTAGACACGTGTTTGAGAATCTCCCTAGAAGATTTAAGTCCACGACATAGACGTTTCCTTGTCTATTGCCGGTCAAGATTGTAGAGCAGATTCATTGTCTTTGATGAGGCACCGTTGGAGTTGAATTGGCATAGAAGTCCTTTGTCGCACTGGGATATGCTCAGAAGATTGTGCTTTAAACCACTTACTAGAGAAACTTTGTTGATGGAGAGACTTCCTCTAGTAATTGAGCCATATCCAATTGTTTTTCCTCTAGCATTATCTCCGAAAATAACAGTGGGTCCTTTTGCTTCAGCCTATATTACAGAAGAAGACTTCGTTCCCCAAATATGTGTCTTGAGCAGCCCACCGCCAGGTACCGATGTCTTTGTTTTCTGATTCTATATCCAATTGTCTATTGCTTGGTATGAAACTCTATCCAAGTTCTTAATAGAACAAGGATTCGTGAGAGGAAGAATAGACACTACTTTATTCATCCTCAAGCACAAAGGCCATTCTCTTCTGGTACAAATCTATGTGGACGACATCATCTTTGGATCAACTAACCAAAGCTTGTGTAAAAGATTCGAGAAGCTGATGCAGAGCAAGTTCGAGATGAGGATGATGGGTGAACTTACCTACTTTCTAGGACTGCAGATACAACAGACTTCAGACGGAATCTTCATCAGCCAAACCAAATATGCAAAAGAACTAATCAAGAAGTTTGGTCTTGATTCAACTAAAGGATTCGAAACTCCAATGTCTACCGACTGCCATCTTGAAAAATATGAGAAGGGAAAGCAAGAGAACATGACCAAGTACCGAGGAATTATAGGTTCACTTCTTTACCTTACTGCTAGGCATCTGGTATCCCAAAACCAACAATTTCAATCTAGTTGGATACTCAGATGCAGATTATGCAGCCTGCAAAGTGAGTAGAAGAAGCACCAGTGGGACTTGTCAATTCCTTGGAAATAGACTTGTCTCATGGTCTTGCAAAAAACAAGGATCAGTTGCAAATTCAACCACGTAAGGTAATACATTGTGGCATTTGTTGCTCTCAACTCCTATGGATGAAGCAACAACTAGTGGACTACAACATCAAGACTGCAAACTGCCCAATCATGTGTGATAACACATCAGCAATTTCAGTCTCCAAAAATCCAGTGATGCACTCCAAGACAAAGCACATTGATATTCGTTATCACTTCCTCAAAGATCATGTGGAAAAAGGTAACATCAGTTTGGAATATGTTCCAACAGAGCATCAATTGGCAGACATTCTTACGAAACCACTGGATGCCACCAGGTTTGCCTATTTAAGGAGAAATCTTGGTATGATTGATCCTACTGCTTAATTTCAACATTTTGTTAATGTTTCTTTCATACCGGTAGACTTAGTTTTAGACTAATCGGAAGACGTAAGTTCTCCTTTACCGGAAGACTTAAAGGTCAGTATTCTTACTTAGTCTACTTTTTGCTAAAAAGGTTTCTAAAGCAATAAAGGGGGTCAAGGATAAAATTTGGTACTTAAGAAAATATCTTAATTTCCCGCTTTCTCAAACTGATATTTTCTAGCCTTTAAATAGTCCTTGAACCGTCATTTGCCAAACTTTACGAAACCCTTTGACAAAATATTTCTCTCTCTCTCTCTCTATGTAACTACTTTCTGCAAATCCAAGTATTTCTTGTTTCTTCTTCTAAATCGACGACAATGGTACGCTCCTCTCTTCTCTACTTGAAACTTACTACGTACTGTTCTGCATTTCATTTCATAACCTAAAATTGTTTTGGAATTCAAACAGTCATTTTCAAGTTTATACAGTATTCACCATTGTTGTTCTTACAAACCTTGAATACTAACAGTCGTTTATGAATTTTCATTGTTTATTCGTTTGAAAACTTCTGTCTTACATTTCTCGGGTGTGGATACTCTAAACATCCTAGGGTTTCAAGTTTTTGGTTCAGAAATTCCAATTATTTCAGAAAAACCTTGAAATTCCTACTTGTTTAGTTGTTGAGATGAAAAGCCCTAATTTTTATTTTGCATTTCTTTTAGGCAAGAACTTCAACATCAAAGCAAGACAACGGAAAGAGATTGAACCCGGAAACTGACATTCCTCCCAGTACGGATGTCAACCTTCCGGGATACCCCACCTTTCCCGCCTCTCATGACATCATTGTCGCTCTGGACCCGAAGCTATACATACCAGGAATGTGCATTGACCTTCAATCAGTATGCACAACAGCCGCTGCCGTCAAAGCTTGCGAGGACATGGACGCCTCTGGGATTCTACCCCTCTTCTGCCTCAACGACAAAAACTATAACATCTTTCTGGCAGAGGAAGTCTATCAGAGAATGGAGCTCATGAACAAGACAGCTCTACGAGGGTGGATTCGAGGCCGACCCATCTCCATTACCGCTAAATCAATCTCCACTATCGTCGGCGTGCATTATGGTGGAGCTCTTGCAGCAACTATGGCTGAGGTTGTACATGCCTGGGAAGCCATGAGGGGAGTAGACACACTCAGGGAGCCTCAAGGGAAAATGCTCCGAAATCTGTTCCCTCTTGACGTCTACTGCACCAGCCACCTTATAGACAAGGGGCTTCTATTCAAGAGTGGAGCTCATGATATGTTTACGGCCCAGCAAATCAACTTGACCAGTTCCGTATTCCTTCAACTACGTCTCAACTGGGGGGCCATCATCTTCAATGAGTTAAAGCAGTGGGTGGAGAAAGCCAAGAACAACCCCACTTGCAAACGCCCCTTTGTGAGACTGATTAATGCCCTTCTAAGGGATGATGCAAATGTCAACTCTTCTTTGAAAGAAGATGAGTTGTTTACAGTGGCCAAGGAGAAGCAACTCACAGCCTCGTTCTTCAGTAAGTATACTGAATATGAGAACAAGCGACAGCTGCAGAAGGGTCTACCGCCAGTCACTCTCGACAAAGTGGCCAAGCCTGCACCTATCTTGGTCACTCGCTTCAACATGGAAACACATGACGCGGCAAGCAGAACCCACAAAAAGGCCTCTGCAAAATTCGACGATCAAGTGGCCGCGTCCCTCCATCAAAAGAATTTACTTAAAAGTTTTAAGTGTACAATAAGCTATTCAACCCCCCCTTTCTAGCTTATTATTGTGCCCATTGGGACCCACACCGGTGCTTGTGTATTGGAAAACTAGTCTACTAAGGTCATCACGTAAGAGTAGGACTAGGACAAGGATTCTCCTAGTCTAAGACTTATATAATGTTCAACAAGCTACTACACTAACCGGTATACAGCCCTTTCAATCACTTGTTGGAACATGCAATAATGGAAACAAACAAATCATGTTATTCGGAATATGCAAATGTAAAAGTCATACTTCAATGGGACACATCAAGGCTAATTCCCTATCATTCATGATCACTTGTGGCAATGGACAGTTTCCAAACAGATTCCTCAAATTTTCTATAGCCCATTAGAATATCAATGTTGTCTCATTCTTTATAAATACAAATGTAATATGGAAATTATGCCTTGTTGGCATAACTCCAATCACAAATAATAGAGGCATCTCATACTGATTTGTTCGATACGTAGCATCCATGACAAAAACATAGGGGAAGCGATGTAACAACTCAACACTCTCTGGGTGAGAAAACACAATATTACTGAATTTATTGGTCTCACCCTCAAACTGAACATAATGAATGTACCGATTGTTGTTGAGCAAATTGAAAAAATATTGCATCTTTGTATAGCTTCCCATCTACTTCTTTCTTATTTGCTGCAACACATTATTTACCTGTTTGAGAACAACTTTATTTTTTGGATTTTTTTTTGCAGTTGGTTGAGTATCTGTCTTGGCTTAGCATTATAATTTCTCAACTACTCTACCCTTTCAATTTCATTTTATTTCAACTTCGCGGCATATCTGTGCCAATGTATGTAATCACCCACTACATGGTTGTGTCTACACTTTTTTTGCAAACTCTCACTTTCCAGCCACCGCAGTATTGTTGCACACCTACGACCTAAAATTGATCTTTTTTTGGGCCTCTAAATACATAATTACCTTCATCCTGTTGACCGGAATATCTGTACAAACCACCAACTTCACAACCATACCAAATATTTGTACGTTCATCATATGTCCATGAATGCCGCTTAACAAATAGAAACATCATGCTTCGTCCCTAATATTTTGAATCCAATCGTGAATTTCATCACGAGTTTCAAAAACATGATCAGTTCTGAATAAATGTCCTACGTCCGGATATTTATGTTCATCATTTTCATCGTTGACACTATGCTCCTATAAATTTTAAGTAATTTTTAATAGTTAATAACAATTTTTAATAATTAATAACAATTACTAATAATTAATAACAATTATTAATAATTAATATTTGACAATATACATTAACTGGTAAAATAAAACAAGGATACAAATTATTTACTATTTCTAAATATTTTTTACATTATATGATAATAATTTTAAATGATTCTTAACATTTATTAACAAGTAATGTTTATTATTAACAATTATCTAATATTTATTAACAATAATTCATTTTTAAAATTATCAAAAAAATTAAAATAATATATCATAAATACTATTTAAACAATAGTTCACAATTGGGTTATTTAGTACTCTATCCGTTCCTAAATTATTGTCCTAATTGACCCGACGCACAAATTAAGAAAAAGTAATTGACTTGGTTATTTATATTAGTTTAATATGTAGCTTCCTTTAAATTCCATGTGTATGTGGCTTATAATTAAAGTAGGGTGAAAAAAAAGGGTAAAGTGGTAAGAGTGATGTTCTAAAAAGATACGTTTCAAATTGAATAATTATTTTAAGACGGATAAAAAAGAAAAGGAAGACGATAATTTAGAGAGAGAGGAAGTATGAAATATAGTCTAACTAAAACGAAAAAAAAAAATCAAATTTATACATTCCCCACCTTAAATCCTTTAAACAAACAACCCCTTAATGTTTTAATAGTTAATAACACTTTTTCATAATTAATAACAATTAATTAAAATTAATTAAAAAATTAATAATTAATATTTGATAATATACATTAACTGATAAAATAAAATAAGGACACAAATTATTTAATATTTCTAAATATTTTTACATTTTATGATAGTAATTTTAAATGATTCTTAATATTTATTAAAAAGTAATGTTTATTATTAAAAATTATCTAAAATTTATTAAAAATAATTCATTCTTCAAATTATCAAAAAAAATAATTAAAACAATATATCATAAATAATATTTAAACAATAATTAACAATTGAGTTATTTAGTTGATATAAAGTCTAATTGAAAGAAAAATAAAATTCAAACTTATGCATTCCCCACCTTAAATTCTTTAAACAAACAACCCCCTTTAATACATAGCCCCCCTCTTTTTCAAAATTAACAAGTTGCCTCTCCGTTTGGATAATATACTAACAGCCCCAACGGACCTAACCCCCCACCAGCCCCCTCCCTCCCTATGCATCTGGGCCACAGCCAGTTCTTCGCCAAGCTCACCCTTGCATGACGCCCAGGAAGCAGATTCTCCCCCAGCCCACTCGGAGATCTTCTCAGGAACCGCACTCCTAGCCCATCACTGGTCATAAGCCCAGACCATCCCCAGCCCAGACCGCCTTAGGGATTGCCAACCCAGCAGCTTCTAAGCCCACAACCCCAGCCCTATTGAAAAGAGACCGGACCCTAAGCCTACCACCCCCCATTTGGACTGCTACCCAACCAATTCAAAACCCAACAACCCTCCCTTTAGAAGCTGCCCAGAACCCAGTCCCTAAGCCCAATTCGATTTTTTTTTTCATTTAAACAATTTTAAAAAATAAAATAACTGATAAAAACTAAACATTTTGAGATAAAAATTAAATAATTGGAAGTAAAAACTACCGTAAAGTGTGTGTCCGTAAATGTAACATCGTTATCATCATCTATATCCACGTTCAACACCTTAGTTGTTGATTTGCTTCCAAAATTGGTCGACTTTTTGGAATTTGACTGCTTTTAATTTTAACTGAGAGAAAATAGATTGACTTAATAGAATCTAATTTTTTTTTACAATCTGCTATTTATACACAAAGTTAATTTTTCACTTAGTTAATTAATCAATTTAGCAGTAATTAACTAAATTAATTAGTTTAAATTAGGTTAAAATTTCTTCAAAACCGAAAAAATATTCATTTTTTTGTAAAACACCTAAGGGGTATTTTGGTTTAATATTTTTTAAAAGTGTTATATTAAATATTTTATAGGTGTTGTATTAAGTGTCAATCTTTCCTAACCAACTTCATACAAGTTTAAGCGTTAATGGGTTAGTTTTGGAGACAAAAACTAAATTTATGTATGTGATTAAGACATATGTGATATGTTAGCTTTTGCTATAGTGGTTCTGCTATCAAGTTTCGTTAAAACTCACTTTGAGCATTGAAAATTAGAAAATTATATATATTATAAAATAATTGATCATGGCTATTCAGAGGTTGAGATTAAATTATCTTAAAAATTTTAACGGTTGAGATTCATCCTTACATTCACATGTATGAGTAATTATCTATTTTTAACTCCCTATTTTTTCTTTCTCTATTACAAGTCACCCCCTACAATTAATATTATGAGCAGTCACCAATTTTTCTTCTTCTTATGTTTTATTTTCATATTACAAAGTCACACCCTACGATTAATCTTCTGAACAGTCGCCTCTTATAAAACTTCAATCCCTCAACTATCACTTGAAACAATGTACCCCTCAACTGTAACATTTTTTAAAATCACACCTTCTATTTAGACACTGTTATTTCAATTGACGAAATCAGATATACTGGCACCGTGCCATATGCGCATGGGCATAAAAATCTAGTATATCTTAAAATTCATCACAATGACATGAACAAAGTTTACAAGGTTATTATCGACAATCCTAACATAGATTTTTGTTAGGCGAAAACTTATAAAACACAGTTTGACGGGTATTTTGTGTCATACGGATATGCATGACCCAACCCGACCCTAACCATTCCGCTTGTCACTTTTAGCCTTTAAAGCGTCACTTTGCATTTAAATAAAAATTATCTCGTTAAATGAAAATCATCCTCTCTTTTTTTTACCTAAAAGTGTCACTTTCTTCCCTAAAAACATCACTATTGGTTTTAAAAGTGTCACTATTGGCTTTAAAAGTGTCACTTTACATCTTAAATGAAAAAAAAAATCACTTTTTCTCAAGAAGTGTCATTTTCTACACTGAGGATGGACAACCTGTCTAGTAAAAAACGCGTACTATCTGTGTATTGTCGGGTTGAGTTCTGAGGGAGATTAGATTAGAATCGGGTTTGATTTGATGCTTCATCCAGTAGAAGGCACGATAGAGGATGGGCAACCCGCCTAGCAAAACAAGTAGATTATATGTGTGTTGGTGCGCTAAAGTGTAAGGGAGATTGAGTCAGAACCGGGTTCGACTTTGAGCCCCAATCAACAAAAGGCGCAGGTGAGATGGAAACAATAAAAATTGACGCTTGTTAAAAGAGAAGTATCAGAATTTTAAACAAAAATGTCAGTGTTGGAACATTAAATGTTTAGAATTACTTAAATCAATTAAATAAACTTTAGGGAATTAGTCAGGACTCACAGAAACTCATCTATTAAATTAAGATCACTCTAATAAATATATATAAGTGAAGTTCAATAGGTTGAGTTAATTGTAGACTTGCATGATTATAACATTAGTTAGTTATTAACTAAAATCAAATTAAATAGACTTTAGCAAGTCTAAAATATTCTTCATGCTAAAGTCCAGCAGGTAGACCTACGACTAATGATTTGTCACTTTAAAATAATATAAAATAAACTTAGACCAAGGTAGACAACTCTCATAAGTCTTATTCATATATCTGTCGTAACTTAGTCATCAGTAGCTAGCTAATTAGCTGCTGATCCTCTTATTTAACATCTGTAGTTTTCTAAAAAGTTTTATTACACATGCTGGCTGCTGTTATCTAAAAATCAGTTTTCAGGCACTATGTTTTCCTTTACCCAAATCCCTATCTGCTGAAAAAATATATTCTGTTGAAACAACGCGCATTCATTTAACTACAAAATCAATGCTTCCTAAAACAATATTTTCGAAAAACGCTGGACTTTACCTTAATTTAAACATTTAACTAAATATCAATCTCTCGTTAAATGATAAATCTATTTGCTGAAGCTAAAGTGATAAGCAGCTGAAATACAATCACCACGTTAAAAATATTCTATCTACTTACATGATTTTGATTAAAATACCTAAACATTTTTTATATATATTTATTCTTTCAAACAGTATTTTAAACAAACGTTTTTTAAAAACACTATTGTGGGTGCCCCAGATTCTCTCGGACCCCGCGCTCCCTTTTTTAAGGGAACACGAGTTGCGGAAGGACATCACTCTTTAGTCTTTTCATTCCATCCTCTATTGTTTAAGGAAAAGACGAAATTAGTGCAAAAAAGTGTTGTCGAAAGCGCATTGGGCCGCCACCGAAAAGTGTTTTTAGTCCATTACGAGTGCTTTGAATTTTTCCCGTAACTCATCATCTCTTGTTTAGGGGAAAACAAGATACAAAAAGTGCATTACCATCACCATTTTTATTCTCATCGTCCCTTGTTTTGGGGAAAATGAAAAAGTGCAAGAAAATGATGTTGCGGGTCCCACTATAATCCAAAATGTCGTAACAGAGTCGTTATTTTTATTTTAAGGAGAAATAAAGAAAAACAAAAAATAACCCGAGTTTGTAAACAAAAAAATGTTACGATTTGGGAAGGTGTTAGATACCCAACTCTCCCTTTTTGTATTTGTTTATGTGTTGTTGATGGAATTTGAGTAAAGAATCGCCAGATTTATCAGATTTATTATCCAAAATCTACTGATCTAACCGCTATATTTGTTGTATTTGCTTGTGTGTGCATGTTGTGTGTGTGTATGTGAGAGGGACCGAGAGAGTGAGAGTGAGTGTGGGGGAGTATATTGTGTGTGTGCGTGGAAATTAAGGAGAGGGAGACGACTGGTGTGAGTGGGCGTGGGAATTGAGGGAGAGGGACGGTGAGAGTGAGGGATTTTGTATGTGTGTGTGAGGGTAGGGGAAATAAGGGGCAATTTAGGGGGAAATAGGGAAGGGGCGGCTGGAGTGTTTTTAGTTTTTATTTTTACTTGTTTCTTTTTTCTTTTTCTTTTCATTTCTTTTGTTTTGTTTTGTTTTTTCTTTTTTGTTTTGTTTCTTTTCTTTTCATTTCATTTCTTTTTTGTTTCCTTTTTTCTATTCTATTCTATTCTATTTTTTTTCTATTCTATTTTTTTTCTATTCTTTTCTTTTCTTTTTGTTTTGATTTATTCATTCATTCGTATCTTTATTCCTGAAACATGCAAGAGATAATTATTAATATACTTTGTAATATTTAATTGATAATTATTAGTATAAAATAGGGGTACGAATTTGAGATGTTTACAAAGCCCCTCAACGATGAAATTTATGAGTAAACGAGAGTTTTATGAGTAAGCAAACGTCGCTGATAAGATAGACTCCCAAATTCGAGATAAACAAACGCTGGGAAGATAAATATCTGAATGCAAATTTTATGTTGCAATGGTCGACTTCCCAATGAAATAAAACGATAGTGCACGATCTATGCCCTAGGGATACCTAGTAGTGTAAAGGATGCGGGGACCGCCTATGTTCCTAGTGAACCTAAAGAACACGATGGTGCATGATCTATGCTCTTAGGGATGGACCTAGTAAACACGATGGTAGATGATCTATGTTCCTAGGGTGGACCTAGTAAACACGATGGTGCATGATCTATGTTCCTGTGGATGGACCTAGTAAACATGATGTGTGGACCATCTATGTTCCTGGGTGGATGGACCTAGTAAACACGATGGTGGATGATCTATGTTCCAGGGATGGACCTAGTAAACACGATGGTGGATGATCTATGTTCCTAGGGATGGACCTAGTAAACACGATGTGGATGATCTATGTTCCTAGGGATGGACCTAGTAAACACGATGGTGATGATCTATGTTCCTAGGGATGGACCTAGTAAACACGATGGTGGATGATCTATGTTCCTAGGGATGGACCTAGTAAACACGATGGTGCACGATCTATGTTCCTAGGGATGGACCTAGTAAACACGATGGTGGATGATCTATGTTCCTAGGGATGGACCTAGTAAACACGATGGTGCATGATCTATGTTCCTAGGGATGGACCTAGTAAACACGATGGTGGATGATCTATGTTCCTAGGGATGGACCTAGTAAACACGATGGTGGATGATCTATGTTCCTAGGGATGGACCTAGTAAACACGATGTGGATGATCTATGTTCCTAGGGATGGACCTAGTAAACACGATGTGGGACCGTCTATGTTCCTAGGGATGGACCTAGTAAACACGATGGACGATCTATGTTAGGGATGGACCTAGTAAACACGATGGTGATGATCTATGTTCCTAGGGATGGACCTAGTAAACACGATGGTGGATGATGTTCTATGACCTAGTAAACCTAATGTTCTTTGGGATGGACCTAGTAAACACGATGTTGGGATGATAGTCTATGTTCCTAGGGATGGACCTAGTAAACACGATGGTGGATGATCTATGTTCCTAGGGATGGACCTAGTAAACACGATGGTGGATGATCTATGTTCCTAGGGGTGGACCTAGTAAACATGATGGTTGTATCTTCTGAAATTTCGTCGGCGATGTTCTAATATATGCGTCTTCATCGGTAGGATTATATATATATATATATATATATATATATATATATATATATATATATATATATATATATATATATATATATATATATATATATACTATATATATATATATATATATATATAGATGACCTCGTCGGCATTCTTGCTTTATGCGCCATCGTCGGCGAGTTTGATTTATGTGCCATCGTCGACGATTTTTTTTTGAGTGCCCTCGTCGACGAGTTTGATTTATGTGCTATTGTCGACAATATTTTTTTTGATATGCCGTCGTCGGCAATATTTGATGATGCACCCTCGTCGGTGAGTTTGATTTTCCATCTTCGGCATGCTTGATTTATGTGTCGTTGTTAGCGAGATTTGATGATGTGCCCTCTTCGGCAAGATTGATTGATGTTACTGAGTATATTTGGGAAGAGGTCTTTGGCAAGATGCTTGAAGAACATTTGTATTTTTCCAAGGGCCAATGCGGCAGAAGACCTAATAAGATGCACTAAAAGAATGCAAAGAAAAGATGCAAGCATGCGAATGAAACTTTCTTTTTATTAAAAAAAAATGGACTCTTGAATGTGCATGCTTGTTATCCGTTTCTTAAACATGTTAAGACAAGATAAGGCAAGGTGATGGAAGTGTAAAATAAAAGCTTGAGATGTGGCTTCTAGTTGGCTTTGAAGGGTTATGAGTATAGGAGCTGATTGTGATATGTAAGATGGAGGTGGGTGAAGTTTAGGGTTGCTTTTCAGTCTTTTGATTAGTGCATCATTCAAAAAAGGAATTCAATCAAGATTACTGAGTTATACTAATTGATGCCTCGGAGGGACCACTTTTTTATTTATTTATATATATATATATATATTTTTTGTGCTATAACTTTTGCCTAGGCTGCCCTTTCGGGTTTTCAACCTAGCGAGCCTTTACCTCATAGGGAGCCAGTCTTTCAATGCATGCGAAGATAAGCCGCTTCTTCTTGAGGGATCATGCCTTTGTAGCTTCTTCGTTTCTTTTAGGCGGAGATGGAAAGGACATATGTTTCTGGAGATGATGAGCCTTTATGTACTGAAATGGGTTTGGCGGGAGAAGCCCCGGGATGACTCAATGAACCAAATTTTATAAAATGAGATGAGAAAGTTCCTGAAGAGATTAACTGGAGGCAGCCCCAGAAAGACTCGATTTGGAGAGATTTTTGAGAGAGACAGAAATGAGCATGCTCAAAGGCTAACGGACAAAAAGAAGAGTCATGATCCAGAGTTTATCGCCTAGTATCATAAGTTTCATGAACCCTGTTTAATGTTTATCTTTTGACGATTTTATATGTCTTTAGCAAGGAGTTCTGTCCTGGACCCAGATCACGTTATAACCGATTGAAATAGAGCTATAGGTGGTAACTAGGTTAGGGTATAGTGTTTAAGTATTTGGGATGGATTAGCTTTAGGGTTGAGGATTTGATTGGCCTCTTGCTCGAAGACATTTTGGGTACGTGGTTGGTTATTTCGAAAAAGGCGATCGCCAAAGCGATCATTTAGCCTTTAGGGTTGATGAGAATTTGACTGACCCTTGCCCAAGATATTTATATATATATATATATATATATATATATATATATATATATTTTGTTGCGAAAGAAAGATTTTGAGAAAATTGCTAAGGAGAGGCTTCTCTTTCTTAAAAAAAAAGGCTTTTTCTTTCTTTTTTTTAATGCATAGGCCTCTTTCTCTCTTTTTTTTTCTTTCTTCTTTTTTTTTGTTGACCTCTGAGCAATTTGGGAGAGTGCTTGAAGAGATATCTTCTCTCTCTTGGGATAAAAAGGTGGTTACTCTTGATGGATGTATATAAGGGTGAAGCGACCCGGCTTTGGAAAATTTGGATCTTAAGGATGGTCAGGCTTTGGTATATGGTTTTTTAGGTGTTTTGAAGGGTTTTGGTGTATGGTTGGAAGCCCCTAGTTTGCTACTAACAGCTCTGTTGCAATGGGTCGAAGATGACCTTTCACCAAGACAGAAGGTTGCTTTTATTGAACTCACATTTTTAATGGTTTGTGGGTCCATATTCTTGAAATGACTCATCATCAACCCGTGTAGTTTTATTATGTTTTTACATGAGTCAACTCGTCATCATTTTTTTTATATATATAAGAGATATTTTGGCGATAGATGGTGCTCAAAGATCAAGAAGAAGACTCGACAAACTAATATAGGAGAAGCAAAAATTTTACTAGACTCGAATATAGATAAAATACCTTAGGAAAGCTCAATTTGAGGACTTGGTTGGACTTTTGAAATAACGGAGACCAAATAGATTCGTAAGCATACTCTTGCAAGGATGGGCTGTAGGCATCAATATGGGCAAAAGAGATACTCCTGGGGTTTGAAAGCCCATAGTCCTGAATTGTTGCGTATGATCCATGAGTTGCCTGGCTTTTCTGGATTTCCCGGCTTTCCATTCTTTTCTGCTTTCTTGGCTTCTTGGTTTTCCCAGCTTTCCTTTCTTTCCTGGCTTCCTATCGGTCTTTTTTTTGTTTTTTTTTACATGTATATATATATATATATATATTTTTTTTTCCTTTTTGACGTGGTAGACTTTGACATCTCGAAGTAGAACTTACTATTTTTTTTTTGAAATCGAGAGTGAACAATGCACTTATTAAGTAGTGATGCATTTATGAAAGGTTAAGAGGGATGAGAAATTTGGAGATGACAATTGAGAATAATGGTGATGGGATTTCCTATCTTTTCATGTTTTGGGAAACAAAAAGAAAACACATAGAAAATACCTCCTTTTTTTGGAAGAGTAAATAAAAATATTTGACCGAACCCGAAGGCTGCCTACGTTCCTCATTTCAAGGCTCAGGTCATCGTAGTTCAACTCTGACAGATAAATTTTCATTTTGCTAATCTTTTTTCTTTCAATTTGAAAGAATAGAGATTTTTTTCTTTGAGAAAATGAAATCTATTTTTTTTCAAATGATTATTATTATTATTTTTTACGAAAAGAAATGATTTTTTTTGAAAGAAAAAGAGAATTAAATATTACACACTATTTTTTTTAAGAAAACTCTTTTTTTTTTTGTTTTTTGTTTTTGCGATTCTTGTAATGAGATGTGACGATTACGTACCTTCGGACAATCCTCTCAGGAGAGTAAAAGATAAATAATCAAAATTTTTTTATTTTTCAGCCTCTGCAAAATTGTTTATGGTACAACAAAAAAAAAAAACAAAGATCCTGATATATATAAAACAACACTGGATTAAAGGAAAGAAAACTTTTTTTTTTTTTGATTTTTTTTGAAAGGTGGAGTAATAGGAAAAATGGTTGCCAATTTGGTAAAATGGACGACCAGCGGATAAAATGGACCCAACATCAAACAAAATTGTTCAAAATTGGGAACAAGCCACGTAGGAAACAGGTGGGCGCCACCCATAGTCAATGTGGGCGTTGCGCCCACATGAATTGTTCACACTCACTTTTGGCTTTTGCCACTTTAATCTTTCAATCTTTCCCCTTTTGTCATTTAGGCCCCTCTGAATTTTCTTTTAACGCTTTGATCCGCTTAACGTACTAAAATTGTTTTTTTATTGAAAAAAACGAATAAATTTTTGTTTGTTTTTTTTATCTAATTTTTTTTGTTGAACATTTTTTTTGACAAACAAAATTATTATATATATATATATATATATATATATATATTTATATATATATATATATATATATATATATATATATATATATATATATATATATATATATATATATGGGATAATTGCATAAAAACCCGACCTATTTTAGGTATTGCAAATTGAACCCCGACAATTGTTTATAGGCTTATTGAAACTCACCTACTTTTTTATGTTTCAATTAGAACCTCCGTCCATTTAATCCGTTAAATGGTACACCTATTTTAGAGGATAACGGCATCCTACGTGGCCAATTTTATTTCATTATAAACCTTGTACAAATTTTGTAATTTCATAAAAACCCTAAAATTTATTTTCACCAAATAAAGCCTTAAAATTTAAAATAAATAGTTATTTATATACCAATTTTATTTTAAGAAAATAAAGTTATTTTTTTTAGAAAATAGGGCTCAAAATATGATGCAAGTTCCAATGAGTATTTAATATTTAATACACATCCGATCCTAAATAATCATCATGTTTGATTTCACACACAAATTAAGAAAACAAATTATCTCTATTATAATATTGGTATAATTTGTATAAAGTATTTATTTAATATGTAATATTTTAATAAAAATTAAAATTAATATATTTGTTTTAAAATTTAGTTGTAACATTTAATATTATGTTTAAAACTATAATTTTAAATTATAAATTTTCTAAAAGAAGTTAAAACTAATTAAAGTAAAATTTGTTACCCATTTGATATTTTAGAAAATTTTAAATTATAGTTGTTTAAAAAAGGATTAAATAATTATTTGGTTCCTGAACTATACACAAAATATACATTTGGTCCCACTATTTTTTTTAAAAAAATGTGTTTGGTTCTTAAACTCGATTTTTTAAAATGTGTTTGGTTCTTAAACTCGATTTTTTTAAAAAAAATTCTATTTCTATCTTCTTCTTCCTCCTCTTAACTTTCTCCTATCCTCTTTGAACTAACTCATACCGCAAAATGCCACGAGATGATGAAAATGGTCTCCTAGCATTCAAGCCCTGTATCACCGCCGACCCGACGGACTCCTCTCATCTTGGAAACCCAAGACCGATTGTGCACTTGTCCCAGATCACATGTCAATCCGATAACCGGTCACCCTGCTTGTCACTTTACGGCGAACTCGAAACCAAAGAGGTTCTTATCCCACCATCTCTCCATCCCTCTAAACTCCGATTCTTGGCCGAGATTACCTTCCTAGATCTCCTCAACATATCGGGTACCTTCCCATCCTGAGCACATTGCCATCGAAAATAGTAAGCTCTCGAGTCCACCGCTCGAAACATTGGCGCCCACCGCCTCCCGATTACTCTCGCTCAGGCGTAAATGTATTCGACGAATACCGGCTTCCACCAATCTTACTCATCTAACTTATCTCCCTCCAAGACAACCTTCTTACTGCACGATGCCGATGGGATTCACAACTCAAGATCCTAATCGCACCCGCTTAGACCGTAATCAACTTTCCTGCCTCATTCCTAATTTCATCAATTCATTCCCCAACCTCGAAACCCTCACCCTCTCATAATAAGTTCATTTGGCCAAATCACGAAAGCATTTCAAAGACTACCACCGACAAGAGATTGAAGTATCTAACGCCACATAATTCTCTAACCCGACAAATCCCAAGTTTCCTCCTCGAAAATTCCAAATCCTCGACACTGATCTATCCTCGATCGCTTCTTACCTGGTCGGCTCCGAAAAGCTTTGAAAATCTTTACCATGGACTAATCTCTCCCATAATTTTCTAGTCGAATCTCGCTTCCGAAAATCTCACTATTTTTTAAAATGTGTTTGGTTCTTAAACTCCGATTTTTAAAAATGTGTTTGGTTTTTAAACTCGATTTTTTTAAAAAAAATAGTGGGACCAAATGTATATTTTATGTATAGTTCAGAACCAAATAATTATTTAATCCTTTTTAAACAACTATAATTTAAAATTTTCTAAAATATCAAATGGGTAACAAATTTTACTTTAATTATTTTTAACTTCTTTAAGAAAATTTATGATTTAAAATTATAGTTTTAAACATAATATTAAATATTACAAATAAATTTTAAAACAAATATATTAATTTTAATTTTTATTAAAATATTACATATTAAATAAATACTTTTATACAAATTATACCAATATTATAATAGAGATAATTTGTTTTTCTTTATTTGTGTGTAAATCAAACATGATGATTATTTAGGATCGGATGTGTATTAAATATTAAATACTCATTGAACTTACATCATATTTTGAGCCCTATTTTCTAAAAAAAATAACTTTATTTTCTTAAAATGAAATTGATATATAAATAACTATTTATTTTAAATTTTAAGGTTTTATTTGGTGAAAATAAATTTTAGGGTTTTTTATGAAATTACAAAATTTGTATACGGTTTATAATGAAATATACTATTACGTAGGATGCCATGTTGGCATCCTATCAAAGAACCGCTACCATTTAACGGATTAAATGGATCGAGGGTTCTAATTGAAACATAAAAATAATGGGTTTCAATAAGACTATAAACAATTATTAGGGTTCAATTTGCAATACCTAAAATAGGTCTGGTTTTTTATGCAATTATCTCATATATATATATATATATATATATATATATATATATATATATATATATATATATATATATATATATATAGAAAAACCTTTTTTTCAAAAACGTTTTTTTCCCTTTTGCTTTGAGAAAAAGAGTTTTTTTTTTTACTTTTTTTTTGAAAAGAGATGAATTCTTTTTTGTTAATATTAGAAAACGAATTTCTTTCCTCTTTTTTTTTTTTTTGAAAACTCTTTCTTTATTTCTCTTTATTTCGGAAAACAATTTTTTTTTTAGAATTGAAAATTATATACACATGCATGGAGCCAAATAGGTATAAAAGAGAAAAAAAAACAAGCATATTGATATTAAAGGAAAGAAGATTTTTTTTTTTGATAATAAAAAAAATGCAAACATATATGGATGTACAAATAATATTATAGAATAAAAGAATATGTACATTTTTTGGCGCGACATAAATAAACAAGCGTATATATAGAGCAAAATAAAGCAATAGAAAAGATAACGAACACTCTACCTAGTGGCAAGGCTCGCTTACCTTAGCGGCTCCGCCTCCACTGCCTCCTCCGGACACTCTTCCAAACTCTTCTAATCCTCCCAAATCTTTTGCTGAAGCTTTAGTTTCTCCCCCTGCTTCGGCCTCTCCCCTTGCTTTCTTGTTTCGTCCGACTTCACATAAGGGAGAACCGGCTCTCAAGATTTCGGATGATATTGTCCAGCATTTGGCCTCTCCTTTCAAGCACACTCTCATTGGGAAATTTTCTCATGGACGTCCATCTATGGAGGCTACTAAGAAAGCTTTTCACACTTTTGGTTTAAAGGTCGGATTCGTTTGCTCTGGCCACTTTGATGCCAAGCATCATTATTCAAGT
>CM028383.1:82506229-82614889 GCA_013146195.2 Codonopsis lanceolata
TATTTTTAATACAAACATCAATTTATAAACAATGTTTAATACATCTCTTCTATTGGTAATAATATTAGAATATTTTGTAACCATGTGAGATATATCTCTTGTAAAAGTGAAAGTCTTTAGTCTAAAGACTTTAAAATCTAACATTTTCTTATTAAACAATGTGTTATACATTTCTTTTATTGGTAATAATATAAAATAATTTAAACTCAACATCATTTTCTAGCCAATGTGAGATATACATCTTCTATTGGTAATAATGGTAAATTATATATATATATATATATATATATATATATATATATATATATATATATATAAAGTTGGTGAGGAGCACTATGGTTGTGCCACCACCACCTTTGAATAAATCTTCATTCTAAAGCATCCATGTGGAAGCTTTAAAAACTTTTGGTTTTCTAGTGACTTTGAAAATCAACATCACTTTCAACCAATGTATGATGCATTTCTTCTATTGGTACTTAATAATAGAATTTTTAAACCAACATCAATTTCTAACCAATGTGGGATACATCTCTTCTATTGTTGAAAAATTAGTGTTTTAGTGAAAGAAATTGTGCAACTTGAGGCACGAATTTCTTTACGTGTCATTGTTTGTTGACGAATGTAATTGCGAAATGTGTTCTACTGGTGAGAGCATCAAAATGATATATTTATTTGTCCAAATCGAGTTTTGGATAATAAGATATCAAGACTTAAAGTATAATATTTGTTAAAAAATTAGTGTTTTAGTGAGAGAAATGTGCAACTTGAGGCACAAATTTCTTTACGTGTCATTTGTTTGTTGGCGAATGTAATTGCGCAAATGTGTTCTACTCGGTGAGAGCATCGAAATGATATATTTATTTGTCAAATCGAGTTTTGGATGAATAAAATATCAAGAGTTAAAGTATAATACTTATTAAAAATTAGTGTTTTTAGTGAAAGAAATTGTGCAACTTGAGGCACAAATTTCTTTACGTGTCATTTGTTTGTTGACAAAAGTAATTGTGTAAATGTGTTCTACTCGGCAAGAACATCGAAATGATATATTTATTTGTCCAAATCAAGTTTTGGATGAATAAGATATCAAAGGTTAAAGTATGATGTTAAAAGTGAGTCATTAGAAGTAATATCTAACCTTGAAGAGTTTTATCCCACATTGGTTAGAAGTAATGTTAGTTGTAAATTTTTTTAAATATAAGTCTTCTACTATTGACAATAGAAGAAGTTATATCTATTGTTATATATAACTATATGATAATACCCCTTATCATATTAAATATTAATACTTATTATTAATAGGTAATGGTTGGAAGATAAAAAGTTTTACATAGATGCCTAAGAATCAATATTTATCTAAAGTGGGTGAGGTGGCACAACCATAGTGCTCCTCACCAACTTTATATATATATATATATATATATATATATATATTATATTTATATATATAATTATATATTATTTTGAATATCCTATACCATATTATGTCTGATTTGATCATTAGTTTAATTGATGGCCTCAATCTCATATGGATATCCTTGAAAGATATATAATATTCTCATATTTATAATAGAGTCAATTATCTATTTTGAATCTGCACTGGATCAAATATGACAATCTTTTGAAAAGAGGGAGAATATAGTCTATTTAACTTACATTATTTTTTAATTTTTTTAAAAAAGTACTATTTCCATTCTAGTAAAGAGTCCACTATTCTATTTTGAGATGTTTCACTTAAAGAATCCAATTTCTAAAATTAAGGTATAAAAATGTCAATTTATTACTAGTGAGCTACTAAAAGTGTTATTCTCTTAACAAATTTCACTTTCAAACGGGTACTCTTTACCCGAAACGGATGGAGTATTTTACTTTCAATTATTTTCTCCTTAACTCCCTCAAGGTATGTTTCAGTAGTGTCACTCAATGAGATTCATTTACCTCTTAGTGGTGACTCAGTGGTATAGTTGGGGTTTACAAATTGTAAGGTTTCAGGTTCGATCTTTTCTCACGCTTTTTTCTTAGAGGAAAAAAAAGTATGTGGTGCGTAAGATACATTTATTACAAATTAAAATTAAAAAAAAAACTGTAAAAATTAGGTATTTCGTTGAAATTCAAAACAAAAAAAGGAGAAAATTTGCTAATCACCACATTATTATAATCAAGGTTCTAAAAAACGTTAGACGGCCGCTAGGCGGCTAGCGCCTAGCGCCTAGGGGACTAGTCGGGGCTTAATCGGGGCCTAGACGGGACCTAGAATTAAGGCATAATTACCATTTTTTTTGATAATTTACATCAAAGATCAAACATATTGAATACAAATTTAATTTTTTTATGTTTGTTATTTTATCAAACACTTGTCTATATTTGTAAAATGAACAAAAATATACAAACATACCATTAATCTCAATTCTCAACAACCACAAAATAATAAACCAGCCAAGTTTAGAACTAAAAACAAAAAATATTTTACTCCAGTTCGCCCCCCATTATCTCCCTCTCTACCTCACCATTACCACTTCCCCTTCCTTCTCCAGTTCGCCCCCCTCTTTTTCCGGTCACCGCATGCCATAAAATCAAAGCTACAAAAATAAATTAAGGTCGGCGAAGTTTGGCGTAGATGCCGACTTGGTCGATTAGGCGGCGACTAAGAAAGTCGCGGCGGTAGAGAGGGGCCTAGCGCCTAAGCAGAGCTAGGCGAGGAGTTGTAAAACACTGATTATAATTGTTCATGTGATCGATGGTCCAATTAATATTTAAAACAATACTCTTAAAACTGTGGTACGAAGAATCCTCATCTAGTTAAATTGTTTGATCAATTTTTATACTGCTTCGTTCTATTCCAAAATGAATGGTCACACTTAGGTCTAGCAATTAGGTGGGTTGGGTCGGATATGAGTTAAATTGAGACAAGTAACGAATCGGAACCCGGATAACAAACAGGTCAAAATGACTTGGTTTGAATCGAATCATACTATAACTGGTCGATCTATCTTAACCCTGACTTTTTTCAAAAAAAAAAAAATCATATATTTATAAAGTAAAACTATCGGGTAAAAATAAATAACAGGTTTGTCCCCTTTAACCCAACCCGATCCCATCAATTTTTATTGGGGTTGAAACGTTCTCGTATCGATCCAAAAAATATTAACGGGTTGAATTGAGTCAAGTAATTTTCAGGTTGGGTCAGATGGAAATAATTGATTTTGAGATGTAATTGTCAGACCTAGTCACATTGTAGTACCGATGGTGACCATGACCCCCTAGCCTTTTGGTGTTATGCAGTTTACCCTTGTTCAAAATATACATATTGTTGTTATAATATATCTTAGTCCTCGTTGAATTTTAGATATTATTCTTTTAGTTCAATATGTAATATGATTGAATTATTTTTGGTAAAAATTTGTGTAAGATGATTTTACGGATATTTTTTGTAAGACGGATCCTTATCACCCGACGCACAGTGTGTTTATGGATTGCACTGTGAAAAAATGAAGCTCCGTCTTACAAATTAAGATCCGTAAAACATTACAAGATACCTACTCGTGTACATTTCTATTTTCTTCAAAGTAATGAGGTATGTTGCATCTCAAAAATCAGTATTGTAACGCTTTTAAATTAACTAACTCAGTGATTTTCTGATTAAAAAAATATATTTTTACATGCTATTTGGAAGAAATAATTCACAACTTGTACTCCTTCCATTTCAGGAATTAGTCCTCATTTGAAAGTCAAACGTTTTAAGAAATTGACATATTTAGTAGCTCATTAGTCATAAAATGACACTTTTATATCTTAATTTTTGAAAGTGAACTCTTTAAGTAAAACATTTTAAAATGAAATAGTGGACTGTTTGTCCGGAACAAAGAAAGTATATAAGTTAAAATTGTACTTGTCACGTTTGTTCATTTTCAAAATTCAAAATAGAAACCTTATTATTATTATTATTATTATTATTATTATTATTATTATTATTATTATTATTATTATTATTATTATTATTATTATTAATGTATTATTATTATTATTATTACGATATTATTACTATTATTATTGCGGTATTATTTTATTTTATTACAAAATAAGTCGCAACGTATCTCTTCAATTGTCTTGTTTGACACAACACACATGTTCAAAATGGATAATGACTATTATAAATAGGCTTGACAATTGGATGGGTCAGGTCAGGTCAGGTTAGGTTGGGTATACGTCGGGTTGGGACGACTAACAAATCAAAACGAGCCGAAATCCATTAAAACTCAAATATCAAACGAGTCAAAATGAGTCGAGTTAAATCAAGTTGGATTAAAATGGGTCAATCCGTCTTAACTCGGATTTTTCCTCAAAAAATTATACATTTACAGAGTAGAAAAGTATCGGATTAAAATGACTAATGAGTTCAACCCGCTTTAACCCGTCCTAAAAATATTAATGGGTTAGGTTGAGTTAGGTAATTTTCAAGTTGGATCGGATGGATCAACGAGTTTCAAGTTGTAATTATCACGCTTAATTATAGATATTAGGCCAGTGTGTAATTACCAAGTATATTCTTGTGAGAGCAGGGAATATCAAATTAAAGTTAAATTTAAATTAAGGATAAAATGATAAGGTAACTTCCAAAAAAGAAAAATTAGAATGTGAACACTTTTTTAAAACCACATAAAAAGAAAAGGCAAAAACTTGTGTAGGACGGTCTTACGGATCCTAAATCCGTAAGACGGAGCCCCATTTATAAATTCGCAGGTTAATAACAAAACCTGTTAATATAAATCACAAAAATTTGTTGGATGAGTTGGTAAAGTGCTGGCCCTTAAGGGTTTAAAGCGTGCTGGTCTAGGGTTTGACTCCTTCCATTAATGAATTTTTTTTTAATGCTCATTTCCTCTATTTGCTGGTCTAGGGTTTGACTCCTTCCATTAATGAATTTTTTTTTAATGCTCATTTCCTATATTTGCTTGGTGCCCCTCCACTTTCCATGTTTGTTAGCTCCGTTAGCATCAATTGCCTTGGGATACTTGACAGATCCTAACGGACTTTGACGAAATGCTAAATGACACATTTAAAATCAAACGTGACACATTAAAAACACAAAAAGTGACACATTTTAATGTTAAAAGTGACACTATAAATGAAAATTTATTATAATTTTTATTAAAATACAAAGTAACACTCTTAAAACTAAAAAGTGACACATTTAATACTAAAAAGTGACACTCTTAATACTAAAAAGTGACACATTTAATACTAAGTGACACTCTTAATACTAAAAAGTGACACTCTTAATATTAAAAAGTGACACTCTTCCTTAAAGAATTTACCGAACCAAAATGAATCATATCGTGTTTCAAGTTCATCTACTACATGTCTAGATCCTCGCTCGCTTCAAGTTATGAAGGGAAGAGAAAAAAATTAAAGTATTGAAAAGGGTAAGAAAAAGACTATCGATTTTTTTCGATTCCAATCAAGCCAAGGAATTTGGTTCCAAGACTCCTAACGCTCGATTATTTTAGACATATTTTCAGTAAATTTTGTAAGTTTAAGTAAGAAACATATACTTACCTTGAAAAAGTTATGGTTTTGTGTTTTTAACGATTGACGCTTGAGATTATATATTTTTCTATGAATGAGAAGATATATTTAAGTAGTGTTCAATTGAATGAGAAGATCACTATTTAAGTAGTGTTCAATTAGTTATTCTAAAAGTAACACACTCACTTGCTCAAAAATGCCTACACAAGTGACACTAAAAGTAACACACTTCAAGCCTATGATTATAAAAATGTGACACTTATTGATACAAATTAATACCTAAAAGTATGATTATGAAAATGAGTTATTTTATCAAAAGTGACACAAAAGTGACACACGTAAAATTTAAAAGTGATACATTCTATGTTTAAAAGTGACAATCTGATTTAAAGTAAATAAGTAAAACTTAATTAGACCTAAGACAACAATTATCCAAAAGTGACACACTTTTGTTCTCAAAGTGATACTATTATTAATACTAAAAAGTGACACTCTTAATACTAAAAAGTTACACATTTGTACCGGGGCAAAATGACATATCACAATAAAGCTGGAAAAAAAAAAGCGCTAGAGAGTCTCAAACTTTAGACTCGCGCGCGCTCTATTTTCCAAACCTTAATAGTTATGCTGCGAACCAACTAAGTAGATTAACTTTTGTGATTTCTTATAATGTTTTATTAATTTATAATGACCCGCAAATTTTTAAATGGGGCTCCGTCTTACGGATAAAGATCCGTAAGACCGTCTTACAGGAGACCACCTCAAAAGAAAAATAAAACTATTTTTATAGGATTGGCGGGAATACAATTATTTTTGTTGTTTTAAAAAAGATGGCCGAACAACTCCCTATAAATAAATAAATAAATAAAAATAGAAAAAAATTGCTTCCTCTTTAATTTGCCCAAAAAAGATATTCCCTCTGTTCCGGACCAAAAATCCACTATTCTATTTTTGGATATTTCACTTAAATCCATTTTTAAAAATTAAGGCATAAAAATGTAATTTTATTACTAATAGACTACTAAAAATGTCATTATCTTAAAAACATAAATCTCATTATCATTAATTGCTCACGTGTTTAAATCAATTAAATACTACTTTAGAATATGTTATACATTAATTGAATAAAACCATTTGATATGTTTTGATTTAATTTGATTTAGTTAGCTCATCAATTTATACTTACACTCCGAAATAGTCTTCATTTAATTGAAAATGCGTTGAATCATTGAAATATTTAAATTGATAAAACAAAACGAAAAAAAATACATAAAATAACATCTAGATGACAGGAAAATCACGAAGAAAAAAAACTTACTTGATCATGAAAATATAACTCATATCAAAATACTACTTAGTAAACCTAATTACTTATCACAATTGTAAAGGCAACTTATTAACATATTTGTTCGATTTTTTTATACTAAATCCCCAAAATCTTATCATTTTTGTATTTAAAAAATCAAATAATATTTTATGGTAATTTTTTTTACCAACTAACCAATAAAAAGGTTGAACATCACATTGTAGAAGCTAAACTCTTGAGTGTAAACAATGATGGAGACAAAGTCTTTATCCCAAAAATGTCTCTTCGATGTGTGCTTGTCTTTCAAGTTCTAGATAATACTTTCATTTGTAGTATCAAATGCAATGTCTATTAACAAAAGTTGAAGTTAATCATTATCGCATGTAAACACTTCATTCATTACAATTTTTAAGAAAACAAATCGTTCTAGTTGAACATAATGATATGCAATAAAAAGAAAAAACCAACAAAATAACATAACAAATGTTATGTAATAAATTCAAAATTTATCATTTACCGATACGATGATGTACATTCAGTTAAATAGTTGCAATTCATTATTTTATTTTTGTTTTTTGTTTTATAAACAAAATTTAATTTAAAAAAATATATGTATGTACGTTTAACGCATTTGTTACCAATGGAGATGCTCTAAGTCACTATGGTTACTTCCATGTAGGGGTGGCAAAATGGGTATTATGGATCAATGGATAATAGGCCATTATCCATGGATAACCATGGATAATGACCTATTATCCATTGATCCATAACACCCATTTTACCGCCCCTACTTCCATGTGGACCAAACTGGTAATGACTTCCATCAAAGGTGAAGGACCTCAAGAGTTAGCTTAATTTGCTAAAAAGAATATCACAAAGTTCTTCCTATGGGAAGCCCACTAAATTAACATAGTGGAAATACAATTTAGAAACTATCATTATACAAAATTTACCGCATGAAGTAAAGCTTACAAACCCACCTTTTGGGAATAATTTCTGCGTTCGCTAACAAAAGCCTGTTCATAAACATCAGGAACTTCCAAACGCATGACACCGTGAAGAACTCCGCACGGTAACATGTTTCCATTTTGAGATCACCACCACCGCTTTCTTTAAGAAACCCAAATCCAGTTGCAGGATCCTGCCATCACCTGAGGACAAATTTTCCTAAAAATGCTTAACATGTTTATACTAAATGGTAGCTGTTTTAGGATCTTAAATCTCAACTCATAACTTTGGGACCAGTTTGGGCAATAATTGGACACAAATGGTGCGCATCTGTTGCAGTGGTGCATACGACACCCAACAGCCTGCCAACTCAAGCTAGGGTGTGAGTAACTCAAGCAACACAACCAAAAACAAAACTAACAATGAAGCTTATGTATGTACAACACCAAGCAACAAGAAAGCCAGTATTTTTTTTATACCGAGGGAACATAGAAGTAACATAGTAGGACTAGGGAACATAGCACAAGGTAGAAGAACAAAACAGGAACAACCAGGTATGAGGGATTCATCATTAGATGTCCTATCATACCGAGACTCTGACAAGCTTGATGTAACAAACAAATGGTAGAACACCTACGTTAATCTCGGAGCCTAACAACAAAGATGTAACATAGGAGCCAACAATAACAAATAACACCTATGTTAAGAATAAGGAAACAAAAAACACAATTCATTCTCAAACAGGATCAAGATGTGTAGTCATGTAATAAGAAGAAACATGGAATCTTATTAACAAGGTACATGGAATTTTTCTAATCCATTTAGAATACTAATATATAACTGGAGATGTTTTTCACCACTCTTAACTCTTGATGAAAACTACTACCCAGCACCCACCCACCCCCTCCCTTCCTACTCCCCACCACAACCAACCAAAAAACCAGTTGAGGAATTTCTACTGACTTCACCCTTGTTGCTTAGATTTGTTTGCAACAAGAATGATATCAGATGCAAGTTAATTTCACACAAAAACAAACACTCTAATTGAGAGCCCTCATTCGATTATACCTCGGGTGTTACTGACTAACTTGAGTTGATTACACATATACTCTAATTGAACCCCCCCCCCACCCTTCAATGCATGCTTTATTAAGCACTGTGTCACAACTTCTAAACAACCAAACAATGCTTTCATGTTACTGGACTCTTGCATAAAATATATGGCAAGGCCTGTCAAATTTTTATGCTCGCCTTTCAGTGAGGAAATAAAATAAAATAAAGCAAAGCATGTTAGGCCACTAACCAGCACCTAACATAAGAGTTTGAAGGAAAAGGTAAAATACCATCATCGTCTTCGTACAGCAGGATTTTGCCCACGGGGAACTGCACCAATGGGCTGATGTGTTTGAGAGGCTGGCTGGCCGCCTGCCTGTTCCTCAGGCAAGTTCATGACTTGTGTGACAACATTCATGACAACAAGTCCAAGAGGAATCAAGTACATCCACTGAAACAAATAACAAAAGAAAGAGTGAAGTCAATGAGAAAATACTGAAAGTAAAGTGGGAAAGAACATTAGGAGTTGTAAGTTTTTGACTACTGACATATTTAGCCCAAAAGGACCTTTCCAAAGGCTGTACACCTTCCTCCTCTATTTCAGCACCCGGAATATCTTCAGAGAATGTTGGAGTCCTGTATCAAGTAGCAATAAGTAAATTTGAGTAAACACAAAAATAAATCCCCAGCAAATAACAGGTCTTGCCCATATTTCCCCTCATAAGAACATGATGAAAAGTTCCACACTTCCACTTACTCCTGGTGCAGATCAAGAAAGTTTGACACAGTAATTCTTCTCGTAATCATATTTCTCCAACCCAACCATTAGATTAGATCCTAATGGTATGCTTTTAGGTAATAGTCATGCAGTACTTGGTATTGGCGATATTTCTCCTACATCTTTTTTGTCGTTGTCATATGTACATCATATGGTGACCCAATCAAGTGCATAACAGAAAAAAGGTCAATAACGCGTGATATAAAGGCTTCCGAGCGGATGCAGATAATTTGTGATAGTAACAGCCATGCATATTGCTATTAATCTAGTGTTTCACAAATTGACAATTTGACACAGCATATGGAGGTATTTGTCATTTCATTTGTAATTTGGCCATGGAGAAACAGATTGCAACATCTAATGTGAGTCATGTGATCATGTTAATGATATCCCTCCATTTAACCAAAGAGTCCTACTTTTTCTATTATGGGACGTTCCATTGAAAGAGTCTTGTTTCAAGAACTAAGCCTATGATATTAATGAGTTGCCTAATTTATCCTTATTATCAAAAATAATAATAATAATAATAATAATAATGATAAGCTAAAAATTAAATAACCTATTTTTAAGTTCTAACAACCAGTGGTATTCATAGAAAATTACTGGGAAAACTTAAAAAATGGTCCCTGCACTTGTGACTGTTTTCAGGTTTAGTCCCTTAACCCAAAAACTAATCAGATACCTGTAGTTTTAAAAAAAAATGACAAGTAAGAATGAAGTAAAAGTAAAAGTAAAAAGGGTTTGGTCCTTCCATCCATCTTTCTGTTAAAATTAGTCATGTGACTAGCACATGTCCAAAATTTCAAGAACGTCATTCTCTTTTTCTTGTAAACAAATATGATAAATATCCACAAACATAATAAAATTTTATTTTATTTTCTTCTCTCTTCCTTTTTTTTTTTTTTTTTACTCCTAAGGGGGGCATGGGAAGGGATCGAACCTGAGACCTCACACTTTGTGAAGCCCCATGTCTACCACTGGGCCACCCCCTTAGGGCTCTTCTCTCTTCCTCTTAATACTTTCTTCACATGAAAAAAAATTCTAAAATCAAAATAATACTCCCTTAAACAATATCATAAAAAATTTATTTCCACGTAAATGATATTAGATAAATTGACTTAGCATAATCTTAATGTTTGAATTAGCTTTAAACAATTATACAAGGTATCAAAACTTAAAGCCTTAATATGAAAGAGTTACAGAGAAAATAAAGTAACACCATGGATTAAATAAAGGAGTAGTTTTTATATTAGGTTTTTCTTCGCAAGTAAAGAAATATGATGAAGAGAGAAAAAAATATATAAGTTAAAATGAAAAAAAAAAATTGTTAATGAAAAATTAAATATGTGCTGGAAAAATATGTTTAGTTTATTGGCAAAAGACAGAAATATTATTGAAAAAATAAACATGTGCCAATCTCGCATGATCATTTAACGGGCAATATAACGAAAACATGGATGGAAGGACTAAATCTGTAATTTTCAGGTATTGATCAAAGGATGAAATCTGATTAGTTTTTGGATCAAGCGACTAAACCAGAAAACAACATAAGTGCAGGGACTATTTTTGGAATTTGCCCAAAATTATTTTAGTCCCTAAAATGTTTGAGACGGTTTTGACTTTCAAAGGTGGACTATTTGAGAAGAACCAAGCAAGTATTTACCAAAACTTTGTGTACAACACAGTTTTCGTATCTTTTTGTAACAACTTGGGCATAATCTATGCTTGAGCTTCAGGGTGTGTGAAGTTTCAGGAGAAGTAGATTTGATGTCATGTGAAAAAAAACACAGAACCAGGCTAGAAAAACATCAGCATGATGACATATTTCTAAATTATCGATTAACTTGATTTTCAAAAATGTTGATCAAGGTGGGACATACATGTACTCAGTAAATTATGCATGAGGCATATGAAACAGATTAGAGACTAAGAAGCTTTCGATTGGTATAACACTTTTTTTTCTCGTGACTAGTTAAACATTACATTTATGCTAAGTCCTCATCTATGAGATTCTTCTTATTTCCCATCAACTTGAACTATATTACATGCACAATCAAGGTAAATACATATGAGTGTGTGTGTGTGTGTGTGTGTTTAATTATATACAACAGAGAGGCATGAGAACTAACCTTGGAGCCTGCTCACTGTTCTTTAAGACTGTGTGAGAGTTAAAGGACCACTTTCTAGGCTGAAATGAAAACAACCAATATTAAAGATAATTTTATCCAACTAATGAATATTAAAATATGTGAAGTGTTTTCTACAACCAATATCAGGTTACTAGCTCGATGCTCAATATACTACAATTTTTTTTTGATAAGTAAATAATATCATATATCAAGCATCAAAAGAGGTGATGCGTCCTTTGTACACTAGAAGTATACCATCCCAAAGATTAACCAATATCTATACTATTTACAAGGTCTACAAAAGTTATGTTGGATCTAGGAGCAGAGTGATCAGCCTCGAAGCACCAAAAATGAAGAGTTCGAAACAACCAATTCTTCAACTCCGGGACTGACATTTCCACGTTGTCAAAAGCCCTATGATTTCTTTCCTTCCATAGAATCCAACACACACCCAAAAGAGCTGTCCTCCATAAACTACTACTCCTCTTCGGATGGCCCCTATTCCAGCCTCTGACGTGGTCACTGATCGATCTTGGCATGACCCAAGACATGTTAAACATTCCCAACACAAAGTTCCAAAGCTCTAAAGCCACTTGGCAGTGAAGAAGTAAATGATTTACACTCTCCGCATCCCCCTTACACATATAACATCTATTAACAAAAACCATGTTACGTTTCCGCAAATTATCCCCGGTCAGTATAGCTTCATGAGTCGCTTCCCACATAAAAAAAGCCACTCTCTTAGGGGCGTTGGATCTCCAAACTGCTCTCCACGGAAAAGAAGCTCTACCACCGTTGAGAAGCTTGAAATAATACGAGCTTACTGAAAAAAGAGAGCCCCGAGCCTTTCCAAACCACCTTGTCCGTCGGCTGTAAATCTTCGCTCTTGAAGCATCCTAAAAGCTGCACAACCGACTCTAACTCCCAATCATGAAAATTCCTTCTGAACGTGGGATTCCAAATAGGCTTACCCTCCACCAAAGATAAAATAGAGCTAACTCTACAATCCTTATCCGTGGAAAGCTCAAATAAGTTCTGAAACGCCTCCCTCAAGCAAATGTCCCCACACCATCTATCTTTCCAAAACCTCACCGAGGCCCCATTGCCAACCTCAAAAGCAATGCATCTTTCAAATGAATTCCACCCTCTCCTTATACCACGCCAGACTCCTACCCCATAAGCCGAATTGACCTCGTTAGGAAACCAACCATGACCCCCTTCCCCATACTTGCAAACCACCACTTGCCTCCACAAAGCCTCCTTATCGCTGAGATATCGCCACGCCCACTTTCCCAACAAAGCCATATTAAATAATTTCAATTTTCTAATGTTCGAGACCCCCTCCCGAACCCTCGAACACACCTTTTCCCAATTCACTAAATGAAACTTATGCTCATCTGCTTGCCTTTCCCACAAAAATCCCTTTCCAACTTTTCTAATCTATTCCTAATTGTGGCGTGAATCACAAAAGAGATAAGAAATAGGTTGGTAAGTTAGCAAGAGTGTTCTTGATCGACTAATCTCCCCCTGGAAAGTAGTTGACGCTTCCACCCCGCCAATCTCTCTCGAAACGCACGACCACCGGATTCCATAACGCCTGCTCTTAGGCGAGCACCCATGGGAAGCCCAAGATAAGAGACAGGGAGAGCAAAGATACTTACAACCAAAAAATGCTGCTAGATCCCCAACATCCTCCACCCCCCCTACAGGAATAATTTCACTCTTAGAAATGTTGATGCGAAGGCCGGAAACTGCTTGAAAAAATAATAGAACCAATCGAAGATTCCCAACCGAGCCTTATACGCACCACAAAAACTAAGGTATCATTCTGCAAAGAGAAGATGGGAAATCGACAACTCCCTCTCCCCTCTCCTTCCCACCTTAAATCCACTGATAAGATCTGCCTGTGCTGCCCTCTCTAACATCCTACTAAGAGCCTCCATTACCACAATGAACAAAAATGGGGACAAAGGGTCTCCTTGACGCAAGCCTCGAGCTAGAAAAAAATCCCGATGGTTCGCCATTCACCAAGACAGAAGCGAACCGTTGAAATGCGAATCGGATCCATTGAATCCACTTGAAACCAAAACCCATTCTTTCCAACATATATACCAAAAATCCCAACACACATTATCATAAGCCTTCTATGTCCAACTTACACAACAACCCCGGGACCCCGCTTTTCAACCTATCATCCACAGCTTCATTGGCAATGAAGGACGCGTCTAAAATCTGTCTATCCTTCACAAAGGCATGTTGCGACACCGAAATGATACTCCCCATAACCCTCTTCATTCTTTGAGCTAGCACTTTGGATATCAACTTGTAAATGCCACCAACCAAACTTATCGGCCGGAAGTCTTTCAGATCAGTAGCTCCACTCTTTTTCGGAATCAAGGCTATAAACGCAGCATTAAGGCTTTTCTCAAATCTCAAACTAGAGTGAAAGAACTGAAACACCTCCATGATGTCCCCTTTAATCACCTCCCAACAATGCTGAAAAAAAGCCATAGAAAATCCATCAGGGCCTGGGGCTTTATCTCCTCCATCTTACGAGCACTCCCCGCCACTTCCTCGATCGAAAAGGGACGCTCCAAGGCTGCCGAATCCTCAGCACTGATACTGTCAAATCCCACACCATCCAAATTTGGTCTCCAACCCCCACTATCTTCAAACTGACGCCTAAAGAAATTCGCGATGCCCACCCTAATATCAGCCTCATCCTCTATTTGCACGCCTTCAATCTGGACAGATCTGATTATTTTTGCTGCCCCACGAATTTTTGCCATCCTGTGAAAGAATTTGGTGTTATTATCTCCCTCCTTTAACCACTGAACTCGCGACTTTTGGCGCCAACAGATCTCTTCACGAATAAGAAGACTTTTCAATTCCTGCTTTAACTGCACCCTAAGTGATTCTTCTTCCTCGTTCAGTTTTCTTTTCTCCGTATTGTCTAATAAGAAGAGAAAATCATGAAACCTAGGACCTAGATCTCATAAATTGAGGAAGATAAGACCGCAAGGGGAATGTCACATCACATAAAGAGGAAGGGAAGACTTAAGAGCGGAGCTACCAGAAAACATTAATGCCCTAGTGAATTGCATGTTTAGCATTATTACAGTTTTTTATATTTTCTTGGATAAATAAAGAACATTCCAATATATGGTACGCTTGTGTTCTGGAACACCAAATTTAGCAATCCTAAATGTTATTTTTTTTTGGTTTTTCCCTTTTAATAAAAGTATGAAGAGGCAAATTAAACTTGTGAATATTTTACATGATCGTCTCCAAAACAATCTACTTTCTTCTCGAAGAACAATGATCTATCATTCAGTTGCACTCCAGAACCTGAATATTCAGAAATCCTAGCACATAAAATATTCACAAATCCTTCAGGAATGATATCATGTCCTTTCCGCAGAGACCCAGAGCATGAATACTTCGAATGAATTTGAAAAAGTAACATACGGCAACTAGAATGTCAAGGACTTAATCAGTGTGAAATTAGACAACAATGTTTCTAACACCAACTAGATCCCCGTGTTCTCGTTCTCCCTAAGAAAGAAGAGTGATGAGACGAACTTGTGAAAAGCAAAAGGTGGAACGTGTAAGCAACAGGACATGATTCATGAACAGTAGTTGGTTCCAAGCTAACCATATATCAGAAGGACTCCTCTGAGTAGAATCAAAGTTGAATCAGATATCAAGATGCTTACTGAGATGAAGAGTATTGGGGTTAACCAATAATTTCAAGACTATTCAGATGAGGATACATCTTAAGGCTAGATAATCGAAATGTGGAAAACTAAAAAAAGTCCACATGAACCCTAACATTGAACTGGTGAATCTCACATTGCAGTCATACAGTTGGGAAAGCAGTAAGGCTTGGATAAACCTATAGGATTCGCTTTTTTGGATTTAGAAGATTAGATTTTTCAAAAAGAAGATATATAGGTTAGTTCAAAGATGAAGCAAGGATATTTCTAAGAAAGGAACACCTCAGTGTTGAAAATGTATCAGACACCAATCAAGGATGAATCCTCTGACGAATTTACTCCAATTGATCAGAAACAATTCTAACTTTGAGCTACATGATAATTATAATACTTTTACACATAGATTCTTCGACAAGTACACACATATATTAAATTATAACATTTCTTAAACATTATAAAAATATCAGTTCCAGGTGATTGATATACTATATCTCTCAAGAGCCTTAAAAATAAGAGCCTATTAAGCCCAAGGGGCTCCAAAACAAAGTATTCAAGTACAACTTAATGAAACCCAAATGAGGCAACACTAAAACTAAAATAGCTCAACTAGAGATGGCAAAAGAAGATTGAAATACCAACTTTTAAAACCGAGGTGAATGAATTGTCATCGTCTGTGGAACTCTATCAAGATACCATTTGTGGTGAAATAACAAAATCATGTAGTCTTTCAAGTTGCTTAGTTTCATGTCACTCAGACAATACTGTGTATTCCTTCCACTAACAGTGCTAAAGTCTTTAGAAACAACGAGGTATCACCAATGGTCATTAGGAGATGCTGCAGTTTTTAATAACTTAAAAGCAATGACCAATTATGAAAAAGCAATCAGTCCTGAAACAAATTAGGTTAACATAACTCAATAAAAGTCAAAGTCACCAACATGGAGTAACTTATGAGGCAACCCCAGAACAGATTTATCTCATAATAGCAAAGCTTAAACTCCCAAGAGTTCAAACGGTGTATATGAATTCTTCATCTGTTATTATGAAACCACATAAGAATAAAAGAAGGCATTGTGTTGTCTTTCTTCCACTACAAAAGCATTAGAAACAACAGAAGAGGGGGTCAATCACCAATATTGATGCGAGTAAAAGGGAGAAGTGTTCAAAGTCGGGAATCAAACACTTTGGGCATGACTTCTTACTCTTTCTAACACGCCAAGGGGCTGTTTGGGTAAGTCCTATGGGACGGATTAGTGGCCGGGCTCAAGGCAGCCTTAGGGTTGCAAACTTAATCAACAAAGGGGACACGGTTTTGACCTTTATCACTAAAGGGGCAGCCATACATGGCACACGGCTTTGGGAGATTGCTTGGAAGCAACTCTTTGAGAGAAGGGGTAGCCACGCGTTGGGAATACATGGCATGGGAGGCAGCCACATTGGGCAGCTCGCACTTAGAATGGAAAGGCTCACGGTTGTTACTTGTGTCACAAGATACGGCCTACAAGGAAGGAAGCAAATGTGCAGCCACCCAGGGTTCCAAAAGGGCGGCCAAAGAGAGTCCTTAGAAGAGAAGAATTCACTTATTTTCAGCACTTAGTTTATTTTAACGTTTTTGGTAATAAGTCCTTTAAGGACTATGATTTAATTAGGTAGTTTCCATTTTCAGTTACAATTTTAATCCTTAAGGAGTAGGATTTACTTTATTGTTTCCTTTAAGGATTAGGGTTTAGTTTCTAGTATAAATAGGAATTTACTTTCATGGTTTGTTTCAATTCTTTCGAGTGTTCTTCTTTCTTAAAGGTTAGGAAGAATTTCACAAAGGTTTCTTTACGTTAGGAGAGTGAATCCTAACCGGTGAGCCTATCATATCTACCCATTCCACCAATCTATCCTTATTTTGTTTTATTTTCGTTTTTGGAGTGTTAAGGGGAAATTTCGGACAGCTTGTTGCTGTTTTGGATTGTTCTTCATTTGTGATTCAAGCCATTTAAGTTGTTTCCGCCAACTTGAGTCTTAGGGCTGGATAATTCACATCAAACATTCAATAAGATAGTTCTCTTACGAGGTTCTGACAAAAGTATCTTTTAAGGAGATTAGAAGCAGAATACACATCCTGACACTGCAACATCTTACCATAGGAATAGCTTGCAAACAAACAAGAAATACTGAAGAGAAAACGGTGCAAACTTACCAGTTTCAGTTGCCGAGGATACGGGCATACACCAGGAGAACCATAATTAACAGCCAAAATATTGACACCTTCCTGCAATAAATATAGGATTACGGTACCTATAATTAGACAAGTAGAGGAAGCAAAAAAAGTTCCCCTCTGATGGTTTATAAAAAATTAGACAATAACCTAGAAATAAAGTACCACCTGAAGCATAAGAATTAAAAATGACCACCAAAAACGACGATTCATCATAAGACATAACCAAAAATAGATATCATAAAGAGTTGTTGAAATATAGAAGACCAAAAAGACTAAAATTGTGAAGCTAGAAGATCTTAGTCATAGAACCTCCCTGCCTGATCTAAGCCTTTAGAGCCAAAACTCGGGAACAGCTATGCTTTCTGTTACACTGCTAAAGTTTATATTTTTTTAGAGCAAATGAAAAACAACGTATATCCCTCAGCAACTTATGTCATATCACACAGGATCGAATGAGCTGTGCCCATTCAAAGCTGACAAGAAATCCTTCTCTAATGTTACTACGACCGTTATTCATATGGTCAAGATCTGCCACCCTTCAGTACTATTTATTGACCCTTTTTTAGCTGGATGCTCTTATTCTATGGATTAAGAAACATGTGAGATTGGTATGTGGTTGCACACTTGCGCATGAGATCTTGGATTAAGTCCAGCATGGACATGAATGTAGACTATATTCTCGTTTTAGATGGTTTAAGGGCATAAAAAGTTGATACGTGGGGCTTAGGCTTGATTTAAAAAGTCATCAAAAGGAGTCTCCGGGGTATGAAAATGTGGGTTGTTCATGAGGTTTGCGCGCAGAGCCCAGCGGTCTCCGTTCCTTCTTTTTTCTCGTTGTGCTGTCAAGGAACCAATTTTGGATTCTAGGTAAAATTTCTGATTGTTGTTTCTGATTGTTTTTTCCATCTCTTTTATAGGGATTCTTGGGCAGTCATTCTGTCTCTCTACCTCTGCCACTCTCTCTCTCTCTCTCTCTCTCTCTCTCTCTCTCTTCCTTCTATCTTATTCCTGTGGATTTTGGATAAATTCTACCTGTGGATTCAATAGGGCATCTTCTTTCCTCTGACTCTCTCTTTCTTTTAGAATTCTAATTTCATGGTTGAGTTCATTACCTCTCTTCTCTTCGGTGGGTTGGAAATACCTACAAACTGATTCCCCATTAGCAGCACATATGGCTGCTCATAATGTGGTCATGATCATATTAGGCTGAATGAATCCAAGACAAGTACCATTTCTAATCTTTAATTTTCACGTATTTGATATAGCTAGAGTGTATCCAACCCACAAGTAATGTGAGCAACTCAAATCCTGAACCTGTGCCGATATCAAGTGAAACTATGGACAAGTAGGAAGCCACATCGGAAGGGTTCTTATGTAACACCCCAAATAAAATGAAATAAGCAATCAAATGATTGTTCCATGATAAAGTAAGAGTCTAAAGACGTATAATAAGATCCACCAAGACAGTATGTGTGCCTCTAATAAAGAAATCCCGTGCAGGGGAGGGGGGGATCTGGCATATTAGGGTGCATGAGAGTCAGAGTGATCATTAAGTAGCTGATACTTCTTCTATTTTCATAGCAACAATCAAGCAAGAATAAATCCAACCACGCATGTGCAATTTAATTTGTCCATACATGCATAGAAGTTGCAGATATCAAATTCCAGGAAGCTCGAAACAAGGACGGTACTGCATACTTGTAGGATCATGACTATTAACCTAAATGAAGTATTTTGTCTTAATTGTCTTTTTGAAGACTCAGTTTTAAAGACACAGCAGGATCGCCCTGAAATAGAAGTTCACAAAGAAAACCCCAACCAGAAACAAATGAGCAAACACATGGTTTTCACAAGTCATGGGTCCAAAAATATGTAAAGATAACCGGTAAGACACAAGATATACCCATAATAGTACATAAGAGGAGAAGGGGGGAGGGGAAGTAGTTATCCTGGAACATTAATGGTGGTCGGAGTGAGAGTTATCTACGCGGCCAAAATGTTTCATAAATGATGATTTGGACATGCAGCAAACAACAATCTACTAGTCCATAATCCGTACATTAGTGTGCTGTCAGCTACGACATCTGGACACAGACATGAGATCTCAAATCCAGAAAGCTAGAGACAAGGTCAGTGTTGCATAGATGTTTCATTAATCCAAACATGTTTTTCCTTCTTTTTTTCTGCTTTCTGTTTTTGTCGAAAGTTCCTTTCTTCATAAATTGAGTTGCGTAGCTGTTACTAGCTATCCTGCATATGTTTTCATTAAATGGCAGAAAATGCACATAGTATGTGTTAGTGGCACGAACACATTGAAAAGTAACCTAAGCATGCATGCAAGGTTAAAGATTACACTGTCGATAACAGTCTAATTAGAGTAAATTGGAAACTACACATTAACAGCTGCACACATTTAAACAAAAAGTAACAAAAATCAGAATTCATATTGTCAGTCATCTTTCTGATTTTTGGCTTAAGAAATTACCATGTGTATGACAAAATGCTCATCTAAGCCATCCCTCGGAAGACATCTCTGAAGGCAAACAGGAACAATAATCAGCTTATTACAAAATTTTAAATATATATTTGCCAGAAGTACAAGAATAGAAATAAATAATCAGCAAGAACAAAGATCCAAAAACTGATAAGTGAAAGTAAAAACTACAACAGACTAAGTTGTGAAAATGCTAACAGAATAAGATTAGGCAAGGCATATAAAAAAATTATGCATTCATCAAACTAAATATAAATCGAATAACACTAAGACAAATTATAGGTTGCCAGGCTATTGCGCAAGATGAAACTTTGTAGAAGTGGTGTTGTAAGTGCAATGGACTTTATGTTGCCTTAAATCAAATACTTTTATGATGATAAGCAAAAGCACGAAAAGCAAAATCAATCCACGAGACACAAGGATCTACATGGTATCCCAATGCAAAAGCTACACCGAACACAAAAGGTAAAGTCAATCCACAAAACACAAGGATCTACGCGGTATCCCAATGCAATAGCTACATCATTGGGCTTCCAGGATGTTTACCAGTAAGATCATTTCCAAGTACAACTCAAGCTAATCCCAACCCAACCCCTTTTACGCACACTCTCAATACCACCAAGATTATGTTTCACCATTCTTTGCTAGAACTACACATACCGGTACAACAAAATTAGATTTTTCCACAACCAAAAGTTTGAGTCCCCCCCCCAAAATATATTGATCATCACAGCTCCCACCCCTTCTATGGCACACTTGTACAAACTAGTCTTTTATCCATGAAACTCTTCATTAGAGCAAATATAATCAAGCGAAAAATCTCAAATCCATCCATCAAGTGGAGTGGTACCTTTGAGATCCCTGAACAAGTCCCTGTCTTCATCGATTTCCACTGCCTGAATGACTCAAAGTCACCATATCCTTCTGCCTACCAGGATCATCTGTAAATGATTGTAATTCATGACCGTGAAACACCCTTCCATCATCCTTGGATTTAGACATGATGAACTCCAATTGGTTGACCTTCCCCTTTAAACGGTCAAACTTCATGGCAAAGTTGAAAGATTTCTTCCTTCCATCACGAGATAAGAGTGCAGAGACGCAGACACAACCTTGTTCAAACCCATCATCTGTCTAGCAAACAGCAGAGAACTTACTCTTCAACCAAATCAACAACCAAGGCCAGAAGCAACGGGATATTTGCCTTTATTGATGGATACTGTCCCACCGAGGGGTTCCTAGTATGAGTAGGTGCGCCATAACACTGTCGCTGGTTAACGGAAAGGAACGAGAGTCAAAACCAATAAACTGTGAGAGTGAGCGAAATGACGCATCCAGCAAGGAGTTGCTAAAGTACAAATTCATGTTCTCAAAGTATGCATATTCCAAAGCTCTTTCTTTCATAGATGAGATAAAAGGTATTTCTCGTATGAAGTGATAAGGGTCTAAAATGAGCCCATTTATCTCATTCATGTGTTCCATCATAAGGCTCTCTCTTGCATCTTAAGGTGCAGAGATCCCTCTTATTTTCAGCATCATTGTCAAACTCGTATCATGGTACAATTCTTCAAGCCTTTTCTGCAAATTCAATGTTGATCGTTCACCCCACAACATTACTTAATGTGATCACCAGACACCAATATGTAACCCCATCTATTTAATGAGACACATATTGCAACTAAACCTATCCACTGCCTGTCAACAACTTCTCAATCTTGAACACCAATACTTCTATGATGATTGTTTATGCTGGAACCATGAGAGACCGATTGGGCCATAACAAAGAGGCTAGACAAACTTTACATTACCATAGAAGTCACCAAAGTAAATTCCAATTCAAACAAGGAGCTTTAACATAGCTACAAATCAGCAACTTAGTAATCATGCTGCCAAGCTCAACAGATTCCCTGACTAGACAACTTCACTCTTGCACGAGAACGGGTTTAGCATCACTAGATCCATGATTGAGTTTTGAATAAATTAAAGTATTAGCTTAAACAAAATGATAGGGATCCCAACTTTTAGCCTATTTTCTCATACCAATCTATGTCTCAAACATGTGATGGTTAGCCTGTTGCCCCACACATAAGTAATGTGACTAACAAATCACATGTCTTGCCACATAAATTGAGATGAAATTTTGGCTAAAATGTTCATTGCTCTAGATTAAAACTATGAAGTGCCTATGCTTATGGGCAATACAATGTTGCAAGTTTGTAATCATGCCATCAAGTTCAGAAAGCAAAACCCTGGTTTGAGAAAAACTACTACGCTGTCATTACGTTAAAACTTACAAGTAACTGTGCTTATGGACTCGCTACATATTCGCAGCTTCCAAGCATGCCATCAAGCGCAAAAAGTCTGGTTCAAGGAAAATTACAAGGCCAAAGACTTCAATAATGCACGAGGAGAGGGTTGGTACCATTAGATCCATGATTGAGTTTTGAAAATATTTAAGTATAAATTTAAAAAAATAATCACTTATAGAATCAAAAGGAGAGGGGGGAAGGGGGAAGTGTAGCAAGCGGGAAAAAAGATCCAAATACGATTCACAGTTTTTTTTTCCAGAAAACAAAAATATTATATATAATTAAAAAGGGAGTGTTAGAAAAGGACGGACGAGAAGTCCATCAGAAAGAAAGAAGGAACCGAAAGAAACAAGAAAAAACAAATTAAAAAAGACCCATGATGATGTATATTTTAAAGCCCCTTTCAATAGCTGGCGGAATCAACTAAGGAATTGCTTAACAAAAACAAAAATTAAAAGATAGATTGGCAGAATGGGTGTGTATAGAGGGTTTACCAGCTAGGCTTTACTCACCTAACGTAACATAAAGATCCCTTGTGAATTACTTTCTAATCTTTAAGAAAATAAAACACAATAGTTGAACAAGAACCTTACTCTTTTCTATTACATTTTCTCAATACTCAAATCTGAAAATTACATTGAAAGTAAAGCCATATTTATACTAGAAAATAAACCCTAATCCTTGAGGGACACAAAAAAACGAAAAACCTAATTCCTTAAGGAATTCTTATTACAATTTAAAAAGGAAACTACTTGAAGCAAATCCTAGTCCTTGAGGGATTTTATTACAAAACAAGGAAATAAACTTAAGTTAAAAATAAGTGGATCCTTCCACTTTAAAGATTCCAATCGGCATCCCCCTTGAAGTTGTATGCGGCTGCCCCTCCTTGCTTCCTTTCTCCATGCTGTTTCTTGTGGTGTAAGTAACTCCCTTGCTCCTTCCAAAATTGGTGCACCAAAATGTGACTGCCCCTTTAGGGTTATAGGTCCAATCCATGCCCCTCTTATTGATTACATTTGCAAGTCCATGGCTGCCTTGAATCATTAAACTAACCCGCCCTATATGACTTCCCCAAACAGCCCCTTTGTGCAATGATGTGAGAAGAATGCCATGCACCCAATGCTCATCCCCTAACTTTGGACAACTCCCCCATGCACACGCATCACATGAAAAGCACCCCCAGCCAATGCCCAAAGTGAAGCAATGAAAACAACTCTGTCACACAAGTGCCAAAGACAAGGCTGATCTCTGAATGTCCTAGAGTTGCTCTCCATTTCTGCACTGCCAGAGCAAGGCAGCATCTCCATCTTTAAAAACCATGTTAAGTGTTCCTAATTACTTATCTTAAGGGTTCCAGAGTAGTAAAGAGGGTTGAGAAAATCAAGAGGGATTTGCTGACTTTGTAGTGAATTTTTGTAATCTGTAATTATTGGAGTTTTCCTCCTGTGTAAATAGGCTGCGGCTCCTTAAGGGTGGAACTCCGTGGGAGAGACCATTTAGTTGTGAGAGGTATCCTACGGAGGATGGTGGGAGAGACCATTTAGTTGTGAGAGGTATCCTTCGGAGGTGGAACTCACGTTTGGTTCTGGCAGGATGCTTCTTTTCACAGTGCCGGGATTCCAGTTCAGGCTTACTTAGAGCAAGACCAACGGGATTGTGAGCGTTGAGTGCCACACGGAAGGTTGAAGAATTCAAGTCCGTGACAGTTGGTATCGGAGCAAAGGTTCGTGGCAATGGTAAAGACGGCTGACAAGAACATCACCAACTCAAGTATCATTCAAGATGAAGCAAGTGGGCATGAGAACGCCCAAGCACGAGGAGCAAGGCACCGAAGCAAGTCCAGGGATGCGCTGGCAGATTTGGACAGGAGGGTTGTCGGAGTGGAGACTTCAATTATGGATTTTGGGCAGCAGTTTGAGGATATCCACCAACACCTTGACGAGTTGGAGTCGGAGGACGCAGAGATCCATGCTATCGTCAAATCCTCCCTCAACATCTTAGGTGGAGACCTAAGAAATGAACTTCGTGCCCTTCGTGAGGAGTTGATGGGCGAGATTGCATCCTTGTGCATTCAAGTTGGGGAGGAACTTGATTTTTTCCGCCAATAAGTGGAGGAAGCACGAGCGGACCGGGCGCTATGCAAGAGGGCTATAGCCGGCGGGGTAGGCGCCATTAGGGCCACCCCAAAGATTGAAGTCCCGACGGCATCAAAGTTTGTTGGCAACAGGAATGCAAGGGAGGTTGGGGACTTGAACAATATTTCCAAGTGACTGGCATTGTGGATGATTCTGCCAAGATGCAAACTGTTAGTCTATACTTGAATGATACTGTGCCATTGTGGTGGCGGCGACGTTCTAGCGGCATCGCAAAAGGTACGTGCACTATGGATACTTGGGCTGATTTTATTCGAGAAATTAAAAAGCAATTCTATCCTGAAAATGCCGAGGATGAGGCAAGGGCCCAACTCCGAAGACTTACTATGGCACTTTGCAGATCTTATCCAAAAGTACGAGGAGGAAGGCATGACGAGAGCGTCGCAAGCTTAAGTGTGGGAGAAGGTCACAAGCCTGCCATGTTCTCTCCAGAATGTTCCAGAAACTACAAAAGGATCAACCCCCTAAGATTTCAACTCATTACACCAAAAAAACAGAGTTTGGAGAATCAAGTCTTTAAGCCTTTCAACGCTCCTTTCTTCGTTATTGAAAACTCTGCCATTTCTTTCTTTCCAGATGATCCGGCAAACGGCCAATGGAGTCGCTTCACAAACATTACTCTTTCTTTTGCGTTTATACAGCGACCAACTAGGCAGCAGCTCCTTCACCGTAGGATAACTGGAACAGATTCAGCACAAAATCCCATAAAATCCTATATGCTCCTCGCAACAGGGAAACGTAACAAGAGGTGATTGACATTTTCCTCATCCCTTTTGCACATGAAACACCGGTTAACGTAGAACTTCTTCCTGTTTCGCAGATTTTCCCCAGTTAGAATAGCTTCGTTAGCAGCTTCTCACATGAAAAAGCCCACCCTAGTAGGGGCCTTTGACTACCAGATAATCTGCCAAGGGAATATTCTATATGTGCATGTTAACTTTTGATATAAGGACTTGACCGAAAAGGTTGAATTCTTCTCCTCTATCCACCTATTGCTATCTGTTCTTTCAGCTTCTTATCTACTGCTGTGCCCATCACAGATCTTTTCCTATTTTTTCCAGTTTAGTAAAACGTAAAACCTGATATTTCCACTTTTCTAGCTTTCTCCACTACCAGTTTTGTTTCTTGAACACACTATACTAATCATTCTTCGAATTATTATATCTCCCTTCATCCTTTTTCTAATCATAGTTCTTATGTTCGAAGGTGCTAATCCAAGCCTAGTGACCTGAAATCCCCTCTTTCAATGCCATTGCTCTTCTTCTAGTAAAATAGGACAATGATGTGGCCACTCTGGCTTTTTATGGACACCCTAGGGCAGGTGCATCAAACACTCTTAATGATTTCTCACCACACACAAGAATCATGCCCATCTGTACCTCCGTTAGGCAGGTGTAACGGAGGTGCAATGAGTTGCATTATCACGTCCTCGTGACATCCTAGCTTTTATGTGAATATTCTTAAAATTCATATTCATAGGAATCAGATGAAAAGTTTTACGCTGGTTGTCATGCTACCTAACACAACCCTCCTCTTTTATTCGGGACTGCGACCAGCTGTAGAATGTTGTATTGTCTCTAAGAAGAAATATAAAGAAACCAATGAGGAGATGCTTAGCGAGATGGCTACTAAATGGTCCATAACTGACATTGTAGTGCTGAAATCAGCTTTCAACAATTACCGAGTAATTTCAATTTTTATGAGAATCCAATGCAGATATAGTATAGCAGTCAAAAATACATATAGCCATCAGATATACAAGGTTGTATCTGTGGCAGACATTTGTTTATGTTTCAACGCATCTTTTTCCATAATTAAATACAAAAGTGTAGGAGCATGGAAAAGGTTGACTGCAAACTTACTGCTTTCACCGAAGAGATAATGTAGTCCCTCCCAGGAGGGTTTATCACATTTGATGGTAATTTTATTTTATAGAAGTCATCATCTTGCAGTAGTACCTAAAGCATCATCACATCATTAAACATAGTATTTAGACACAAAGGAGGGGACGCGGGAGGGGGAGTGCTTAACAAAGGGCTGAAATTTTACTTTGAACTTTTCCTTCTCTATTCCAGTGAAATCCTCTCTTGAGAATCGAAGCTTTGTAAGTGTCTGTAATAAGTGATACAAGTCAGATGAGCAATAACAAATCAATATGTTAACGCATTCCCTTTCAAGAATAAGAAAGAACATAAGAAGATGACAATAATGAACATTCACTGTCAGAAATATCAAAGATCAAATTTCCAAAACGTTGCATATTATTCTTATAACAAAGAAGAAAAATGAAAGAGAACTCTAAAAAGATTTTAATTCATTTTTTGATAAGTAAAGAGAACTCTAAAAAGATATTAACAACTAAGAAAATCATGAATTAGATGGATGATAATTTTGGACAAAGAGTAGTAGATTAATTTCTTTCAGCCATCGACTTTATCAGCAAAGGGTGAAGGCGACGGCGAAGCTGGAAGGGCGCGCAAGATTGGGGGTGAGACAGAGCGTGTGTCTCAGGTGTATCGTGGGAAGGTACAGAGTAGGGAGAGGGGAGCTGGTGCAAGGACAATAGTACCAACAGACCTGGCAAGGGCATGTGGCCTGCCAATTCAAAATTCAAAAACCCTAAACAACATTACGTTGCCGTTTTGGATAATAGGCAACAAGCTGAAAAGGGCCCAAACAAAGGGAAGTTTAGTGGGCTGGATATAGGCTCAGGTGAAGGCCCAAGCAATCTTTTTGGGCTGAATGGTGGCAATACTGAAAGAAGTGTGAGGTTCAAACCTTTTTGGGCTCCTATTAATTCTAATTCGAGAGGAGATGAGGAGATAAGGAGAAGGAGACTGTGGGGGGAAATATTAGTGGGCCTTTCAAGTCTAATTTCTCTGTTGGCCCTAATTTCAGCCCAAGCAGTGGCCTTGGGTCTGGGCATAAGGAGGACCCGATTATAATTGAAGATAGGGCTCATGGGGTTTTTGAGGAGACAAATACAATTATGTCGCAATTGAGATGGCGAGACTCAGTTATGCTCGAGTTTCATGAAGGAGAGAAGAGGTCGACTCCTTTGGTTCGAGATGATACGGATGTGTGCGACAGTATGAATGGTGACAGAGATAGGTTCACTTTAAAGGTTAACTTGGATCACGAATTAAGGGCCAGTAGTGAAGAAGGAGATGAGTTTTCTGGGGAAAAGTCGAGCAAGAGCGAGGAGCCTCAATTTCGTACAGACGAAGAGAGTTTAGAGGATATGACGATTTCGAACAGCAAAGAGCAGGTTTTGGAGAAGGTTTTGCAGCAGAATATAGACTCATCTCAGAAGGTGACAACGGGGGATTATGGTGAGGGGATGGAAGGTTGTGGGAAAGGAAGTAGTGGAGGGGCATCTTTTCAGAATGTTGAGCACGCTAATTTAGAAGAGGAGACTATTCAGATGAGAGAGGAGCATGTTCAGGAAGGGGTAGAAGGTGTAGGCTGTGCGAATGAAGGTATGTCACATGATTTTGAAGGCTCTACAGCTCAGAGCTGTTCGCCTTCGGGAAAGGTGGAGGACCTAGGGGAGTCGGGTTATGATAAGGAGTGTGATGGTTGCAGTGAAGGGGAAGAAGAGATTCATTCGGGCCATACAGGGGTAGATGGTCACATGATAATTGCCTCTCCTGTGACTGAGGATCTTTCAGACCCAATCTGTTGTACTCCGATTGCGATGGTAGAACCAGATGACTGTTGCGGTTTTGAACCATTATTGTGTAATGGGGAGTCGGAGGATATTTCGCTTTGGGTTCAGAGAAGGGTTAAGGGTTTCGGCAGGATTTTAGGGTTGTCAAGTCATGAATTTGAGGACAAAATTCAGGAATTATTGATGGAAATTGAAACGAGCTGGAGGGCGTCAGAGAGAGATAACAGTTCAAAGAAAGGAAAATCTCGAGCGAGGTGTAATAGATGGCTGAAGCAGTTACACTGCAATTTTAACTCGGCTCACCTGGAATTTAAGGAGGGGGAGAGTAGGCGTAGAAGAAATCTGACTTGATATTGGCATGGATTTAAGAATCATTTCTTGGAATGTGTGGGGTTTAAATAACTTGGAGAAAATATATGTGGTAAAAGCTTCTATGAGAAGATGGAATCCTCATGTGGTTTGCTTGCTAGAGACTAAAATGGATACTGTGAATAGTGACTTCATTTTTAGTATTGGTGGAGGTAGATGGGAAGAGTGGGAGCATCTAGGAGCCTCCGGCCTAGTAATGTGGGACAAGAGGGTTCTATCTAAATTGGATACAGTAAAAGGTCGATTCTCGGCGTCCTGTTTGCTGAAAAAAGTGGATAATGATAAGCTCTGCGTTTTTCCGAGTGTGTATGGTCCTTGTTTGGATGTGTCCCGCAGAGATTTGTGGGAGGAATTAAAGGTGATACAACAGAAGTGGAATCATCCTTGGTGTGTAGGGGGTGATTTCATCATGATCAGATATCCGCATGAGCAAAAGGGTTGCTGCAAATTTTCGCGGGCGATGTTGGATTTCAGCGACTTTATTGATGATTTGGCTTTGATAGATCTACCACTAGCAGATGGATTTACTTGGTTCAGGAATAATTCTAGTTCTCAATGCTCCAGAATTTATAGATTTTTAGTGTCCGTGGAGTGGGAAGAATGCTGAGGTAGTTGGTTCAGTCCTGCTGGCCGCGAATTATTTCTGATCACACTCCTTTACTCCTTTACTTCTTCAGTGTGGTGGCATCGCAAAAGGGAAATCTCCGTCTAGTTTCGAAAATATGTGGTTAAAGGAGCGGGGCTTTTTTAATTGGATTCGGGCTAAGTGGGCAGACTATACTGTGGACGGAGATCCCAGTTTTAAGCTAGCGAAGAAGCTGAAACTTCTGAAAAATGACCTCATTGTGTGGAATAGGGAGACTTTTGGGAGGATTGAGGAAAAAATTAAGGTGGTGCTGGAAGGTATTCAATTTTGGGATTCTAAAGAGAGCTCAGGAGAGTTGTCCGAGGAGGAGTCCATTCGGCATAATGAGCTGAGGAAGGAGGCAGAGAGCTTGTTGTTTAAAGAGGAAATTTGTTGGAGACAGAAATCTCAGGTTCAATGGCAAAACGAAGGTAACAGAAACACCAAATTTTTTCATCGGACGGCGAATGCCAATAAGAGGGTTAATCACATTCATAGCATTTCAATAGATGGTACTCTGCTGGAGGATAAATCGGCTATTAGGGTGGGTATAGTAGATTTCTATCAGAAGTTGTATACTAATTAGGGCTTCCATCATAGTTATCAAAGTCGAGAGGCGCTAAAAAGGCGATAGGTCCAAATAGGCCGCTAAAAATACATAAAATACATATAACTTAACAAATATCAACAAAATATGTTATAAGTGAACAAAATACATGAAATTAAGTTCTAACATAGCATATATGATGAAATTCTGAGCTAGTTTAAAATTCCAAGTAATATAATAAATAGTTAAGCAACCAAAGAAAATAAGGTTTTTTTAAAAAATAAAGTAAAATCCAAAAACAAAATGAAAAATTCAAATAATCCCAAACCCCAAATTAAAAATATAATAAATAATAAATAAGATGCCTAAAAATGAAAGGAAAATAAACCCCAAGTAATGATATAAGATGCAGGCAGCACAGAACATTATAAAAAAAAAGGGAGGCAGCAGAACATGGAAAAAAATAAAATAAACAAAAAATTACAAAAATAGACTCAATCTCCCCAATCAACAAACAAACCACGTGAAGCCTGCAAGCGACTTTCTGAGGAAGAAGTTAGGGCAACCCTTTGGAGTATGAATGGAAAATTTGAGATCAACGCCGGCAAGCGCCCGAAGCGCCAAACCCTCGACTCGCCTCGACTGGTTTCTCTATGGTGTTTTTCCATCACAGTTGGGAGATTTTGAAGAATGATATCATGGATGTATTTCAGTTCTTCCATTCGAACATGGGCTTTGAAAAAAGTCTTAATGCTTCTTTCATATCTTTGATCCCAAAAAAGACAAGTGCGGCTGATATTAAAGATTATAGACCCATTAGTCTTATTGGGAGTCTCTATAAACTCATTGCAAAGGTACTTTCGATGCGGTTGAGGAAGGTCGTGGGCAAAGTTATTTCAGAGTCACAACATGCTTTTGTGGGGGAACGTCAAATTATTGATGCATCATTTATTGCCAATGAAGTGGTGGATGATAGACTGAGGAGAGGAGAGTCGGGCTTGACATTGAAAAAGTATATGACCACATAAATTGGGAGTTTCTCATTTATTTGCCGAATAGAATGGGTTTCGGAGACCGGTGGAGAAGATGGATCTTTTGGTGTATTTCTACTATCAGGTTTTTGGTGATGATAAATGGAGAGCCGGCTTTATTCTTTGGAACTTCGAGGGGCCTTTGCCAAGGAGACCCTCTTTCTCCTTTCCTCTTCATTTTAGAGGTGGAAGCTCTGAGCTTAATGATGGATAAAGCTATAGCGGGGGTTACATTAGTGGCTTCGTAGTAGGAAATGATAGAGTCCCTGTATCGGTGTCGCACTCCTGTTCGCAGATGATTCTCTTGCGTTTTCTGATGCGAAGGACTCTCAGCTAGGCTACTTACGGATGGTCTTGCTTTTCTTTCAGGCTGTTTGGGGACTTAAAGTTAATATCTCCAAGTTGAACGGAAACATTAGGGAGTTGGCTTCCTTCTTCGGCTGTAAGGTGACAAACCCTCCCTTCTACCTATCTGGGTCTTCAAGGAGCTTCTTTTAAGAGCTCGAACATGTGGGTTCCGGTGATAAAAAGATTTCAGCGTCACTTGGCAAGATGGAAAAAGAAGTGCTTGTCTTCGAAGGCAGATCACCTTATTCTCATTAAGAGCACGTTGTCTTCGATGCCTACATATTTTATGTCCTTGTTCGTAATCCCTACATCAGTTAGTCGAAAAACTTGAGAGGGACTTCTTATGGGAAGGTTCGATGGTATCGGAAGTATCATTTAGTAAATTGGACCAAAGTTTCTTCTAGTATCAGAACGGGTGGCTTAGGGATTTAGAACATCACATTTTTCAATAGAGCTCTATTGGGTAAATGGTTGTGGAGATACTTGAGCGAGAAGGATGCGCTTTGGCGGAGATTGGTGGCGAGCAAGTATGGGGAAGGAAATCATCTTTGGTTTCCAAAGGAAGTTTCCTTGTCTTATGGGGTGGGGGTTTGGAAAGGAATCCGGAAAGAGTGGGATGCTTTTGCTAGAATATCTCCTTTGAAGTAGGAAAAGGTCCTACGGTCAAATTTTGGTTGGATAGGTTGGATAGGTGGGGTGGAGATGTGGAGTTGTGGAGGGCCTTTCCTACCCTTTTTAATATTGCAATTGATAAAGAAGTCAACATCAGTGCTATTATTTCGTAGGAAGAAGGCATGATCTGTTGGAATCCAGTTTTTAGAAGGTACTTTCAAGATTGGGAAGTGGAGAGCTTTATCCAGCTCTCCGAGATGCTATATTGGCAGTAGCTGGACAGATGTAATGATGACAAGGTCATCTAGGAAAGGTCTAAAAATAAAGTGTTCTCGGTTAATTCGTACTACCTTGGCTCGGATATTGGGGGAAAGGGTTTGTTTCCTTGGAAAGCTATTTGGAAGACAAATGCTCCAGCTAGAGTTGTTTTTTTCATTTGGGAAATAGTGAATGAAGCTATTCTTACGGGGGATAACCTTAGGAGGCGTGGTAAGATGATAGTAAGTTGGTGTTACATGTGTAAAAGGAATGGTGAGAGTGCTGATCATCTTATGCTTCATTGTGAGAGTGTTGATCATCTTATGCTTCATTGTCCGGTGGTGGGTGCTTTGTGGGATTTCATCTTCTGCATTTTTAACTTACCTTGGGTTATGCCGGAATCAATCAAGGGCCCCTTTGCTGGTCTTTGCACAAAAGGAAACAGAGAGATCTTATTTGGTAGACTATTCCTTTGGGAGTGTGTTGGGTGATTTGGAGAGAGAGGAATAGGAGAGCGTTTGATAATGAGGAAAGGCCTATGTCGATGCTTCGGCTGCTATTTTTTTGGTGTATTGAAGCAGGTCAATTCTTTTGCTGACTTTGTAGCGAACATTTGCAATCTGTAATTATTGGAGTAATCCTCTTGTGTACATAGGACGCGGCACCTTCTTTGCCGCTTTTGTTAGTAATATATACTTGCTTCTTATCAAAAATAATATATATGCAGAGTAGGATAAATAAGGTCAGGACCTAACTTTTAGGTAATACATTGAAGATTCCCTTAAAATATACTTGGATTGGTTTCCTTTATTTTCAATCTAATAAATTGCCATTTCATTCATTGATGAATTCTATGTATTAGAATTAAACATGCATCGACTACTAAATATTTACAATTTCGAAAGGTAGAATTTCGCCTTTAGGTCTCATCTTGACTACCTGTTGGCAATTGTAGATATCAGCTCAAAAGAAAAAAGCAAGGTCACTCCAACTAGACTAACTTGTGTCATAAAGCACATTTTAAGCAGTTCATTACTCATACAATACATCCACTTTCTGCAATAGTTCAGGCGAAATAAAGCATTTTAAGCACCGACTTAGAGGATATTTTCTCTTCAACAACTATCCTTGTGTCATTGAACTAGTTAATTGAAAATTATCGAGGCAAAACTTATTAAAAGTAAAGTAGATGCTTAATGCTCCCTCTGTTCCAAGTAAAGTAAGTGTTCACGATTCTATTTTGGGATGTTCTTAATGAATTCAATTTAAAAAATTATAATTACAAGTTCTATAACCTTTCTTCTTTACCCATATACTTCAATAACATTAATATATCTCTTGATTATTAAACTTTTCAAATATTAACTCTTTGGGAGGAACGGTGTGAATACGAGCTTAAACCATGTTTTTTATCCGCACACATAAACCCTATTTTTTATACACAGTAATATATATCATCCGTCCCAAACAAAAATAATCAGCATTTTGACTTTCCTAATTTTTTATTTTTTTATAGGTAAGTGTATAGGGATTGGATAAATAAATTAGATTAAGTAATTTTAATTGATCATTTGATCTGCGGTGCATAAATTGATGCACATAAATTGGATTATATAACTTTAATTAATACATCTTAGTGAATAAATTGGATCAAATTATTATATAACTTTAATTAATACATCTTAGTGAATAAATTGGATCAAATAATTTTAATCGACTAATAAAAAGTGGACGAACCCAAATTTACACCCCAGAATTTAGAACTTCAATAGTACAGTTTTTATCACTACATTGTGGGTCTCAGTTAGAACTTCACACAGAATATCAAAAGGGATTTCTGACAATGAAGTTCAGAACCAAATCCTTGCTGCTGTGCTTGATCCTATGTTTTTCTTCTCTACCGTTCGAATCCGACAAGCTTCTAGTTGACTGCAAAGAGTTCGGACTGGAAGGCGGCCGATCCCCTTCTCCGCCGGCTCCACAACGACAGCAGCAACAACAAAAACCCGCTCGCACTTTAAAAAAGGGTTGAGTTTACTATGATAATTTAAAATGGGAGACTCGTTTTGGGAGGGAGGGAGTAATTCTAACAATGAACTTAGAGCTAGATGTTCAATTTCGCCCAAATTCCGGAAACACGAGATTCATCCAAGTATTCGCTATAAACTGAAAGTAAGATCAAGATCGAAATTGTAGAGAGAGAGAGAGAGAGAGAGGGGACCTGTCCGCCGTGAGACCAAGTCTTGACGCGAGCGGAGAAGTTGCCAGCATGGGAGAAATCGGAGGCGTCGCCAAAGGCGTGTTCAAGTGAGAACTGGACTTTGGAATCGGAATCCGATTCCGAAGACTTTCTTCTTAAAGTGCGAGCGGGTTGTTGTTGTTGCTGTTGTTGTTGTTGTGGAGCCGGCGGAGAAGGGGATCGGCCGCCTTCCAGACCGAACTCTTCGTCGTCAACTAGAAGCTCGTCGGATTCGAACGCCGACGACGACGTAATTAAAAGAGAAGAAAAACATAGGATCGAGCACAGCAACAAAGATTTGGTTCTGAACTTCATCGTCAGAAATTCCTCTTGATTTTCTGTGTGAAGTTCTAACAGAGACCCACAATGTAGTGATAAAAACTGTACTATTGTAGTTGTAAACTAGCACTCTTGCCGGTTTATGAATTTATAAATAAATAAAAATATATAGTGAAAATGAATTAATATTTACTTATAATTTGTATGAGTTAGATATATATATTACATAACGAAAAGGGAAGAAAATCTAAATACGGAAATACATAATAATATAAAATATTTTATTTCGATATTTATTTAATAAGAAAACCAAGAAATAAATATTTTAATTATAACTACCGTTAAAATACGAAGAAAAAAAATTATTGTTTTCTCAATAATAAAAACTCAGTCTTCTTCTTCTGGAGTTTTTTGTTTAACAACAATGGTTGGTTTAGAAACATGTAATAATTTTCTCTATTATTTCCACCTACACATGACATAAAGAAAATTCAAACACATTTATTTAACCAAATTTTCTGATTCTTTTACAAAACCCGAATCCTTCCACATATTATCATATAAAATCTAACAGGGAAACGGAAATGCATTTTGATCAAAATTAATCAATCATAAAAGCTAAAAAAAATTGACAATTAAATCAATGGAAATCAATACACGTGTCCCAATAAACGAAACCATAACAATGAGAAGATATGCAATATTCTATACAAAGAAACTTGTGCCCGTGTCGATGGCACGGTGCCAGTATAAGCGTGATCAATGTATGAACCGAGCATGATAAAAAAAATTAATATATCCTAAAGATTTTGTAGGGGTCGTATTAATGTAAATTACACAACAACATCCTGAAAATTAAAGAAATAGCATATTTTATTAGCCGTAAAAGTTTATAACTCATCTTAAAATGAAAATTTATAACTTATCTTAAAAGAGTATAATTAAGCATCAAAAAGCATTCTCTCTCACACACACACATCAAACCAACACTTAATTGAAATAAACTTAAAAATGAAAATATCCGCTAACAAAAACCACAAAATAAATTGAATAAGATAGAGCGAACTAACAAAATACTATTTTGAAATCTAAATCACAAAATTTTCAGACCAATAAGGGAAACTAAACACAACTTTTAAGAAAATAAAGAAATTAAAATACAAATATTCAAAATTACAAAAGTTGATTACAAAACTTAGAAACAAATTTTTTTGGACAAAAATTAAACTGATTCAGTTAATTACGATAATAATCAAAAAAATTAAAATACAAATATTTAAAATTACAAAAATCAATTACAAAACTTACGAATAATTTTTTTATAAAAAAAATTCTAAGCCAGACATAAATTAAATTGGGATTCAGTTTATTACAATAGCAATTAATTAAGAAACTACAACTAAATATTTTTAAAAGTGTAAAAGCCATTTTATTATTAATAAACGACTAAAAATATTATTTTCTTTAAAAAATTGACTTTCAAATGGGGCATCTTTGCCCAGAACTGATGGATTAATTTATAATTTGTATACGAAATTGTGGGTCGAAAAAAATGAGCTGGACAAAAATTAAATTGATTAAGTTAATTACAATAACGGTTAAAAAGAAAAAAATATTTCAAATTACAAAACTCACTATTTAAAAAAATTATTTGTATACGAAATTACGGGTTGGAAAAAAATTAAATTGATTAAGTTAATTACTATAATAATTATGATAAAAAGGATTGTGGAGATAAAATAGAGATGGAAAAAAACAGTTGAGATTGTGAGATTAAATCCTAGTCAGTAATTATGTTTGGTAAAAACTAATCCTAGCCGGTAATTAGCTTTTTTAATCGACTGATGTGTTTTATATTATAGATTCTGCAGGGTAAATTTGGGTTCGTCCACTTTTTATTACTTCTCCCACCCAAAATTATTGTCCTCCATTTCTTTTTGGTTCTTCCCAAAATTATTGTATTGTTTGAAATTTCTCTTTCTAGGACAATACTTTTACTATGTACTCTTATTTTTTTATCTTACTTTAATTATGTGTCACATACACATGGGCTTTAAAGTAAATCACACATCAAACTAATATTAATAATTTAGTCAAATGTGTTTTCTTAAACGGTGTATCATGTCAACTCAGACAATAATTTTGGAACAGAGGGAGTAGTAGATTAAAATTAGGGAGGGATAACCAGACCCTCAAAATCATATTTCTACACCCCATTTAAAATAATTACAAAAATGTTATTGCCTGAATTGATCTAATAAATTCTTCTAGGCATTACACCCTATAAATTAATCTTTACATCTCATTTAAATGACTATAACACTCTTATACTAAAGGACAAGTAATACTCCCTACAACCCATTATATTATATTTATGCCCCAACCCAAAAAATATATAATAAGGCGTAATGTATATGTTGCATTTTATTTTTCCTTCTTCCTCCAAAAAAAAATAAAATTCAAAACTCTCCCAAAACTAAACCCTTAATATAATCACATTGTGAAAAAAAAAAAAAAAAACTTTACAAGGAACTTAAAGAAGTCATGGGGTCGGGTAATGTAAGTATTCTTTTCACATTATTCGATTAAAATTTGGTTTTTTGCAAAAAAAATTCGATCTGGGTATTATGTCTGTTCGGCTCTGGTGTGATGAATACCCTTAAGGTTGTTCGTCGTCGAACAGCTTAGAGGTGTTCACCACACTCTGACCAAACACACTCACATCTGTTCATCTCAGTCTGGCTGAACACACTCACATTTGTTCATCTCAGCTCCACACATTGGGCGAACAGTGCATGAATAATGCATAATTATGAATTTTTAACATGTTTTTTTTTTTGCTTATTTTTCAGGAAGCAAACACGTTTTCTACTGAGTACAATGTCATTGTTCCTGTAAATGATGCGATCATTTCTCTTCAACAAGAGATTGTTATAGATTGCAGTAATGTGTTCATAAATCACTCTTATTTTTCATCTCGAGAAGATTTGTTTGATTGGGGCGTGCGACCGGAAGGGAGAATGAGCTTGTAATAGTAATTACTTGGTTTGATGGTGGTACGGTAAATAGAGGAGCTCGGTTGACTTTGGGTTATGAACTTAGTGGGAAACCTTGTTAAAAAAAGGGTGATGATTCAAGTAAAGTAAAAAAGGATAGTAAGAGAGAACATGGATCAAAGAAATGTTGTTGCCCATTTCGTTTGAAGGACATACAATTATGTGAAGGAGTATGAGAACTCCAGGTTGAATGTAGGTTGCATAACCATGTCGATGCCCTTCACATGCATGGCCACTCATTTGTTGGTCGATTATCAAACCAGGAGAAGGCTTATGTTCTTGATATGTCACATGTCAATTCTCGACCTAAGGACATTTTACAAGGTTTACACGAGAAGTTTAAAAGTAATACGTCTTCAATACGGACTATTTACAACGCTCGTATGAAGAATAAAATTATCGAGCGCGATGGTCGATCACAAATACAGTAGCTTGTGACGAAATTGATGGAGTATGGATATTACTACTATCACAGGAGATGTGAGAAAACTAACACTGTTCAAGAGATGTTCTTTGCTCAACCAATGAGCGTTGAGCTATTGCGTTCTTTTCCGAAGGTTCTCTTCATTGATTGCGCTTACGAGATAAACATATATAAGTTACCCTTGTTGGAGATTGTTGGTGTCACGTCGACACATATGACATTTTTGGTTGAAGCTGCTTATATGGGGTCGAAGGTGCAAGATAACTACATTTGGGCGCTTGGTATCTTGAAAACTTTGATGAATCAATCCTCCTTGCTAACTGTGATAGTAAATAACAGAGATCTTGCATTAATGATTGCAATTGAGGTAACTTTTCCTACCTCACAATATTTCCTTTTTCGGTGGCATATCAACAAAAACATCCTGACGAATTATAAGACATATTTTTGCACGAAAGTGCAATGGGATCAATTTAGCATCTATTGGAATTTTTTGGTGGATGCAAAAAAAGAAACAACATATGAAGAATACCTAAAGAGATTTCAGTTTGATTTTAGTGATTATCCCGTTGCGGTTGAGTACGCCATGAAGCAATGGATACGGCAATACAAGGAAAGATTTGTGTTGATTTGGATGAAAAATATAATGCACTTCGATAACAACACAACAATCATGTATTTACATGTTATCAACATTTCATTGTTTTCTATAAACTTTGTCATGGAATACAAATATTAATTGTGTCTTATTTCAAGGTGGACAGTCAACATGCAGCTTTGAAAAGACAGCTGAAATCAAGTCAAGGTGACTTTGAGACATGTTAGAGACATTTGCACACCTTCATTGAGACATCTCGCATTGAAATCAAGGTGTTATTCACGAAGAGCCTTACAGTGGTTCTTCTGAAATACAAATTGGTTTGATTTCAACACCTTCAAGGTTTGGTGTCTATTCATGCATTGAGTATGATATACAATGAGATGACCAATGTATCTGAAGATGGTTATATAGATCCGTTGTTGTGTGGTTGTGTACTTCGAAAGACATGCGGGCTACCTTGTCGTCATGAGATTGCTGAGTATAAGAGAAATGACATACCAATTCCCCTTGATCAGGTTAATTCATTTTTTAGGAAATTAGATATGTTACCTACTTCTAAGAGTGTTGAAGGATATGGACAATCGATTCAATAGCATGTATGTATGATGATCAAATTCGTGAATATTATGATAATGCTCCAGAGTTAGAAAAGTTGTTAATCATTAAAAGAATGATGGAGGTGAAAGAGGCGAGAACAAACTCCTTAATTGTGCCACAAGATGAGGCTCGCACTCGTAGTCGTCCGAAGCCTATGAAGGTCAAAATTTCAAAATCAATCAAGTATGATCCGAGTTTGTTTGAGCATGTGGAGTCAATGATAGTGATGTCTTAAATTATTACCTCGCAAGTGTACAAATCAATACAAAGTATAGTGTACGGAAAGCAAGGGTCGAACCATAGAGATAACAAGTATCTAGAGCAAGTAAATAGGTAACAATTATAACTATGGGGGTTTTGTTTTATTTATCTAAATTATTCTACTAGAAAGCAAGTAATCTAATTAACAGTTTATTAAAGCAGCAAACACTGTTTGTGAAGATCTAATAGTGGAGAAGAATATAGGAATATGGATTCACTTGTATCTGCTCTAATGCTCTTTTGCTAAATGTATAAATCAATTAATCTTGGGTTAGTTCACGAAAGATTGGTATAGATCATCAAATCATAATTCAGTCTCCATCCTAAATAATTCATCCAAGTCTATACCCTGAAGATGAAGAACATATGAATTCCCACCTATCACGAAGGAACATATGAACCTAACTCTAACTTATCACTCTCGTGCATCAATAGGTTTACTTTACCACAATGGTGAGCCAGTGTACGACATATGCACATAGCCATGCAGTTATCCGCACCTCTTAGTCTTTAACTATTGTGATACCATTAATTAGGAAAAAGTCAAATAGAAAAGAGATTGATAAACATTGTGATCAACAAGATTTGATTGAATATAAAGTATATAATAGAGCAAAAGATTTGATACAAGTTACCTCATATTCCTAGATATGAGCGTTTAGTTCATCCTTAAAGATGAACATATCGATTGGATGAAAGAATATATGAACGATCTTCGAAAATTATGATTACAAACAATAAAAACTTTAAATTACAAGCTAAACTCGGACTATTTCCGACCTAGAACCTAGGGCTACAATGTTTGTATTTATACTAGTGTTTACAGGGCAAGAGATAGAATTATGGAACAATTCCCGAATTTGTGAGTCATCGAGGCTTGCGGGGACAAGGTGCCAAGGAATACGGCCGCAGGGCCTTTGCTTCCTTCGGGACTGACATTCTGGAGACCTTGCGGGGACAAGGGTCTAGAGGGTTGCGGCCGCAAGGCATTAATTATTTTTGATCCTTATCTTTCAGCCTTTTGCACTTTAGTCCCTTCCTTCAATTCTTCACTTAAAGCCTTAAGAACTCCATAATTCCAACTAAAACCCTGAAACTCACAAATAAGATCCAAAATACATATTAGTAGCCAAAAGCCTCGTGGAATCGCAATTTTCTGAGCTGTATAAGTACCCAACAGATGCGTATAAAACACATCTATCAGATAGATAACTGCTCCCCATGTAATCAAGCACTACTATACGAAGTTGGTCCATCGCAGCAACCTCCCACGTTCACTATAGTTCCACAACCTAAGGAAAAGATGTCGGTATTAATCTTTTTTACTTTTAAATTAATCTGAATATAATAGGTTTGTTATATATCAATAACTCAATTTAATATGTTTTAACTTTCAATAGGTTGTGCAACGACGTACCAGAGCCGGGAAAGCTAGTGGTACTTACGTTGAGCAATTCCCGAAGGAATATCGGCCTTTCATATTGGGGACAGCGAATATCATTGGTGACAGTCATTATGTTTTCGTGTCGTAGCAGGGTTTATCTATAAAAGTGAGGAGTCATGGAGCAGGGCTCGAGCAGACTTGTCGATGGAGTTGATGTCAAACCAGGAGTTGTACTCACATGCCTTAATTGAACGTAACATGTTCCTAAAGTGAACGCGAGTCTCCAACACAAAGACATTAGTGCTCCCATGGCATATTGGTTTGATGCAAATGATATGAGTCATTTGGTGGCATCGTATTACAACATTGCTTTCATGGTATTAGATAAAAAAAGCATTGTTATACGTATTTACCATTGAGGACCACACCCCCAAATGATCCATATATTATTTGTATCGGAAGAGTAAATGGTGATCACTTTATTTAGGTTTGATTTCGATTGCTTTACTTCACTTATTTACTATTGGTTCACATCTTATTTGGTTTACATTATTTATTGACATCATCTCAATTTCTTTGTAGGTTTTTTTACGTGATGGTTACTCATTAGCAACTGTGTCGTGGGTTTGGGACCAGAATTACACCGTCCGCTAATGCATGGAAATTACTTTATATTAATCGAAAACTTTCATATATTGAATCTTTAGGCACATCTAGAGTAGTTGGTAGTTCCCACAGTATACATTTGTATGCATCCAAGATATGTGGCAATCCGATGTCATTCAAACGGCTGCCTGACCTTATTGTCGTAAGGAAGCCAGTCAACCTACAACAATAGACCAACAAAAAGTAAAAACTTTCAATACAATAAGTCTAAAAATTGTTGAAATTGATAGAAAAATGTGTATACTCACGTCAAGGCTCGTCATTCTATCTAAATGCTCACGTTCTGCCAACAAACGATCCATGCGTCGTCCCTGATTCCCTTGCATGATCCACCTATATGCAAGCGGGTATCTAGACTTGTAATCAACATTATGTGGAGGCCTCAAATATGGAAATCGTAAGTAGACCCAAGCATAAATGCAATAAATCATACATTTTAATTAAACATTTCAACTTTAATAGTAAATACACAACATAAAAGTTGAAATTAATTATAATTATTACCTCTAGTAATGTCATCAATCCAACTATCTGCTTCGTGCTATACCTAGACACTTGCCCTGGTTGTCTATATAAATATGCAAGGGTGGCAGTTCCCCACGCATAATCATCCATATTTTGAAGATCCTCAAGCCACTCTAAGTATGATATAGGTACACGGGTTCCACTCTTATCAGCAAATATCGTGCAACCCAAAACCAATAAAAGGTACGCTCTCACAGCACAACCCACCATAAACTCATCATCTGACGTGACATTGTCCTTAAAACTCACACGTATGCACTTCAATGTCACCGAAGCCCCCTTCTTATTTCTCATTTTCTCAAAAACCTCTTCAAGCGGCACTCCCAACATGTGACTGACATATGAAGCATTAACATCCCTAGTAGAAGATAATGAATCACTCACAATCGGAAGACCGAGAAGACAAAACACATCTTCTAAAGTAATAGTCATCTCCTCGAAAGGCATATGGAAAATGTTAGTCTCTGGATGTCATCGTTCCACGAAAATAGAAACCAACACCCTATTCACATCAGCATAGCATATCTACCTTAGTCAATGCAATTCACTGCCCCTCACAATAGATCAAAAGGCCCTCGAGAGTCATCATTAGGAATGACCCAATTAAGTAGTTTTTGTGTATGATTGTGGCATTTTAGAATTATGCGCTCTTCTTTACCAGCCCAAATATATGCATATACGTGTGACTCATACGAAGTCAACAACGATGTATCACGTTGACCATCGAGAAATCCACGTTCAATCTGAGCCCCAAATAAATGCTCCTGCTCCTGATCCTACTGAAAACACTCCTGATTGTGCTGCAAAGGCTCCGGATCGTGCTGAAAAAGCTCCTGATCCTGTTGAAAATGCTCAACATCTGACTGAAAATGCTCATATTCCAGTCCATGCTAATCTTCATGCCCCTACCCCTGCAACATCTCATACGGTTGTTCTAGTTCAACTTCTGGTTCTTGTTGACGTTGTTCTTCCATTTCTTTTATAACCGATGTCGTCGGCCTTCTCTTTGTCCTTACATACATATTTGTGATTCCTTTTCCTATAAACATCAAATAAGGGTGTTCATCAAAGAAAATAAATCATACTTAGGCTCTAGTTCCAAAACAACAAAATCACACAAGAAAAGTGTGCCCAGTCTGAGTTTCGGCTGGTGTGTGATGAACTGCAAGGGGCATGTTCGGCCAGGGTGAGATGAACTGCGTCCTTAATGTCCGGCCAGAGTGAGATGAACATCCCATGGGCTATTCGACCAGAGTGAGATGAACAACCCATGAGCAGTTCGGCCAAAGTGAGATGAACAACCATGGGCAGTTCGGCTAGAGTGAGATGAACATCCCATTGGTAGTTTGGCCAAAGTGAGATGAACAATCCACTGTCCGGCCAGAGTGAGTCTATTGACTGTTTGACCAGCTTGAGATGAACGACCCTTGGACTATTCATCAAACCAAGTCCAAACATTGGTGGGTTCTTACAGTCTAAAATTTTCAATTTTTTTGTATTTTTTTAACAAAATTCTACCCAAATTCATGCATTTCATACTAGTATTTAATTGTACATGGTTATTGATATTTAAATTAGAACTAAAACTAGTATTTAAATGTAGAAGAGGGTGAAAATTTATACCAATAGATGAAGACATTGTTGATGAGTTTCAAAACTTGAAGAAATAGAAAGTGAGACACAGAATGTTGATGTTGTTGTTGCTGTTGGTTCGTTTTTTCTTGAACGAATTGTAGAGTTTGCATGCAGGAGGGGAGGGAGTTGTTCGTGCGTTCAAAGCCTCCTTCAAATGGCAGTCCAGACTTTGGTGGGAGGGGTAGGTATGTAATTAACCTAGTTGGTGGATTATTAATTGGGTTGGTTGGAAAATGGTACAATAGGTACTTACTTGGGGTGTAGAGATAGATGTGGGAAATGAGTGGGGTGTAGAAATAGGATTTTGAGGTGTGATTATGCCCTCCCTTAAAATTATTTGATCCAATTAATTCACTAAGATGTACTCTATTAATTACATAATCCAATTTATGCGCATCAATTTATGCACCATGATAGAACAATAAAAATTACTTAATCCCGTTTATTTACCGCAAGGCATCAATTAAAATTACATATTCTAATTTATGCCTTGCGCTACATAAATTCATGACCTAATCTAATTTATACATCACGTTGCAACAAGACAAACAACCAATTGATGCATTGTATTACAAATATAACGAATCAAATCTTCATGTTCGTTTTTTTCCAAAACACAATCAACAAATGATTTTAAATTAATGCATCTTTCCTGCATCCCAAATCCAAATTGGTGCATCACAATTGAAAAAATGATGCAACGTAAACCAAAATTGATGCATCTATTTTGAAAAAAAAGATGTTCAACAACGAACAAAATTATATTCAGGTATTCATCAAATAATTTACATGCATAACAACACAAGACACAAACTGAATCTATTTTGAATTAAATATACAAACACAATTGTTAGTCCCAAATGGTACAAAACTAGGATAGATGGGGGGTTGAATAGCCTAGTTACACTTAAAAACTTTTTGTAATAGTTCTTCAAGCAAGTACTTACAACCTATTGCAAAAATGTTGAAGTAACGTAAGACTTGTAAGGAAGACAGACTAAGTCTGCTGGTGACATTGAAGTGGCTACCAGTAGACTTGGCTAGTAGACTCGGCTGTTTACTGAAGTTTGCAGCTCAAAGGATTAAGTTAAGACGAAGATAGCAATATAAAGCAGTAAGCAACATAACACAAAGAACATAGTTATTTTGAGATAGTTCGCACTATAAAGAGTGCTACATCTACCACCAAAGCAGTCAACATTGGATTTGAATGTGCACTATATTTTCCACTAGTTCTATTACAGAAATCTCTAATGTATCGTGTACAAAATATTTGACTTGTGTTTGGGTGTGGGGGAATTGAATATCTGGAAAACAGAATATTCATGGTGTAGAAGAATAGTAATGAATACAACAATAATAAGTAAATGAGTAACAGTTGATGCAGATCTTCTTGTTGTTATTGAGGACTTATTTGATCAGTTTATGATCTCTTGAATGCACTGAGCATGATGACTTCTTGTTGTTGAATATATTTAGAGCATTGTTTTCTTCAGTCTTCAATGACAGTATTTATATCGAAGCATTCTTAAGTCCATTGGAGAAGATGAAATGAGTAACAACTATATTAGGTTGAGTGCATTAAATGCAGGGAGCTGCTTTGTTGACTTCATCTATATCTGGAACTGATCAGGGTATGAAGAGGAGTAGGTACTGGAACTAGCAGGTAGGCGACAAATAGAGTTGCAGACCTGCAGTAGTTGGTACAGTCTGTTCGTGTCAAACTGTAAACCTGCTCTGCCATATTCAGGAGGCGAAAGTCTTTATTCTTCAGAAAAGCTGGAAAGGCGTGTCTTTGAAAATCGGAAGTCAAATGATGTTGAATAAATTCAAACTTAATTCATGATATTTGAATTAATGATTCAATTGATGAGTTGGATATCCTGATACTCTTGACACGTCATGTTGTCCGAAGGCGGACAAGGTCTGCTGATGAAGCCTTTGCCGAAGTCTTCTGTCGAAACCTGTGAAGTCTAAATAACTATTCTAAAGGCAAAGTTCTATGCACAGTTGTCACGCTAACTGTTATGTAGCCCATTTAGCCACTAAGCATAGAACCTATAGTAATGAATGAACAAATGCAAATAAAGATACAGTGAAAAACAACAACGATGAAAATCAAAAGCAGAAGAAGAAGAAGAAGAAGACGATGACGAATACACAAATGAAACTGAAGATCGATAGATGAAGAGGAAAGAGAGTGGGAAGTGAGGGTGGTTGATTAATTGAATTCAATGTGAAATACATAAGTGTTATTCACCTGTAATACTTGGTAACTTTGTATGTTCATCTTACTTGCATGATGGAGTTATCGTGTGTGACTTCACGTGCTTGGGGTAGACTAAGTAGTAGTCAATACCATTGAGTTGTTTGATTCATGCTTGTGAGCATATTAGAGATGCAATTGCACGACACGATGTCATTAGATACTCGACTTGATCAAGGGTTTGTTTTCTTGGTTAGTGCGTGACTTTGTTAGGTTGTGTTTTGAGTTTGTTAGATATGTCCAACATGCCTTAGAGTGGTTGATTCATGGCTTAGATCATGGTTTGATCTTGCCTTGTTTGTGTTTAATACGCGTCGTTGTTGTGTGCCTTCGTTCGGGTTGATTCGGCGATTGTTTGAATCCGTTTCAACTTGGTTTTGATCATAGGATCATCCTTGGTTGATGAGTTAACCTTTGGGGTCTGATGTAGGAAAAGATTGGATTAGTTTTAATTTTAAGTTTGAGTATTTTTATCTTATTGTAATTTTCATATTTAATTTTAATAGGGTAATATTTTTATGTTTAGAAGTCGATTTAGGTATCTAAGTGATGAATTTAAGTCCTATTAGGTTACTATATAGGTTAGGCTACTTTTTAGGAGGTTTTAACTTGTTTTTCAATCATTACTAGTCCTATAAAAATAGACTTCATTGTAATTCTGAATTAATTCATTTTTTCAATAAAATTAGAGTTTTCTTTTTTATGTGGTAGATTCCAATTATTTATTTCTAGTGGATTCTATGTTGGTTAAGGTTTGACGTGTTCAACCTTATTTTGAGTAATTTCTCGTGGAAAGAATTCATGTTGTTATTTCCGCTGCGTCGAGTGGTATCAGAGCAAGGATTCTAACCTCATTCAATGGCCAACGACGGTACTATTGGAAAACAAGTCACTGGCAATCAATGACGACCTGAGCGAGTCGAGCAACGACTCAGTGGTGTTGAAGAATCACTTCGGAACATCACGCAGATGCTCGCTGCGTTGACAACTGAAGCGACGACTGGACAAGAAAGGGGTGGAGGACGAAGGCCTGACAACGTCGACGAAGTAGAACACATCGAGCAGCAGAACCCTTGAGTTAATGATTGAGTAGATATAGACACTGCAAACATGGCTACGAATCTAGATTGATTTACATGTCTCCACAAGTATCCTTCAACACCAACATATGCATGTCTCAACCTTTCTCACGGGGGCACTCATTCACTCCAGTGTTTAAAGAGGGATATGTATCAAAAAACACTCAAATCAACACGACGGAATGAAATTACCATATGCTTGCAAACCGATCAAATCTCCATCACTAAATATGAGTCCAAATGCACCAATCAAAAGGTCTTTCAAGGGTTGTAACGGTCCAAGGGTAAAAGGTATGATATAAGGAATAATTTGGCTAAAGATGTCAAAGAAAAATGCAAAAAAAAAAAAAAAACATGAATCACTTACAGCTCAACCATCATCAATACTCACAATTGAAGTGCAATCATGCCCTTAACGAAACTGAGACGCACACGTATTCGACTCTGATTTTTTTTTTTAACTACTTTGGTCTGCTACTACATACTTCTCTTTTCTTTTTTTCCTTTTGTTTTTTTGTTTTTTGTTTTTTTTTTTACAACTACAGATGAATTGAAACTCTTCTATATAACATCTTTTCTTCTTTTACTTGCACCGAACATGATCAAACCTGTAAAATTACTAAAATGCCTGAAATTCCTATAATAATATATTTAAGGTAAATATTTTGGGCCAGTAATTGGGCCTAGTCTGTTTGAATACCTTAGTATTTTGTCTACTTTGAATTGGGCTTGGCCCATTAGTAATATATAAGATTAAAAAAATAGTTTTGATAATTAAAAAAAGAAAGAAAGAGAAGAGACGCAGACTCTGGAAGAATAAATGGTGAGGCCAAATTGATGAGTTCTTTTTGTTTTGAAACCAATAGTAAATTGGATTCCAATTGATTAAGAGCTATAAATTGGTATAAACAAATTTAGTAATAGAATATTATATATACATGTGTATAGGTGTAGGTTGATATATTATAATGGAGTTTGGAAGAAATATCAACAAAGCAGGGGCGGGTGACTTGGGAAGAAGATGAACCGAAGTTAAAAAATCACCCCTTGGATTTTGGGACCTTTAATATAAATTCTCTGATTTTCAGAACAACATCCCAAATTATAGAATTGTCAAATAAACCCTTATTTTGTTAAACGGTAATTATGGGTAGGATCTCTGCTAGTTTAATTTCTGGAAATTACACACGGAACCGTGATTTTCGAATTGTAATTTTAGTGTTATATTAAATTAGGTTTGGACAAGATGAATTAAAGCTTCAATCGCAGTTTGGAACTTTTGATTTGTGCGACGATATCAAGGTAAGGGATTATACTTCTCACAGTCTATATTTTAAACATCATCCGTTACACTTCCAATTATTTTTATTAACATCGATATTCCTTTGAAACGTATGCCGACTTGGGTCGGTAGTTTATTTGAATTCCGTCGATTTTACTTCTTTAAAAATCATGAAATTGATTCACATTTAATCTCACTTAATTATTGAATTTCATGTTAGTTATTCTTCCTACATGAAATATATGATTGCTGCGATGCATGACCCTTATAGTGAAAGTTGATTATCGTTTCATTGAAATTCTACCATGATCATTAAACTGATTTTTTTATGATTATCGAATGCCACTTAAATTGTGAGCATAATTATTGAATGATCAAACTTATCGAATACCACCTAGCTAATGGTATATGGTTATCCGGATATACTAAACATGATTGAATTATCGATACTCTTTGGAGTAATTATTTGAATTGCTTATCGATACTCTTCGGAGTAAGTATTTAAAAATGGTTTTATGATCATGGGATTCTGTGAGTAATTTATTGTCTTCAATCGGTATGAGACTGTTGGTGACGGTTGATCACTCGAGTCGTTTTTGTTGTTAAATCTTCATTTGGCTTCCATTTACTTGGAATTAAAATTTTGATAAATTGCTTCCGCTTATCGATACTGGAACAATGAACTTGAAATATTTAAAATTATTCTTATCTGATTTATTCTGGTCAACTCCTCCTTACTAACCGAAGGGGTTGTATATAATCTTACTAGGCATTGTTCGCTCACCCCTTTTCTTTCAAAATTCTCCTTCTTTAGGTAATGAGTAGGAATTATGGGAAAACTTGACTCAGATAAACCAAGTTGACAGTTATGAGAGATTTTTGGATCTAGACTCTATTTAATAAAAGGATAATGTATTTAGAATGATTGACTTTTTTTAGTATCGAGATTGTAATAAATTATATTGGGTTATTTGGCTTGAGTTAAAGATATTTTTAGGTTTATTTATTTGAGTTGGGAACATTTATAATTTTAAGTTGTAATTGTAAGTGACGTGGTCAAATTGTGGGACTGCGGTGTCGGTACCGAGTTTGGGGCTTTATAAAACACTTCTATGATCACAAGCTTGCTCGGGTGGATGAACACCCGACTGAGAAGAAGAATTATGTTCATCAACAAATGGAATCAAACCCATGCGATACAAGCAATTAACATCCAATGGCTCACATGGACATGTAACATTTAAATCATGATTTTGCAAATTGAGTAAGCCTAAATTGACAGTCAATAAAGTGATGACCGAACCCAAAATCAAAGGTCGACTCTTTTTTTTTTTCAGCACGAAAACAAATTGGCTAGCCAACCAATATCCTAAATTAACCTCGTGATTGTGTACCATGCACCAAAGAAAAAACAATTCTGGTTTGGAGCAAATGTTTGAACCATCTTTATGGCCTGAAAAACTATAAGCCAAAAACTTTTGAATTATTTGCAAAGCATGATCTTTAAGGAAAATACTTTTCGAACAACTAGGATTATAAGGTTCCTTGTCGTTTGAAAGAGTACTCCAAACCTGAATACAAGCACTATTAAAGGTTTCAGAATATTCACACATGGCATTGACCCTCTCCTGACGCAAATAATCACGAGTCAAGAAATGCAAAGCATCATTGAAAGCATTGAGCGACAAATTAAAATGTTGACCCATCAAACAGAAGCTGATCAAATTAGGTGTATCGGAATCAAACTTAACAGGGGGAACAAAGGAAAAAGTGCAATAAAATTTCCTAGTCAACTCAATAAAAACACGGTATTCCAAAGTCCAATAAATGTCCCAGCCTATAAGATGCAAGAAATTCTCAATTCCCCTAGACAGATTCAATGCATTCAATGTTGGATTATGGAAATACTTACCAGGAATCATCTTTCAAGAAAGAATATCCGAGCAGCGCCCTATTGGGAGTTTCATGTTAAAATGCAAACTACCTTCAAATTTCAGTACGAGTTTAGGCAACATGGGTTTTCCCTTGGACACGCGTGACCGTTTACTAGATGATTGAGATAACAGTGACATTGGCAATGTCATTGTTGCATGTGGCAGCTCTGAATGGGGGGTTGTCGCTGGAATTTCTGGAGATGGGTGAGCAGAAGGAAATGATTGGCTATGGTCAGCTTCCGTGTGGTGAGAAGGTGGAGATAAGACTACTGGCTGTGAAGGAAGCTGCCTAGGTGCTCTTGACGGAAGTATGGGTTGTGACCTTGGAGAAGAATACGAGATGGGAGAAGACTCATGGCAGGAAGTACTTGAAGAATCCAGAGTTTCAGGAGGTGGAACATATGAAACATTTTGATGACTTTAAGATGATGAAGATGAAATCTCCACTAACACTTTGTTGGGCGAAATTACCCGACGGGGAATTAGAGAAAGAAAACAGCCTGAACATTGCCGCTTGGCCATGGCAGGAACATTGCCTTTCTTGGGAGCCATAAAGATAAAGTAATGGTGAAACTTCAATGGAGATTGAGCACTAGAGAAAGAAGGTAAGTTAGGGTAAAAACCCCTGTTGTTTCTCATTGTATCTTAGATTTGCATTTGCCCATACATTACCTTAGGTTTTATGCTTAGTGGCTAAATGGGTTGTGTATCAGTTAGCGTGACAACTGTGTATAAAACTTTGCCTTTAGAATAGTTTTAGACTTTACAGGTTTCGGCAGTCTTCACCAGAAGACTTCAGTCAAGCCTTCACTAGCAGACCTTGTCTCACTTGAAGCAACAGTATGATGTGTTTTGGGATGTCCAGCTCAACACTTACCAAGAGAATTATTAATTCAGATATTTATACAATATCAGTTTGAATTAATCCTTAAATTGATTGACTTTTGAATTCAAGGAACACGCCTTTCCAGCTTTTTTGAAGAATGAAGACTTTCGCCACCTAACCAGGACAGAACAGGTTTACAATCTGACACAAACAGATTGTACCAACTACTGCAGGTCTACAACTCTGTTGTCTTCCACCTGGTCATTCCAATACCTGCTCCTCTCTATACCTCAATCAGTTCCAGTTGAAAAAGAAGTCAACCAACAGCTCCATGCATTTAACGCATCTAACCTAAGAGAGTTGTTACTCACTTCGTCTTCTACAATGGTCTCAAGAATGCTCCAGAATAAATTCTACCATTGAAGACTTGAAAGAAAAAAAAATAGAATATAGAATGCTCTGAACTTATTCAACAACATCAAGTCATCTTACTCAGTGCATTCAAGAGATCATAAAATGATCAACAAAGTCCTCAACAATAGCAAGAAGATTTGTGATAGATGTGCTTTATACGCATCTATTGGGTACTTTTATAGCTTAGAAATAGCAATTCCACGAGGCTTTTGGCGACTAATATGTGTTTTGGAGCTTTATTGTGAGTTTCAGGTGAAATTATGAGATTTACAAGGCTTAAAACGAAGAATTGAAGGAAGGGTGCAAAGTGCTAAAAATTGCAACAAAGATGCACCGGAAGAAGAAACCCCTTGCGGACGCAAGGTCCCTACCCCTTTCCCCCGCAAGGCCTCTAGTACGTGGACCAAAAAAAAGCAAAGGCCTTGCGGCTGCATTGCTCTAGCACCTTGCCCCCGCAAGCCCTTCTGTTTCTGTGAGACATGTGTTGTTCCCTAATTGTATCTCCTACCCCTTTACACATGTAGCTACAAGCCGAAGAACGAAAAAAAGTACTCATATTTTAGTGTGTAATTCATAGTTTTTTTGTTTGTAATCATAGTTTAGAAGATTGTTCATGAATTCTTTCATCCCATCGACCTGTTCATCATCAATGATGAATTAACCGCTACATAATCTAGGGATTGGAGGTAACTTGTATCGAATTTTTTCCACTGTTATATATTTTTATTCAATCAAATCTTGTTGATCATACATAGTGTTTATCAATCTCTTTACTATTTGGCTTTTTCCTAATAAATGATATCACAATAGTTAAAGACCAAGCAGTGCGGATAACTGCACGGCCATATGCATATGCCGTACACTGGCTCACCATTGTGATAAATTAAACCTATTGATGCATGAGAGTAATAAGTTAGGGTTAGGTTCACACATATGTTTCTGAGTGATAGACATAAATTCATATGTTCTTGTTCTTAAGGGTATAGATTCAGATGAATTATTTAGGATGGATACTGAATTACAATTTGACGACTTATACCAATTTTTTGTGAATGAACCCAAGATTAATTGATTGATACATTAGGGTGTGAGTGCCCCATTTTTGACCGGATCCGTGCCACTGAAAGGTGGGGTGGTTTCAAAACCTTTTAAAGCGCGTGGAATACGTTTGACCTCAATTGTGGACTCAAAATATAAACAACAGAGTCGCCATCTTTATTTTAAGGATAAATAAAGAAAAACCAAAAATACCAGATTTGCAAAAGGGTTCGGGTGCTAAGTTACGAGTTGGGAAAGGGTTAGACACCCAACTCGCCCTTTCGAACTCAAAATAGATTTTTGGTTATAGGTTTTTTTTATAAACTCAACAATTTAAATAGAGCATTTATATATATATATATATATAATATATATATATATATATATATATATATATATATATATATATATATATATATATATATATATATATAATATATATAATAATAATAAAAGCTTATAGCAGCCTCATTTTAGAGTTGCAAATATATTTTATAAAAATTTGGTCATAATAACGGCTCATTTAAATGTTATTTATACCCAAAATTTTAGAAGCATAACGACTTATTTCGTGATATATTAATATTTTAAATAGCACTTTTTAAAGATAAAATAATAAATACTTTAGGGTACCTACCTCTTGAAGTGTGTGAGCTTTATTCCGGACCAAACTTCTTTTCCGGTAGGCTTTAGGGTGTGCTCGCTCTGTACTTCAAGGATAGGGAGTCTTTTTGCTTTTGCTAGATTTTGGGCAGCATGGCTGCTCCTTTTTGTTGTTTTCGCCTCGGGATCCGGGCGGCACAATTGCTTGCTTGCTTGCGTGCTTTTTTTTGCTTGCGTTGAGTCTGAAATCGGGTAGAGTAACTGCTTGCTTTGGCTACATTTGACGTCTAGATTCAGGCAGGGCAACTGCGCTTTTTGAGATTTTTGAAACGATGAAATAGGGCGGAAACCTAGTAGGGTAATTAAGGTTCACTTTGGCCAGCGAGTTTTAGTGTTTAGGGGAAGATTTGACAGCTTAGCGGAGCTTCGAGGTTGGATGGGAAATAACTGCGTAAGTTTACAGCGCTCTCTCTCCGTAAAATTGTTTGTGAGTCCTCATTTTTTTTCACTACTGAGGCCTTCTATTTATAGGTTGAGAGGGTGGGTTTCCTTAACAGCGAAGGTATGCCTAATATTTTCTTCTGTGCTTTAACGACTTGTACCGTGCACTGAAGGAATTGCACCCAAAGCTAACTGCAATAGTGAACAGGGGTGCTGTGGGCGCTGCCTACACCCATTATGGGTGCGCCGCCTGTAGGGGATCTGGGCGCTGCGCCCAGATTGGCCTACGGCTGTGCAATGTTTGCTTTTCTTTTATTTTTGCACTTTTGCCACCTGCAATTCACTGTTTATTAATTCTTCCGTCTTTTTGCATTTTAAACCCTGTAACTTGACATCCGTTAATCCTTTTAACAGGTCTTGATATTTTATGGCATGTCATAAAACAGGGGTATGAAATTGGGGTGTCTATATAGGTAAAAGAGCATTAGAATAGATACAAGTGAATCTACATACCTAGATTTTCCCCCACCATAAGATCTTCATAAATTGTGTTTGCTACTTTAATAAACTGTTAATTAGATTACCTGTTTTCTAGTAGAATAATTTAGATAAATAAATAAAAAAAACCCTTAGTTTAATTGTTACATGTTTACTTGCTAAAGATACTTCTCGAACCACCCTTACTTTCTGTATGTTATACTTCAATTGATTCGTGCACTTGCGAGGGTAGAAAATAAGACATCAAGTTTTTGGCGCCGCTGCCGGGGACAAGCTAGTTTATTGGTAACATTTAAATTCAGTTTTTATAAATTAAAGAAAATTACAAAAAGATTTTTTATTTTATTTATTTTAATCTTGTTATTTAATTGTTTTTAGTTTTACTTTGTATGCACGGTCGTAGATCTTTAAATCCCAAGCTCTCATATTTAAATCAAGACATAAATAATCTTGGTAGAAATTAGGGAAATCCTGATAATTTTTACAATCCACCAATTAATCAAGAACAAGTAGATAGAGAGGATGTGATGACCCGACCCGGATCCCAATACGAGACCCCAAGGTCGTGCCGCCAAAACATACAAAATAACAAGTAATGGGTAAAGTTATAACAACGATATGCCAACGACTCAACAAATGCGGAAGCGAATAACTTAAATGGATCCGAGCTAACAAGCTTCGAGATAAAAACAACCAAAGAGATAGTAAATCTCTCGACCCAAAAATTCGACGCACGTGACGCAACATTGGACACGTACTACAAACCACCTGTTACAAATTTATATCACAATAATATAATCAAGTCATCGGCGACGTTACAACCGGAATCCAACATTAACTAAGTCTAGAACTCTAGTCTACACACTCTACGGCTAAATATGCCGGAGTACAACAACCAACATTAATAAATGCACAAACTTACTACCCATAGTGAAGTCTATATATATAACTTCACTTCCCAAACGTCCTTTCCAAATAAACCAAGGTTACAAAAATTAATACTAGTAGTAACCTTCTTAACCAAATCTCACTTCAATCGTAGACTCGGCGGATTCCATCGCATTACTAGCTCGGCTCAAATCTAAGGAAAACAAAGTAAACGAGTAAGTCATAATGACTTAGTAAGCTACTAAAGATGCAATATCATGGCATGACGTAATGCTCAAATAAAACATGTACATCTCATGTCATACTTATGATGACATAATATAATTCTCAACATAAACCCAAGTTCATCCATGATAACATGGAACATAGTTCTACATCATTTATCATTAAGTCATCCATATCATATAGAATATGCTTCTCAATACCAGTCATGTGTAACATGTTGTTTCCACATTTTAACTTATCACCAAACCACATAAACCAATTACGCCATGAGTTTCATAATTCTTCATTTATCACAACTCGTATAATAATTCATTAATGGGAGATTATTGTTTCCATTCTAATCATAAATAGCATGTTATATTTTCAATATAACATAAATCATAAAAATCATCATTTCATTAGCATGTTATATTTTTATTATAACATCTCATCAAGTATTCATCATCTCATATGAATCATATCATTAACCACGTAGCACAACATTTCATATAAGTGCTCGCAAATAAACATGTGTAACAAGAAACGTAAATCGAACTGTTACAACCAAAATCCGGGTCCAATGCCCAACCAAACTTACCATGGGATTCATCCTCAAACCAAAATCCGGGTTCAACACCCAACTGATCATACCTTGGGTTTCATCCTCAAATGATCACATCTCATCAGTTTTCCTTAATGAGTACTCGTTACATTCATCCAATCCCCGGATGAGAAATGGGAGCTCGAAATTAAGCTAGATGGCTCTATCTCGAGACCACATCCCATTATTGGCCAAATAGTGAGGAGAAAAGGAACCAATGCAATGATTCATAGTGAATGTTCCCAAAGGCTATGAATCGTCCCATTGCCGACACTACGACCAAACCGTCAGCTGGACTCAAACTCAAGCACAGGTAATATATACTCACATGCTAAAACAAAGGAAAAGTACAACAGACCGTACTAATACAATCAAGTAGATATTTACTTACAAATCACATAGTTATGCATTTCTATGCTAACCAACACATAAACATATTAGAGCAATAATATCAAGTCTCTAATACCCAAGTGTTCTTCATACACTTGAAAACGCTCGGAGGCTTAACCTCCATCAAAACTACCCCAAATTCCGTAGGATTTCAATATGTTATTCTATATGTTCATATAAATCCATAATCAACTCCGTTGAGTCATTTCTACTCTTTTCAAGTTTGAAGGCATAGAAGCTATTTGCATCATAGCCCTCTTATTATTTTTTTAGCTATTATTCATGGCTAAGTTCTCAAGGTTAGCAACATTGTGCAACCCAACAATCCATACCTTCCCATCAAAATCCCCAAAACATAGTTCATAGGTCAACACTTAACATTTAAAGTCAACCATCACATTTCAAACATGTATCTCAAGATAACATTTAATCAAGCATGCTTCCATCCAAAATAACCATTTATCTCAACAAGATGTAAATTCATCTAGCATGTTCATAATCAAGATATAAATTCTTCTAGCATGCTCATAACCTTCAATTCATGAATTAGCGTTGACCAACATACTCTTATATGCATAAAAGTCAACTCAACCCAATAAAGTCAAACATTACATTTATTCATGTAATCCATAATGATAATTCATTATACATGCTCACAACCAAAAATTCATGAATTAGATAGCATCATACTCTTATATGCATGAAAGTCAACTCTTATTCTTAAAAGTCAAACGAAACATTCAAACATGTAATCCATTGTGTTGATTCATTTTTCATGCTCACAACCAAAATTCAAGATTCATCAAGTATACTTACAAACCTTAAACCCACAACATGTATGATTCCAACAACTCATAATATTCCATAAAATTCCCCAAAATCATTCATATAATCAAGAACCCATTTGCTATACCAATATAGAGTCAAACCCTAGGTTTTAGGAATTCATGGCTATCATGCTCAAGGTCCAAACTTACAAGATGAGGTTCATCAATATACTCAATTAATCATAGAAAGCATCATATTCATGCTTCTAACAAGTTCACCCATCAAAAATCCAAAAATCAAAATAAAATCACACACAACATGCTTGTGTACTCATTAACCTCAAATAGCAAGTCTCTTTGTTTTCCTTAGGGTCAATGAACACAAAATCAAAAGAAGAAGGAGTCTAGTAGCTTACTTGACTTGAATCAAAACTCAAAAGAATAGAAATCCGATCGGTGAAGTTGTTTTATTCGTCGAAGACATCAAGAATCTGAAGTTTGGCGGCAATCGGACGGTTGAATCTTCGTAGATCGGAGGAAGAAGGGCTAGGGCTTCAAGCTTCCATGTCTCCCACACTCTCTCTCACTATACGTATTAAAAGAGGGGAGGAAATGAGAGAAAATGACTGAAATCTACAAGGGATTAAGCTTTTATACTCCCACAACTAAATGGGCACAAAGGGGATTTCATGGGTACAATTAGTGAATGTTAGATGTAATCAACCCCCAATCAAACCTTGATTAACTCCCCAAGAGTGTTAGGACATGTTTAGGACTAAGTATGAGAGGTTAGGAAGGGTTTAGAGGGTGTTTGGTGACCCAAAATTTCTAACCAATTTATATCCCCAAAATCTTGGGTGCGTCACTATTACAAATATTAAATTACAAAAATTCCGAAATTATCTCTTCAGGACTAGTAATAAAAGAAAATCATAGAGTACTATTACATTTCGAAACTATAATTAATAGTTCTGAAATCCCAAAACTTGTAAAACTAAAATATTGTCCAAAATACAAAATGAACTAATTCAAATTAAAATCTTCAGATTGTCTTCGATGGTATCCATCTTACTTAAAACCTGGAAGGAAAAGATTTGGAAGGAATAAGCGGACAATGCCCAGTAAGATCATATACAGCCCCTCCGAAATCTAGGGAAGGGTTCAATAACAATAAGGCATTCAAAAAGATTAATAATCGAACAGTTCATAATTGGGATTAGCACAATGAGATGATAAATTTCGCATTTCATCAATAATTCGATATAAAAGATAGAGATACGAAGGCATTTGCGAGAGGTCTAATCGTCGCCAACTGTCCCATACCAGTTGAAGACGATGACCAACCCGCGGATACCATGATCACCTAAGCGGTCGCAAGACCTCTTTTTAAACAAAGATTTACAATGTACAAATCGTAACATTTCATAATGGTATATCCGGATAACCAAGCCACGGGCCAGGTGGCAAATTTCATAATCAAATATCAAATTCAAAATGCTACTTTACCCCAGTAGCCGGGTTGTTCAACTTAGTGATCATAGTACGATTTCAATAATATTACAACGGAAACTTGTTTTCACAAAAAAAATATCTCAATGAAATTCAAATATAAATGAGATATATATAATGAGATATACAATTTAGAACGACAAAGAATGGGTACGACAGAGTTCAAATTCAAATTTCAACTTAAGGTTGGTACACGTTTCAAAGAAAGGTAATTGTCAAAAAATTTGCGGAAGCCTAACAATTTAAAAATAGAGATTTCAAATATCTAAAGATGTATAATCTCTTATCTGAAAAATAAGCCCACAAATTTCTAGGTCCACCGAAACGCAACTAAAGGCTACTCTTCTTGTCCAAATCTAAAATTCAAGGCATAAATCAAATTACTAGATATTTATACTATAACAATTTAGCCAATCTAAATTAATTTAAAAGTTACCGGTTATTAGAATTATTCTAAGAAAATAGTTTTTATAGTGTTATTTTAGGATACACTATTTTAATATACACATTAATTTATTGTTGAGTTAGAAAACCAATCCTAAATGCCAAAGTAGCTGCTACAGTTTTCCCCCTTTTTTTATATCAAATTTTCGAAAGTCAACACACCTACCTTCCAATACTTTTCTCCATACTTACCTTTAAAATTTAACCCAACCAACAAGAAACAATAATTTAATAAAAGTTCTATAATTAACTCAACTAAAAAAAATTCTATTTGTCTTTCCAGCACAACCACTCAATATTGTTCATCATTTTGCTTTTGTAACAATTTTCGGAAGTCCACCAAAAGTGGCTGTCTCCTGTACAACACTTTACTTCATGTTTATCATTTTGCTTTTGTAACAATAAGTCTACTAAACTCCACTCCAGTACTAATCTTCTTTGCAATTTTCTACTACTCTCCACTAACCTTATTTTCAAGCTCCTCCTACAGAATATACAGGCAGCATGGATCCCTTTAAACTAATCCTTCGGATTCTTACTCGGCATTACACCAGTTGATTCCCAGCATAAAACTTAACTCCTCAACCCATATTTCTCTCATTTTCCCAGGTAGTTCCTCCATTCTTTACAACACATACATTGATTTAAATTGCCAAAAGGGAAACATTAAACCCAAAATAAAACAGAGGAACATACTTCTCACTTTTACTGACCAAATTAATTTCACTACACTTGTCCATGGAAAACCCAATTCCCATTCTTGATAAATTCTTTCTCTAACAATTCGAGTCATGATTTTTAAACTTCCAACCCGTATCCTAGATCTTCTTCCATTTCAGTCTATGTTTTACAGATATTAATACCCACCAAAGGAAATCCTATTGCTAAAATTAGGAACTAAAGAAGTTGAAGGAAGAAAGAAGGGAAGAACAAAGTTTACCTCCACCGTCTTCGATCTCGGGCAGTAACGAAAAATTCACCGTCTTCTATTTTGCTTCCTCCCACTCTAGATCTCTCTCTTCCACTCAAGGTTTTTGATTTATGATGGAGATTCAAAATTTCGTCCCCTTCTTATACCCTTCACAAAATCGGTTGATCTTCCCCTCCATTGAATCTGCCGAAAATCGTTTAGTTCTTTCTCTCCCTAGATTAGTCGAACTCGGCCACCCGACATTTCTTCTCTCTATGAACCGTGAAGGTGAACGATCTGATTTCTTATCTTTTTCTTCTTTCTTTTTCTTTTCTTTATTTATTAATTTTTATTACTATATTTTATTATTAATATTATTAATATAAAGAATTCTAATGGGTTGGGCCAACCTTCTAAATAGGTTAATAGGTATACTAAGCCCACCAAAAAAATGAACACCAAGCCCACTCAAATGCTTAGAAAATAAAATTTTACTAAATAATAACCAAATTTTATTTTATTTTTGGGTATCTTACACTCTAACCCCCTTAAATGAAGTTTAGTCCTCTAAACTTGACGTACCTGATCAAAAAAGTTTGGGATGTTTTTCCCTCATTTCCTCTTCGAGCTCCCAAGTGGCTTCTCGCCGATGGTTGCTCCATCGAATTTTGACATACGGAATGGTTCGCCTTCATAATACTTGATCCTTTCGGTCCACGATCCGTACATGTTGCTCATCATAACTCAAATCCGCTCAAAGTCGTAATGGTGCACTCTCGATCACATGACTTGGATCTGGCACGTACTTCCTTAGCATAGATACATGGAATACATTATGAACTCCATAAAGTGTAGGTGGTAAAGCAAGCCGATATGCAACCTCTCCTACCCGCGCAAGTATCTCGAACGGTCCGACGAACCTTGGACTAAGTTTACCACGAATCCCAAATCTCATAACTCCCTTTGTAGGTGATATCTTGAGAAACACATGATCCCCTACTCCAAATTCAAGTTCACGACGTCGACGGTCAGCGCACGACTTTTGTCTACTTTGTGCCGCCGAAGTCTTTGCTTGATAAGTTGTACCTTCTCCGAGGTGACCGCACCAGCCTCGGCCCTAATAGTTGCTCTCACCTACTGCTCTAACACGTAGGCGACTGCATTTCCGCCTCCGCATAATGCCTCGTAGGGTGCCATCCCAATACTTGCATGAAAAGTGTTGTTGTATGTAAATTCTACCAGAGGCAGGTGATCATCCCAGTTGCCTTGCAGATCCAAGACACAAGTTCGAAGCATATCTTCTAATGTATGTATAGTCCGTTCTGACTGACCATCAGTTTGAGGGTGAAATGTCGTACTCATGCTTAGGCTGGTCCCTAAAGCCTTTTGTAACCGCGCCCAAAACTTGAAGTGAATCTAGCGTCGCGATCCGATACTATCGAGACCGGTACTCCATGTAGTCGAACAATTTCATCAATGTACAACTTCGCTAACTTCTCCAATGAATCGTTAATCTTAAATGCCAAAAGTGCCCGATTTGGTCAATCTATCCACAATAACCCAAATTGCATTATGACCCTTCAACGCCCCGGTAATCCTACTACGAAGTCCATGGTTATATGTTCCCACTTCCATTCTGGTATGGGTAAGGATTGTACTAGACCACCAGGCTTCTGATGCTCTATCTTCACTTGCTGACACACGAAACATTTATAGACGAATCCTGTTATCTCCCTTTTCATGTTTCCCCACCAGAAAGTATCACGTACGTCTCGGTACATTTTTGTGCTACCCGGGTGAACCGCAAATCTCGAGTTATGTGCTTCTTCCAAAATTTGCCTTTTCAATTCCTGGATCGATGGAACACGATTCGAGATCCAAAGCGTAAGATGCCATCACTATCGACCGAAAATTGGTTTGGTCTTCCTTCCCGTGTCTCCGTAAATCTTTACTAAATTAGATCTACAGCTTGGGCTACCTTAATCTTCTCCAACAATGACGGTTGCACACTCAATGATGCTAATAGTCCGCCGCTACCCGGAGTTCTGATTTCAATGCCTAAGGACTCGAGGTCGTTTAAAATTCTCCTTTCCTTGGTGATTAGCATTGCTAAGTTTCCCTTACGACTCAAAGCGTCGGCAACCACATTAGCCTTACCAGGATGGTATAAAATGGTGCAATCGTAATCCTTTAGTAATTCAAGCCACCTTCTCTGCCTCATGTTTAGCTCCTTTTGGGTGAAAATATATTTGAGACTCTTATGATCTGTGTAGATTTCGCATGTTTCCCCGTACAAATAATGCCTCCAAATCTTCAGGGCAAAAACTACTGCTGCTAGCTCCAAATCGTGGGTGGGGTAATTCTTTTCATAATTCTTCAATTGTCGAGATGCATACGCGATCACTCTATCATTTTGCATCAACACACATCCCAACCCTTTTAGCGATGCGTCGCTATAGATCACAAATTTCCCAACTCCGGATGGTAAGGTAAGGATTGGGGCTGACACGAGCCGCTTCTTTAACTCCTGAAAACTTGTCTCGCAATCCTCTGCCCATATAAACTTTCTATTCTTCTGAGTTAGCCTAGTTAAAGGCCCGAAAATTTTTGAGAATCCTTCTACGAAGCGACGATAATATCCAGCTAACCCCAGAAAGCTTCGAACTTCTGTGACGGTTGTCGGTCTTTCCCAGTTTACAATGGCCTCGATCTTGGCAGAGTCCACTGAGATTCTATCCTTGGATACTACATGCCCTAAAAAAGTCACCTTGTTTAGCCAAAATTCGCACTTCTTGAATTTGGCATAAAGCTTCTCTTCCCTCAAGATTTGCAATACCGCTCTTAAGTGTTGTTCATGTTCTTCCTGTGTTTTAGAGTAGACCAAGATATCATCGATGAAAACAATCACACATCGATCGAGGAATTTCTTAAATACCCTATTCATCAAGTCCATGAACGCGGCTGGGGCGTTCGTCAACCCAAACGGCATCACCAAAAACTCGTAATGTCCATATCTGGTTCTAAAGGCAGTTTTTGAAACATCTTCCTTCCTAACCTTTAACTGGTGATATCCTGACCGAAGGTCGATCTTTGAGAAATAGCATGCACCTTGCAGTTGATCGAACAAATCATCAATCCTAGGTAATGGATACCTATTTTTAATAGTGGCCCGATTCAATTCTCGATAGTCTATACACAACCTCATAGACCCATCCTTCTTCTTTACAAACAATACTGGAGCACCCCAAGGCGAGACACTTGGTCTAATCAATTCCTTTTCCAATAACTCCTGCAATTGTTCCTTAAGTTCTTTGAGCTCAGCCGGTGCCATTCTATATGGTGCTTTAGAAATGGGGTCGTCCCGGGTATTAGATCGATTCGAACTCTACTTCACGCCTCGGTGGTAGTCCAGGGAGATCTTCAGGAAACACGTCTTCAAATTCCTTTACTACTGGGAGCGATTCTATGCTAGCGTCGGATTTTCGGGTGTCGATGATAGAGGCTAAGTATCCTTGGCAACCTTTCCTTAGTAATCGCCTAGCCCTTAAGGAAGAAATTAAACCTGACAATATAGTCGGCCTTGACCCCTTAAAACGAAACTCTGATTCACCTGGTACACAGAATACCACTTCCTTCTCAAAACAATCAACCTTTGCATGGAACGCAGCTAACCAATCCATACCCAAGATTACATCAAAATCTTGAATGTCTAAAGGGATGAAATCGACGGGCATTTCTCTATCTCCTATCTTCAAGGAGCAGCTTTTAAACACCGAACTTACTGGAATAGCAGCTTTTAAACACCGAACTTACTGGAATAGACTCCTTAGTTGGGGTATCAATTACTAATCCAATGTCTAATTTCTAGGGTGTGAGTTTCAAACGTCGTGCAAGTGTTGTGCATATAACTAAATGCGTGGCACCAGGGTCGATCAATGCATATACATTTCGTGAGCAGAGTTGGACAGTACCTGCCACCACGTCGTTTGTTGCCTTGGCATCCCTTGCTGTCATTGCAAAAATCCTTCCTTGCCCTGACGGTTTCATTTTATCTTCTGTCACTGGGTTTCTAGTAAAACCCTTCTTTAGTGGCTCTGGGCACTCCTTGACTCTATGTCCGACCTTTCCACAGTTAAAGCAAGCTCCCTTCCCACGATAGCATGCTTTTGTTGGGTGATTCCTTCCGCACTTGTGGCATGTCAAATTGGTGTTTTGATTCTGCCATTTATTTTGATTGTGCCACTGGTTATGATTCTGAGTTCGGTTTGGCTGAACAACCTCTCTGTTACGACCGCCTTCTACATTCCTCCTTTTATTTCCACCCCGACAACTTCTTGACTGCTTGATTGCCCATGATTCTTTCCCATATTATTTTCAAAACCTCTCTTCTTCTCGCTCTCTTCTTCTACTCAGTAACTTAGTTCGATCATCCGCCTCTGGTCTAGGACTTCAGCGTAAGTTGGTAGTTTCAAGGGCAGTAGTCTATAGCTAATCTGATCGCTAAGGCCCCTCTCAAACTTTCTAGCCTTCTGACCTTCATCTCGAATGAGTTCAGGAGCGTATTTCGATAACTCCGTGAACTTTGCATCATACTCATCGACTGACATTTTTCCCTGTTCGAGGTAAAGAAATTCGACCATCTTTCTTTCTTGCATACTTGGGGGAAAATACTTCCTGTTGAAGGCTTCACGGAACATCTCCCAGCTATAAGCTTCTACTCCATTTGCTTCAGTTATCCTCTTCTCCGATTTCCACCATTGATTAGCCTCCCCTTCCAAGACAAATGTAGCAAAGTTTACCTTCTGTTCATCGGTGCATGCCATGGTTCCAAAAATTTTCTCCATGTTTTCTAACCATTCCCCTGGTTCCTCGACGCCTGGCTTGCCGAGAAGGTCTTGGTTTCATTCTATGGAAACTTTCCAAGAGTTCCCTGGGTTGGTCGAGCCGGTGGTGGTGGTGGTGGTACAAAGAATAGCCAGCTATTGCCGCACCGCAATTGCATGTGCCGCATTCGCTTGACCAATGCTTGTCGTGATGGCTTGCGTGAGGCCTTGGATGGGGCTACTAGCGTGGGTCCGCAGGAGTAGGACTGCTCATGTTATTTCCTGTGGCCCGACAGGTTTTTCGCGACTCCCGAGGCCGAGTCTTCAACGAATCTCTCTACCTCGGCCACCCCGCCCACGTCCGCGACCACGCACACCTCCCCGTGTTCCACTTCGCCCACCTCTAGCCATCTTTTACCGCCACAAGCATATCGAGATGTCATAAGCGTAAGTTTTTTTCTATACTCAAGGTCCGAACTAAATTGCATTAAAATTTTAAACCCATATCCAGATAAATCTTATCGAACCATGCATTGGGTAACTATCATAAAATTCAAACACGCACAAAACCATCCTTTATTAATTTAATGAAAATAGAGAGTCTCAAAAACTTTATTAATTCATAATATATTGTCTCAAAACATAAATTTCATCAAATTCTCCTAGAAACTCTTATGGGTTCTTTAAAGCATACGCAATCTTCAAAATTAGCCCATTTATAGCCTCTCGTGACCCCACTTTCTTGGAAATTAGCATGAAGAGCATGTCAATGTCTTGACATGTTAGGACGATTTCCCTAAGGAACCTATGGTGTCTTTTACGGGTCTGATGCAACTCGTGCTCTAACTCTCCCACCCGGGCATCCAATTCTTGTATGAGGTCTATTGTAGGCTGGTGACGATTATCGCTTATGTTGCTACCTTCCTTACCGTCAGGAAGCTCTTCAGGAATCTCTTCATGAGTTTCTTCCGGAATCTCTTCAGGGATTTCTTCGCAATCTCTTCAGGGTCTTCCTCGGATTCGCTCACTGGGTCATCTTCTTCGGGTTCAAAATCAGAAGGATTTCCTATATGCCAGTTTTCTAAATCAAGATCCATCTAAAATCAACAATTAGGTTAGATAATACAATTAATTTGGTAAAGCATTATCATATACTGTTTATGCCCCAAAGGTTTTTCCCATGCTAGATCACAACCTAGATGCTCTGATACCAACTGTAACGACCCAAAATTTCTAACCAATTTATAATCCCAAAATCTTGGGTGCGTTACTATTACAAATACTAAATCACAAAAATTCCAAAATCTTCTCTTAAGGACTAATAATAAAAGAAAGTCATAGAGTACTATTACATTTCGAAAGTATAATTAATAATTCTGAAGTCCCCAAAACTTGTTAAACTAAAATCTTGTCCAAAATACAAAACGAACTAATTCGAATTAAAATCTCCAGATTATCCTCGATGGTATCCAACTTACTTAAAACCTGGAAGGAAAAAGATTTGGAAGGAATGAGCGGACAATGCCCAGTAAGATCATATACATCCCCTCCGAAATCTAGGGAAGGGTTCAATAACAATAAGGCATTCAAAAAGATTAATATTCAAATAGTTCATAATTGGGATTAGCACAATGAGATGATAAATTTCACATTTCATCAAGAATTCGATATAAAAGATAGAGATACGAAGGCATTTGCGAGAGGTCTAATCGTCGTCAACTGTCCCATACCAGTTGAAGACGATGACCAACCCGCGGATACCATGATCACCTAAGCGGTCGCAAGACCTCTTTTTAAACAAAGATTTACAATGTACAAATCGTAACATTTCATAATGGTATATCCGGATAACCAAGCCACGGGCCAGGTGGCACAATTCATAATCAAATATCAAATTCAAAATGCTACTTTACCCCCAGTAGCCGGGTTGTTCAACTTAGTGATCATAGTAGGATTTCAAAAAAATAATATTCCAACGGAAACTTGGTTTCACAAAAAAAATATCTCAATGAAATTCAAATATAAATGAGATATATATAATGAGATGTACAATTTAGAATGACAAAGAACGGGTACGACGGAGTTCAAATTCAAATTCCAACTTAAGGATGGTACACGTTTCAAAGAAAGGTAATTGTCAAATAATTTGCGGAAGCCTAACGATTTAAAAATAGAGATTGCAAATATCTAAAAGATGTATAATCTCTTACCTGAAAAATAAGCCCACAAATTCTAGGTCCACCGAAATGCAACTAAAGGCTACTCTTCTTGTCCAAATCTAAAATTGAAGGCATAAATCAAATTACTAAAATATTTATACTGCAACACTTTAACCAATTTAAATTAATTAAAAGTTACTGATTACTAAAATCATTCTTAAAAAAAAGTTTCTATAGTGTTATTTTAGAATACACTATTTTAATATACACATTAATTTATTGTTGAGTTAGAAAACTAATCCTAAATACCAAAGTAGCTGCTACAGTACATCTCCCTCTTTTATAACAAATTTTCGTAAGTCAACACATACCTACCTTTATAAATTGACCCAACCAACAAGAAACAATAAATTAATAAAAGTTCTATAATTAACTCAACTAACTTCTCTTTGTTTTTCCAGTACAACCACTCAATCTTGTTTCTATCTTCTTCTTCTTTTTTTTGTTCTTCCTTGGTTTGCAGCAGCAGATCAAGAACACTTAATCGTCTTCTTCCCTGCCAAGTTCCTTCTTTTCTATCTTCTTTTATTTATTTAATTTTTTTACACACACGGTACACAAACTCAAGATTCTACCATCAATTTTCTTCTTCCATATTCATAACTTACAGCGCATACTCATACATAATTACATTATGTTCTTTCTCTTTCTGGGTATTTTCTTTGAAACATTTCCTTTTTTTCTTTCAATACACCAACCCGTATCCTATATTTACACACCTAGATCTTCTTTCATTCAGTCTCTGTTCTACAGATATTCATACCCACCAAAAGAAATCATATTGCTAAAATGAGGAACTAAAGAAGTTGAAGGAAGAAAGAAAGGAAGAGCAAAGTTTACCTCCACCGTCTTCGATCTCGGGTAGTAACGAAAAAAAATCACCGTCTTCTATTTTGCTTCCTCCCACTCTAGATCTCTCTTCCACTCAAAGTTTTTGATTTATGATGGAGATTCAATAATTTCGTCCCCTTTTTATACCCTTCACAAAATCGGTCGATCTTCACTTCCATTGAATCTGTCGAAGATTGTTAAGCTCTATCTCTCCCTAGATTAGTCGAACCCACCCGACATTTCTTCTCCCTATGAACCGTGAAAGTGAAACGATCTTGATTTCTTCTATTTTCTTCTTTCTTCTTTCTTTTCTTTATTTATTAATTTTTTATTACTATATTTTATTATTATTATTAATAATATAAAGAATTCTAATGGGTTGTGCCAACATTCTAAATAGGTTAATAGGGTATACTAAGCCCACAAAAAAAATGAACACCAAGCCCACTCAAATGTTTAGAAAATAAAATTTAACTAAATAATAACCAATTTTTATTTTTATTTTTATTTTTTTGGGTATATTACAGTACTGCATGCCATGGGGGTAGGTCTAATGGAATGATGAGTGAAGCGGAGTTCTAGGCTGTTCGATTTATGTTCTTCTTATATAGAAATTTAGCGAAAAACCTCATAGAAGCTACCTCTGCTTGAGTTTCCATCCACACAATCTCCTTGGAAACTCAATTTCAGCTCAGTGAAGCTTTGAAAATTCTGATTAATGGGTGTGAGGTTGATTGTACATTTAACTGCATACCTACTCCTAGAAAAAAATTAACTTCTAGTCTTTCATAATTGTCATTGAAGTTTAGCGAAAGCACTTGAGGAAAGAAGCAAACTTGCCGTCGAACCAAAATATTTGACATAAAATATGCACTTATATCAGTAAAAGGTTCATGAGCATATTTGAGCTTAAATTGTCATATTCAACTCATTAAGTTACAAGGTTAGAATTTTGAAGATCATTGTTGAGCCAAAGTTGAGTTGCTTATGGCTAATAATGCTCATTTCAAGTTTTATATAAATATTTTCTTTTATTTTTACACAAAAAGAATTATTCTATTAGAAAATCACATATTAAGAGAATAAAAAAGACTTCAATTTTGAAAGAGTCAAACAAGAGCTACCTATAACAAAATGCGTTCAGAATTCTGTCTAAAGTAGTTATGTTTTGTTTCATTTTATTAGTTATGCTATGTTTATTACTAATTTTTTTTATTAATCTTTGTTCTAAAGTCATTTAGGTAGAATATGCATGCGTCAAATATAATAGAGGTAACATCTCAAGTGTACAATTTTTTTTGTGAAAGATAATGAGCTAAATATTATATATTAAATAAATATTGTGCATTAATATATATATATATATATATATAACATTTTAAGATCTTATTAAAAAGTTGTAATGAAAGGTGAGAAGCCCTATGATCGAGATAGATGATGATGAAGGTGATAATATAGAAGGTGGAGGTAATAATATAGAAGATGAATGTAATAATATAGAAGAGGGAGATGATAATATAGAAGAAAATGATGAACATGAGTAAGATAATGACCAATTTGAAAGGAAAAAAGAGAAATAAGAATTCGGAAGCTCAAAGTGGTTTCATTTAAATGACTTCAAATGATGAAAGTACAAAATTTCAATGTATACATTGTAAGAGTTTTTTTTCGAAGACAACTAGTGGTACAACAAGTCATCTTTTGAATCACATGAAGAGGTGTTTGCAAAAGAAACTTCATACCCAAAAACAAAAGACATTGTAATTTCAGCCTATGAAATCCAAGTTTGAGATGAATCCTTTATCAGATGGTCGATATGATCATGCGAAGCAAAGAGAGGTTGTTGCCCATTGGATTCTAATGAATGAGCAGTCGTTTAATGTTGTGGAAAACTTAGGATTTTATTTCATATTAAGTATTAATCAACCACAAATTGAGAAGATCTCTCTTGCCATGATAAGGAAAGATGTCATTAGTCTTTATGACATAGAGAAGAAAAAGTTGCAGTTAATGTTGAAATCAAAGGTGCAAAAGATTTCTTATATGTGTGTCACTGGTCACATTGTTGATTCACAATGGCAACTTCACAAGCGAGTTCTTAGCTTCATGTCTCTCCTTCCTCCACATGCTGGTAATATTATTTGTTTATATATACAGGTAAAAATTATCTTACATTACATTTATTATTTGTAATTAATATATACATTCTTTGTTAATTTGATAAGTATTATTGACATTTTTCAGGTCGTGATATCTTTTATAGGCTTATGAAGTGTACAAAAGATTGGGAGATAGAACACAAAGTCTTCACTATCTCTGTGGACAATGCCTCGAACAATAATGTTGCAATTCGAATCACCAAAGAAACATTCTCTAGGAGTCGTAAGTTGCCATTGGATGGTAAATTGTTTCATGTTAGGTGAACTGCACATATATTGAATCTTGTTGTTCAAGATGGTCTTTCTGAGATTCAACGCATTATTGAAGATGTCAAAACTAGTGTGCGGTTTATTAACCAATCAGAGTCTAGGTTGTGCATCATTTAGAAATCTCTGTGAAAAGGTTGATCATTGATTGTCCAATGCGTTGGAATTCTACTTATGATATGTTAGTTGAAGTATATAGTTAAGGATGTATTCCCTATATTTGTAGAAAGAGAGATTTTATATAGGAGTTGTCCTAGCCTTGAAGATTGGAACAAAGTTAAGGATGCTGTTGACATTTTAGAGGTTTTTTATGAAGCTACTCATGTTATTTCTGGAGTTAATTATCCTACCTCTAATGTTTTCCTCGCCGTTATTTGAAGAGTCAAACATGTGTTGAATGAGAAAGAAAACCATGCTAATGAGTTTATCAGAGGGATGGTTGAAAATATGAAGCAAAAATTTGACAAATATTGAGGAAATACTAATCTTTTGATGGCTATTGGAGTAATACTTGACCCGCGGTTCAAAATGAGGTTGGTTGATTTCACTTTCAATAAAATATATAATGAGATTGATGCACGTACACACATTATGAAGGTTCGAGATGCATTATATAGTTTGTTCTTTGAGTACGTTGAATAAGATCAAGTGAGGTCACGAAAGGGTAATTCTTCCACTTCAGAAACATGCTCTTCTATTTGTATTGTAAACTTTTCATCTAAAGGAAAATTAGTTAGGGTTTATCTATGTTTGATGAGTATTTGAACTTTGTTGAAGATGTTGCTCCTTTAAAATCAAAGTTGGACATTTACTTGGAGGAAGAGATTTTTAGATGTCAAGATGAGGATGCATTTTTAATGCATCTCTTAAAGGGCTCCAAAAATTCAAAAAAAGAAAAAATTTCTCTATCTAAAATTTCTCTCTTCCCTTGCGTCTTTAGCCTATTAGGGTTTCTTTTTTTACTATGCCGCCAGACGGCATGGCGGCTCAGCCCTCAGCCGTAGATGCTTCACCCCCTATTCAACCTACTCCTGTAGCCATGACTATGCCGGCTCCTCCTTCTTATGCGTCTATGGTGGCACAGCCTAAGGCTTTTGTAGGCAACAACAGTCCAGTCCTTCAATCAATTCCTTTGGCGCCTAGACAAGCAACAATTGTTAATGGTGAACCTGGTTGCTTATTCACACCGCTAGAGATCGAGGCGGCTGATAAACAGTTCGTTAATACGATTATCCTTAAATTCTCGGCAGGTAGGCCATCGGTGTATGCTATGCAAGAAGAGATAGCACGATCTTGGAAGTTGAAAGAACCGTGTGTGGTAGGTCTTTTAGACCCTAGACATGTTATGGTAAGGCTGGCATCGTCTGAAGATTTGGTACTTGCCTTCTCTAAGGAATCTCATATGATTCAGTCAAGTATGTACTGATCTTTTAGGTGGTCTCCGGATTTTGCCTTTCGGAAGGATAGCACTAATGTTGCTGTTTGGGTTCGTCTGCACCACTTGCCGTTAACCTTCTTCAATCCATCCTTTTTACAATGTATTGGAAACTCTTTGGGAAAATTCTTAAGGGCTGATGAGAAGACCCTGGCTCTATCTTGACCAGCTTTCGCCAGGATATGTATTGGGATAGATGTTGCAGAGACTTTGCCCTCTCGTTTTTGGATTGGCACTAGCAAAGAACAAGGTTTTTGGCAATCCTTGGAGTTCGAGGGTAATATTCTTTATTGTGTCGGCTGTGGACTTCTGGGACATACAAAGGATAGATGCCGTAAAGGGCAGAAAAGAATGCAGCAGAATATTATTCACAAGGATAGGAATGATGTTCATGTGACAAAAAACCCTATTGCGGGTAATGAGAAGGGGATCAATCAGGCTACAGCTTCCAAAGGAAAGGATAAAATAGAACCGCGGCAAGTGCCATCGGCTCCTCCAAATTTAGTTCCACACTGGGAACCAGTTAGGATTTTGAAAAATCCCATGGAGGCGTCAGTTTCTAATGCAAAAAATCTGCAAGGGGCTTCTAAGGACACCGAGCATATTGATGTTTGTGATGATCATGCTTTTGAGCCAGTTAGGATTTCGGATAATCCAAAGGAGGTTATGAATGCTAAGGTTGATATAAGTCAAGGGATTATTAAGAATGCTGAAAAAAATGGTGTTAATGAGGGTCAGGCTGTTAAGTCTACGAACAAGTTTTTAGAAAATCAAATGACAGATGGTGGTTTAACTAAGAACAACCCTTTTGCCATATTGGAAGACTTGGTTGAGGAGGTGGAGGATTTGTTGGATATTTCTAGTGGCCAGGGTGGGGGCTTGGCAAATACTAAAATTCAATCAGTCGGGATTCCTGAAGATCAAGCTACAGGCTGTGAGGATAGAGGTAAGTGCAATGACACCGGGCTAAAAGGTGCTGGTTCAGATGTTATTTGTCAAGCATGGGAAGATCTTATGCACAAGCAACCTCGAAAATTTGGGAAAGCTCATTCTACGGGTGGGGATTATGAAGATAAAGTAAAGGAATGGGCGGATCATTTTACAGATGATGATGTTAACAGTGTTCAACTGCGTGAATCTTTCATAGTGTACTGTAAGGATTGTGCCAAGGAAGGGAAAAAGAAGAAACTTCAGCAAGGAAAATCGAGCAATGTGCGTGTTACTAGGGCTAAATCTAAGGCCCGAAAGAAGTCGAACTAATAGAATTTTTTTTATGACGATTCTTATTTGGAATGTTCGGGGTATAAGCAACAAATCTACTAGACGATACCTTCGTCAGTTAAAGCGTCAAAACAAACCTTTTGCTTGTGCTATCTTGGAGCCAAAAGTTAAAGGAGATAGAATTGCTAATAGTTGTAGAAAGTTGAAATTTGATGGCTGCTTGCATGGGAACCCAATTAATAGCCATATATGGTTATTTTGGCATAATTTTGTTAGTATTGATTTGGTTCAGTGCTCATCTCAGTTGATTACTGTTTCTATTAAAATGGATTCTGCTATTAAATGCATGGCTTCATTTGTTTATGCTAAATGTAATATGGAGGAGCGTAGAAATCTTTGGGCGGACTTGGTGGATTTTTCGTACAGATGCAATGATCTGTGGTTTGTTGGGGGGGATTTTAATGTTATTTCTAATTCCTCTGAAAAGCTTGGGGGTGCTCCGTGTCACTTTCCCGAAATGGAAGAGTTTAATGACTTCATTTTGAAGGCAGGTTTGGTTGATGCCGGATATGAGGGCAGTCGATTTACGTGGTGTAACAACCAGGGAGATGGGCATAGAACATGGAAAAGACTGGATAGCATTTTAATAAATGGTCTCTTTAAATCTTTGTGTCCTAGATTGAAGGTTCTACATCTAGCAAGGTCAAACTCAGATCATGTGCCTTTGTTGTTAGACTTTCGGGGTTCTACTAAAAAAGGTGGTGGGTTTAAGTTTCAGAGAATCTGGTTGGATCATCCAGATTTTCTATCCTTTGTAAGGGTTCAATGGCAAGTTCATGTTGAAGGTTCTGCTATGGATGTTTTGTTTAGGAAGTTGCAGCTGCTCCGCGGTGCTCTTAAAACGTGGAATTGGAACGTTTTTGGCCACGTTCAACGTAACATAGAACATGTGCAGGATGAAATTCTTCGATTGGAGGTTGATGTTCAGCAAGGGGGGGGGGGATTCAGATGTTATGGATTCGCTGGAAGCTTCCCATAAACATCTATGGCAGCTTCTAAAGTGGGATGAGGAGTTGATAGCATCGAAATCTCGCCCGGCGGTGGTTGAGGAGGTAATAGGAATTCGGCCTTCTTTCACGCTAGTATCGAGCGAGTTTAACCACAACTCGGTTCGAATTAAATGCGGAAGATGGGGCGATTAGCGATGATATTTCAAAAAAAGGGCCTTTGGTAGTGGAGTATTTTTCTTCAGTTTTTTTCGTCGTCTAATCATATGGTGGCTTGATAAGCTTTTAATTTTCTATTATTTTCATTAGTTTTCGGAATTTTTATTGATTAATTTTGAGCTTTGGTTAATAATTTATTGCATTTGAGATACTATTTTTATGTATTTTGTGCTTCATGTAGGTATCTCAAGCATATTCAAGGTTTTACGGCTCAATATTTGCAAATCGAGGCAATTCCGGGCATTAATGTTAAGTTTTGATGCTTGTCGTTAAGTTTCGTTAAGAGTTTCTATGTGCGGCAAGCTACGAGAACTTAACGAAGCAAATGATGACTAAATTGCAAAGTGCAGGGCATAGGGTCTTCGGCGGCCGCATTCAAGAAAGCGGGGGCACCGGCGCTAAAGTCGAGAAATGAAGGGGCACGGCGCAAATCTCTCAAACTCGCATTTCATTAATGCGTTTTCAAAGCCAGCCGCCACGTCACCGCCGCGCCCGACCGCGTCCCCGGATCCGGATCTGCCGCCCATCCACCCGCCCGCTTCCGGCCCTTTCCTCTCACAAGCTGCGGCTGGTTTTTCCTTGGGTGACCAGCGTTCCACCTCTGTTCACCCTTGATCCATGCCGCGACCCAAGCCCTCTTTCTTTCCCCATTCGACCCTTAAAACTTTACTAAACTTCCTAAATTACCCCCTAATCCCTAGCAGCCTTTGTGGAGAGATTCTGAGAGCTCATATGACGGGCAGAACAGTGAAGAGAAGCAGCAGCCTTCAGTTTTAGGGCACCCTCCATCAAAATAAAAAAATGCATCCATTTTGAAGGCTTGAAGCATCAAATCAAGGGTCAAGGGAGCAAGATTAATTAAAGTCAACCCAAGATTGCAACATTAATTGGTTTAATTCTTCCACCTCTTTAATTATTTTAATGTTGTAATTTTTGGAGAAACTTTGTATTTATCTTGATACCTTGATGAAGAGATAAATATGTTTTTGGATTGTGATTATTATCTATGTTGAATGTGATGTTTTAATTTAATTTCTCTCTATTTGATATATTACTCAAATATTTTTGGTTATTATCATTGTGTGTTTAATGCTTTTAATGAAGTCATGAATCATTAAATGAACCCTAGAATGATAGGATACGAAGCGAAAGCCCTTCCTATTATTCCGAAAATCGTGATAATTGTTTACGTCTCTAAAGCACACCGATTGTCGAAGGCCGTAGATAGTCATTGGGTGCTTAATCTACCACGCGGTTATTTTCTCCCCTAGGCTATGTGTTGCGAGGATATGAGCCCGTAGCAAGGATGAGTGATAGCTAGGTTTTTCTATACGTAGCGAAAGCCCGTAGAAAATATTAGTGCGCACCCGACTACCGAAAATTTGAGTTAAGAAAAATGGAGAGAGTTAAATTAAACATTGGCTAGACTAGAAATATCACAATCCTATTCTTTTTAACCTTGATTTGATTTTGCTGCCATTTCATTGTCGCGTTAATTTAGTTTACTTTCTTGCATTTATTTTGTTTATTTTATTTTTATTTTAAATCTAATTTCCGTTAGCTTAGATAAAATTAGGTGTGCCCAATTTTAGTACTTAGGATTTATTTCTAGCTCTATCCTCGTGGGATCGACTCATACTTTGAACTTTATTACTTGATACGACCGGGTAATCTTGCCCGTGTTGCGTTCGCGCACATCATGGCTGAATCATTATTTCATGGCTTCCCGAAGGCAGTCACAATGGAGGATAACATTCATCTTAGTTCTCAGCCATCGGAAGAAGAAGTTTGGGATGCTGTTAAAGGGCTTAATCCAGAGAGTGCTCCAGGGATGGATGGATTTACAGGCTGGTATTTATCAGGGATGTTGGGAGATCATTAAGACTGAGGTCTGTGATGCAGTTCGTGAATTCTTTAATGGCAATAATTTGCATAGGGGCATGGTTTCCACAGTTATGATTTTAATTCCCACAGTTATGAGAATCAGGTTTTAACATCCCTATGGCTGCTTCAAGACTGTGGAAAGCTATAATGGGTCAAATGTGGAACGTTCAACAGTGTAGTCGTTGGATTGTTGGGCATGGCCGCATTTCTTTTTGGGACTCCAATTGGTGTGGTGTTCGTTTAGGAGGTCCCCTTCCTATGGATCGAAATTTATCTGTGCGTGACGGTTTAAGTAATTTTGAGGAGCTAGCCCCGTTTGTGGATGCAGACCTTCATGATAGAATTAAAAAGATTGGTTGTGATGATGGGATGCCGGATAAGTTAATTTGTACTCTTTCGTCTTCAGGTGAGTTTACAGTTGCTAGTTTTTGGGATCATTTTCGTCTCAAACATCCTGTTATTGGCTGGGCAAAAAAAAAATTGGCAACCATGGATTCCTCTCAAAATTAGCTGTTTTATGTGGAAGTTGTTTCATAATGCAATTCCGGTTGATCTCAATATGCAGTCTAGACACATTCAGATGGTCTCCAAATGTGTGTGCTGTTGCAATAATTCGAGCCAAGAATCTGCTCATCATCTCTTTGTTCAGTCAACGCTGGCTCAAGCTCTTTGGTCTCAACTTGCTGGAATTTTTGGAGTTCGATGTAATGTGTCTAGTTTATCTCAGCTGTTCGGTTTTTGGTCTAAGGGCTCTCTCCTTCGTCAATCTGTGGCTTGTCATCTTGGACCTTTCATGCTCATGTGTTGGGAGATTTGGAAGGCTAGATGTGCAACATATTTCGAGGGTATTCCAATGAGGGTAGACAAGATTTTTCTTCGGGTTTTGGCTGCAATTAGAGATATGGCTTTAATCTATAATCTGAAAACTCAGATTTCTAGAAAAGCTGAATCGGTTTTGATGGCTGCTTTTATTCATGTTCAGCGTCTTGGTGTTCTGCAAGGAAAATGGCTTAGATGGTTTCCTCCGCCCTCGGGCAGATATAAGCTTAATACGGATGGTTCGGCTCGGGATGCAGTCTGTTCGGGTGGAGGGATTATTCACGATGATAATGGTTCTTTCGTGGCTGCATTCTCCCATTTTTATGGCGGTGGAACCAACATGCGGGCTGAGATTGTGGCTCTTTGTGATGGCTTACAGTTGTGTCACTTTTTGGGTTTGGTTAATGTAGATGTGGAATCAGATTCTATGGTAGCTATGAAAGTGTTGCTGAATAAGCATGGAGCTCCTTGGCAATATACTTATGAACTCAGAAAATGCAGTAGCCTTTCTCGCTTCTTCCGGTTATCTCATGTCTTTCGAGAACAGAATAGGGTGGCGGATTATTTGGCCGGCTACCATAGAAAGTGTACAGTTTTGAATTCTCTTGAGTTTCGTAAGGCCAAAAGCCTAATTGCTATGGATAATAATGGATTTACCACGTTTAGGCCAGGTCGTAGATGAGATGTTTGTTATGTTTTTACTTCGAGGTCAGGCTCCTGTGCCTTCCCTTGCTTTAGGGTTAGGCAGGTTGTCCCCCTCCAATTTGTACTCTTTTCCTTTTATTTATTTTTGCAGGGTGCCGTCCCTGTTTCCATTTAAAAAAAAAAAAAGATGAGGATGCAGACGTAGCCACTGAATTTGATGCCTTAGCTTGGTGAAAATCTCAAGAATGAAAGTTCAAAATTTTATCTAAGATAGCTCGTGAAGTGTTAGATATTCCTATTAGTAGTGTGGCATTAGAAGCCACATTTAGTGCAGGAACTCGAGTGTTAGATCTTATCGTTCAAGGTTAACTTTTGATATTGCACAAGTTTTGATTTGTAGAGCAGATTGAGTTCGCCAACTTCACGGGATTAAGAAGCTCATTATTTCACATGTGAGTTTTATTTTTTTTAATTTATTTGAGATATTTGCATATTTGCATGATTATAACAATAAAATTGATATCTAATTAATTTTTATTTTTTATTTAGGAGGAGGACGAGCCGATTCATGTCATATTGTGAACATGATGGTTGGATGGCGGATGCTAGTCAAATTTTTATTTGGTGTTTTTTTGATGAATTTGACAATTGACATTTATTTATGTATTTGATAATTATTGTGGATGTTATAGATATTTGATCTTATGGATGTTATTGGTTTTTGTTATGGATATTTAATGTTATGGGTTTTTGTTATGGATAATTGATGTAATTAATGTTTTATTCATATTAATTCATATTGAAAATTCGAATACTCAAGTCAAATACTTGAATCAAATACTCGAATAATTGATTGTTAAATAGATTTTGTAAAAAAACAACATAAATAAAATTTCAAATCGAATACTCGAATCGAATAATTCGAATAATATTAATTTCGAAACAAATACGAATCAATTTTAATATTCGAATAATAAACGAATACGAATACTCGAATAATTTCACGATTACAAATCGAATATTGCAATATTCGATTCGATTCGTTTATAACTCTAGGTTCAGCTAGTTAGCTCAACTCGCGGTTGACGGGCGGCAGTTACACCCAAAAGGGTGCGATGCAGCATTCCCGCTCAGTCAACAGACACGATGGACGGTTACGTGGCAGTTGGACTTCGAAATGGTGGATGGATTCGACTATGGACTTATTCGTTGAACCTAAACGCAGCTCACCAGATCCAGAGTTGCAACTATTGTCCAAAGGCCATCACAACTCTTCAGTATGTATAAATAGCCCCCTGGTTTGACAATTCATTACACCAGAATCTGAAATCATTATATACTATTAGAATAATAATTTCGTCTCGCGGAGATCGTGTCCAACACGAATCTCGACTTCAAAGTTGTTGATTTAATTAAATTATAATTAAAAATTTTTTTATCTCCTTTCTATTTAAAATAGGCAAAACACACCTTTGGACCACTCTACTTTTCAAAAATGTGCAACTAGGCCACTGAGACGTTAAATTTTTCGGCGCGGCCACTGTATCAGACTTATCTTGCACGTTAACTCCATTTTTGGATGAACGTTAAGTTCAAACGTTAACTTATGTTAAATACCTATTTTGCCCTCGTCTTCATCTCTATCTGAAATCAAACCCAAATCAGAAACAAAAATCAAACCCAAATATGAATCTCGATCTATTTAGGCATCGATTTCTTCGTCCAATATCTAGGATTTGATTCAATACTAATGTAAAATAAATTGTTGAATCCATCACTATCATTTGATATTTTTTGTATGTGATATCGTTTCTCTTTATTAGAACAACAAAGAGCGAAATCAGTGGTGTTTTAAGCAGAATTGGTATTGGTACAACATCATATAGTCCAAAGAGTGGCATCGAAATCGATGGAAAATCGATTTCCAACCCATATCTTAAAGAAAAACACAAATTTTAACAAAGATACCAATAACCCAGGTCTGAAACAAAAATGCAGAGTTGAACTGAGGTAACAAAGACCCAGATCTGAAATTAAACCCAGGTTTGAATCAAAACGCAGGTTTAAATACTTATGACTGCTTCTTCCCCACCTTCTCCACCCGCCTCCACCCTTTCCATGTTGGATCGAAATCACTAACAGAGAGATCGTGTAGTAAATCAGAACGGAAATAGAGTTGGGGCGGCATGAGGCAGGCTCAGGCGATGGATCTGGATCTGGATGTTCGACTTCAAGAGATTTGATTTGAAACTAATAAGACTCTAGATGGAGATAGGTTTTGCTTTGTTTGTAATGGAGAGAGATGGATCTAGAAGTTACGATCGAGGGAGGGAAGAACGACAATGGAGATCTCAAAGAGGGCTAATCGGTGGGAAACCAAGAGCGAGGTAGGAGATGACGAAGAGAAGAGGCAGATGGTTAGGCGTGCTGCTTGACTAGATTTGGAGATGGCGGTGAAAGAGACGATGCCAGAGAACGAGAGACTGTAGATGGGGTGAGCTAGTTTGGCAGGATGAGAGATACGAGGCTTGGATGGGTGTGAGAGAGACAGGGCTTGGATGGGCGTGAGAGATTTTGTAAGAGAGGGAGTCTGATTTGGGGAAATTTGCAGGAGAACACCATATCTGGAAATTAAAATGTCATAAGAATCGGAGAAGACGATGATGAAAAAGAGGGCAAAATAGGTATTTAACATAAGTTAACGTCCAAACTTAAAGTCCATCAAAAAAATTGGGTTAACATGCAAGATAAGTCTGGTACAATGGCCGCAGAAAAAAAATTGACGTCTCAATGGCCTAATTATAATATTTTGAAAAGTATAGTGGCTCAAATATATTTTGCCTTTAAAATATTTTGTCATTTGCTATTTTGAGGAAACTACAACAAATAAACTACTGTACATATCAAACAAATGAATTGCCAAAAACATGTCAAATACAAAAATAACCATACATAAATACACGTGGATGACATATAACGACCTTCATTCAAAAGCTAACGAAACTTTTATTTAACCCTCAATCTTAGGGTGTGTTTGGTCCCGCGTTTTGTCCAAAACGCTTGCCAAAAAAGGAGTGTTTCCTCAAAATAGGTGTTTCAATGGAGCGATCAAAATGCTCCAAGCTGAACGCCGAAAATCGTAGCGGTGGTGGAAAACGCAGCTTTTGTAACGCCGGCCGCAATAAAATAATTTCCCCAGATACCCTCCTTTCTTCTCTTCGTTGTCGCTGTGCGACTTTTTGGGAGGTTCTCTACAAGGTCGAAGGGCGCACTATTCAGCTCTCATGTACTCCGCATTTTGCGTAATCCCACTCAAAGAACCTTGCTTCGCCTCTCGAGTAGAGATGTGAGCTTTTGGACCACCTAATCTGACAACACCTTCTGGCCATTTTTCTCTCCGATAGTATTCTTCAATTCTTTCTAGTGGGTGGTGTCTATATTTTTTAAATAAGAGACAGGATCATCAGGCTGATCGATATCTTACAAAGTTACAAACCAAAACAAAAAAAGTCAACTCTAATTATCGGCTAGCTACTACTAGGCCACTTCAAGCATTTTCTATATATATCTTATACAGTATTTCATTTTTTTTAAAGGTGACCTAGTTTATTGGGTACTAGTTAGAACCCGTAAGTGTTTTAATAAAAAAATTGTAAAAGTTGTTCATATTAATAGGATTTTCTAAAATTTTAATTATTTTGAATAAAACTAAAATAAGGTGATCGAGATTGGATAATTAAAAGATGTGTATTGAAATTTTCTGAAAAAATATGTATATTGGACTAAATAAGTATGTTTAGATATTTTTAAAATTATAGTTGGTATTTTAATTTTAATTTATATGTGTGTGAGTGTATATATATATATATTCAAAAAAGGGTAAAATTGTCAATTTGACAAATACTCAGATTTATGAAACTAGCGTTTTGAAAATGTATCCCAAACGCATTTATAAGAAAAACGTTACATTTTATAAACACTGCGTTTTCAAAACACTGTACCAAACATGCCCTTGATAAAAATGCAACCTTACAAAAAATGAAATCACAAAACGGTTAAGCTCTCACATACACAAAACGGCTCCACACAGTGATGATGACGCTGCCACGATCTCTCTACCTAAAACAATACCTCACATGTGAGTAATTTGGGGATTTTAGATTCTACTTACGCATTATACAGTACATACACTCTGAACCCTACTGCTTAGCTCTCCATTTCTGATTTCACAAGCATTCTGTTCCTTTTTTCACTCTCACACTTTTCGGCATTATTTTCCCTCTCCTATCCATCTCCTGTTGGGGCTTATGTAAGGTAAAAAGTTGGTAAAATAGTCAAACGTACAATTTTTTTTAGAAGACATATTATTTTTATCCAAGTCTTACAAATTACGATTATAAAACCATCTTACAAATTATGACGGTTTTAGTGAAGACCTGCACTTTAGAGCCTTATCCTCACTCTGAAGGGTTTGTGCCGGAACGATCTCTGGTGCTCACAGTGCGTTATTTAATTTATTCTTTACACATCAAATGGAGTAGTTCTGAAGCCAAATATCCTATAGTCACGTATCCACGTAAACAGTATGATCACCATATTTTGGCGCGATCATCCATTGTATCCGAGAATCTCATTGATGGCTGCTTTGCTCGATACAGTATACAACATGACTACTATACATCCCTAGGAAGCCCTCCCAAATCCGTGAAGATTTACAAAATACCAGCTGTTGTGCTGCCAAGTTGTAGAAAAATTATTATGATGGGGCACACAATTATTTTAAGGGCAGAAAATTATATCTCACACTTATTAAAAAAGCTCAATAACATACATATTTATACTACCTAAATTAATCCTTTATCTAATCGGATTTGGGCTAGGTTAAAAACTAATACATAAATAAATCCTTTATCAAATAGGACTCGGTCCTCTAATTAGACTTGGTTTAGGACCCAACATTGCCTCCCTTAAACCAAGTCTTCAAACTTGATCATGCCCAACATAGTCTTCAACTTCCAAAATAGCTCGGTCTTCAATGACTTTGTAAAAATATCTGCAACTTGATCTTCAGTCAGACAATACTCAACCACGATCTCTTTATCACGAACCAAATCACGAATGAAGTGAAACTTGATGTCGATATGCTTGCTTCGACCATGAAAAACTGGATTCTTCGATAATGCAATCGCCGACTTGTTATCACATAAAATCTTCGTTGGACCATCTTGCTTAAATTGTAAAACATTGAGCAATCTACGCAACCACACTGCTTGAGTAGCACTACTCGTTGCTGCCATGTATTCTCGCTTCACCGTAGAGAGAGCGATAACCTTTGTTGTTTTGAAGACCACGAAAACACGCCCGAACCAAGATAAAATGCATAACCCGAAGTACTTTTCATATTCTCAGTATCACCAGCCCAATCGCTATCTGTATAACCAACTAGCTTCCCATCACTTGAGCTCGAATAAAAAATACCATCACTACACGCATTCTCGATATAACGCAAAATTCGCTTTGCAGCTTGCAAATGAGATTGACGTGGAGACTCCATAAACCTGCTAATCAATCCAACACCATAAACAATATCTGGCCTTGTTGAAGTTAAATATCTCAAACTTCCAACCAATCTTCTAAAATAAGTAGGATCAACAAAACCACCATTACCATCACTCACTAACTTCAACTTCGCCTCAAGTGGAGTCAAAATTGGTTTAGCCTTATCCATTTTAAACTTCTTCAAAATATCACTAGCATACTTTTTTCTGCGAAATAAAAATTCCACCATCTACTTGAGCAACTTCAATTCCAAGAAAGTAAGACATAAGCCCCAAATCTGTCATCTCAAATTGATTTATCATAGCCTCCCTAAATTGTGCCACCAACCTCGAATTATTGCCAGTGAAAATCAAATCATCGACGCACAAGCAAACAATAAGAATATCACCATGCAACGATTTGACATATAAAGTATGCTCATACGGACATCTCTCGAAAACCATTCTCCACAAAATAAGAATCAATTCGAGTATACCAAGCTCTAGGAGCTTGCTTCAAGCCATACAAAGCCCTTTTCAACCGGTAAACTTTATCTTCATTGCCACTTTTAACATACCCTGCAGGTTGTTCAACATATACCTCTTCTTCAAGGACGCCATTCAAGAAAGCCGATTTAACATCCATTTGATAAATTTTCCAACTATTTTGAGCAGCTAGAGAAATAATCATACAGACAGTATCAAGTCTAGCAACCGGTGCAAATACTTCAAAATAATCAATACCTGGCTTTTGCTTGTAACCTTTTGCAACTAACCTTGCCTTGTAACGATCAACTTCACCACTTGGTTTGTACTTAGTCTTGTAAACCCACTTCACACCAATCGCCTTCTTACTACTTGGCAAAGTAGTAAGCTCCCATGTATTATTCTTCTCAATCGCATGAATCTCATCATCCATTGCTTGAATCCAATGATCTTCACAAGATGCCTCATCAAAACTAACTGGATCACAATCTGCAAATAAAGCGAAGTTCACTATATCTTCATCGGATATCTCATTATCATTGCCCACAACATAATCTTGCAACCTAGTTGGTAAGTTACGTTGTCTCTGCGGACGCCCAGAACTTTCTCCCTGTGCAGCTGTAGGAGTAGGAACATCACCTTGAACATTAACATCTTCATCTTGAGCAGAAACATTTGGAGAATCAAATCTTGAATTTTCCTTTTCTTTAGAATCTCATCGAAAGTCACATCTCTACTAACAATAACCTTATTTGTCATTGGGTTGAACAATTTATAAGCTTTTGACACATCACTATACCCAATGAAAATACACTTTTCACTTTTGTCATCAAGTTTCTTTCTCAAATGACCAAGCACATGAGAATAAGCAACACAACCAAACACCCTAAGATGTCCAATATAAGGTCTTCGCCACTCCAAGCCTCTTCCGGAGTTCTATCACGCACACTTCTTGTTGAGCACCTATTCAAAACATAAATTGCACACGCAACTGCTTCGGCCCAAAAACTCTTTGGCAATTTCTTGAAACTCAACATGCACCTAACCATATCCATAATTGTTCGATTTTTTCTTTCTCGCTACACCATTTTGTTATGAGTATATCTAGCAGTCAACTGATGTTCAATACCATGCTTCTCAAGAAAATCATCACAAACAAGATACTCGGTGCCTCTATCGGTTCTCAAAGCTTTAATTTTATTTCCACTTTGTTTCTCCACAAAATACTTAAACTTCTTAAACATATCACAAGCATCAGATTTTTCTTTCAAAAAATACACCCATGCTTTTCTACTAAAATCATCAATAAACGTGACAAAATACCTGCAACCTCCGTTAGAAGCAACTTCAACCGAGCATAAATCTGAATGAATCAACTCCAACATTCTCTTTGCCCTCCAAGATTTGCCTGTAGGAAAAGCATCTCTATGTTTCTTGCCCAAAACACATGTTTCACAAACTCCATTAGGAACATTAATCGCAGGCAATCCATTAATCATTCGTTTATGAGCAAGATAATTAAGACTTCCAAAATTAATGTGCCCAAACCGCATGTGCCACAACCAATTATCATCATGAATCACATAACTAAAGCAAGATAAATTTCCACAATCTAACGTCAAACAGAATAAGCGATTTGGAGACATATTTACCTTTGCTATTAGTCCTCTCTGCCCATCACCAATACTACAAACTCCATTAAAAATTCTCATATCATAGCCCTTTTCTGAAAGTTGCCCCATACTCAATAAATTTTTCTGAAGACTTGGAACATAGTAAACATCGGAGATAAAATTTTTAGAACCATCTTTCAATGAAATTGAGATCCTTCCTTTTCCCATCACCGGCACTTTCGCATTATTACCAAATTTTACCTCAGATCTAACAGATTCATCCAAATCAGAAAATAATTCTTTGCTCCCACACATATGATTGCTACACCCCGAATCCAAATACCATGTATTTTTATCACTTGAGTTCTCACTATTACTTACCAACAGCAAAGTTTCCGAATTTTCAACATTATTTTCAGCATAATTATTAACATGATAATTTCCATTATTTTCCCTTCTATATCTGCATTCAGCGATTTTATGACCCGATTTTCCACAATTATAACAACAATTAGTATTGTTACCTCCGTAATTATTACCTCCGCCTGATCTGTCATGCCAATAATTATTTCTTCCTTGTCCGCCACCAGAATTGTAATTGCCTCTGCCTCGATTGTTGTAACCACGGCCACCACCATTGTTGTAACCACAATTACCATTATTGTTGTAATTTCGTCCACCGCCATTATTGTAGCCACGACCACCACTGTTGTTGTAGCCACGACCACCTCCATTATTGTTACCGCGACCACCTCTATTGTTGTATCCGCGACCTCTGTTGTTGTACCCGTGACCTCTACCACCATGGTTTTGGTTTCCTTGATTTGATCCATTATTATCCTTTGATCCATCATTCACGTTTTTCAAATTCACTTGACTTTGCAATGCAGCTTCTTCTGTTTTCTCCGATCTTTCACCAAATAATAACTCATGACTAACAAGGGCGATTCTAATTCGCTACCGTCAACGCCTTCAAATCTTTAGTCGCCATATTTATTTCTCAAAGACCTTGAAAAGCTTCATCGAACGAAGAATTTTCGAACAAATTCTTTCATCCGAAACATCATCTCCGTTTGCCTTCATATCTGAAGCCAGATAGCTCACACGAGAGATATACTCCGAAACTTTCTCCGATTTCTCCATATATATATTTTCAAATTTCTTCGTCAAAACTTGTAAATAATTTCTCTTAACTCTATCATCACCTCCGTACGTCTTTGTCAAAACATCGAACGCTTCATGTTCTGATTTAGAACCAATAATCTTCTTCCGAACGCCATCTTCAACTGCATTAAAAATATAATCAAGTGCTTCAGCAGACTTGATTTTATCTCCTTTACCCGCATTCTTCGCAAGTTTCTCATCAACGTATTTTTCTAAATCACAGACCACCAAAAAATTATACATCTGACATCTCCAATCAGGAAAATTAATTTTTCCATCAAACTTAGGACCCATATAAACCTTGCTACAAACCATCTTGATCAAAAAAATTGATTATCAGTCCCGTTGGCTCTGAATCTCCACTCACTGCAAATCTTGTTTGGTTGATTTCCAGTTTCCCCTTTCTGCCAGGTTCATTCGTTTGAAAACATCAATTGGTAAAAAAGTACTGTAAGTAATTATTTCTATCAACAAGGCTATAAGGCTATAATGGAGCACCACACTTCTGTCAAAGAATCAAACTTCTGTCAACAGGATAAAAGCGGGACTGCTTCGGTTTACTGCTTCGGGTTTACAGCTTCGAGTTCGAATCAAACATTGGCTCTGATACCAAATGTAGAAAAATATTATTATGATGGGGCACTCAATTATTTTAGGGCAGAAAATTATATCTCACACTTATTAAAAAAACTCAATAACATACATATTTATACTACCTAAATTAATCCTTTATCTAATCGGATTCGGGCTAGATTAAAAACTAATACATAATAAATCATTTATCAAATAGGACTCGGTCCTCTAATTAGACTTGGTTTAGGACCCAACATGCAGCAAGGATTGTTATGGATTTTAGATTTTGGACGGGAGCAACTGATGCTTTGAAGGTTGCCAATCCTCTTGTCAAGGTTCTACGACTTGTTGATGGTGAGAAAAAACCTACCATGGGATATCTCTACGAGGCAATGGATAGAGAAAAAGAGTTGATTGCGAAATTTTTTGATAACATTGAAAAGAGATACAGTGATTATTATCGAATCATTGATCGGAGGTGGGAGGATCAACTTCACCGGCCTTTGCATGCAGCAGGTTGCTACTTGAACCCTGAATTTACAACGCAAATCCAGACATCGAGAGTGATGTGGAGGTTACAGAAGGGCTCCTCAAATGTATTGATAGATTAGTACCCGAGGCTGACAAACAAGACAAAATCAACGCAGAGTTGAGTGCTTATAGAAATACAGATCGCCATTTTGGGATGCCAATGGTTGTAAGATAATGAGATAAAATGTCACCACGTACTTTAACTATAATTACACATTGATAATTTTATATATTTAATGTGAAATAGTGACTAATGAGAATAAATACCGTCAATAGCTGAATGGTGGAGGTTTTATGGTAAAAGGGCTCCAAATTTACAGAAATTTGCCATCAAGGTTCTTAGCCTCACTTGTAGCGCATCTGAATGCGAGAGAAATTAGAGTTTTTTTGAGCACGTAAGTACTAAATAGTCATTAGTAATTAGTTAATACTAGAAATTGTATTTGTGTTTATTCAGTAATATTTAAATTGACATTGACATGTTCATAACCAGAAAAGAAATAGATTGACTCAAGTTTGATTAAATGATTTCGTTTTCGTGAAGTATAATAGAGCCTTAAGACGAAGATACAATCTTCTAGATACAATTGATCCTATCTCCTTGTCTGATATTGATGATGACAACGAGTGGTTTGTCGGTGAAGATGATGAAGTGGTTGATGATGATGGCATGTTTGATGATGGCCTCAACTGGGAGCAAATTAGTAGAGCTAGTGGGGCTGAGGATCCTCTTTATTACACGAGATCTAGTGCCGGTTCTGGGGGACGGACCGGATATACTGGTGGAGATCGAAGCCGCGGTTGAGGTGGCGGTCGAATTTCTTTGTCAATTGTTGGACTTGGAGGTGCTAGTAGTTCAAGGCAAAGGACAGGGACCACACAAGTTGGATCACGTAAAGCCTTGAGGACCATTCATCTTGTAGATGAAGATGATGAAACTCATGAAAGTGTTCAAGAGGAGGATGAAGAAGATTTGAGATGAGTGATAATCCCGTGAATGTAGATGATGAGGATGATGATGATTTTTAGCTTGTTCTTAGTTGTTACTAATTACATTCAATGACTTACACTACAAGAAAAAACACTATTTGTGACCCTTTTATTTGGAAGGGCCAAAAAACGGTCCCAAATACCATTTTTTGGAAGGGAGGAGTTTGCACTTGGTATTTGGTACACCATTCCATTTCCCCTCCCAAATAATAAATTTTTAGTACGGTTTTAACAATTGTCGTCCTAAATATTTTAATGTCTCAGTTATAAATTTTGATAATACCGTCTAAGTCCCAAAAGTTTTACGTGCGCCCACAATTTTCAGTTCCCGCGGTTGTTTCCCTCCCACTGCATCTAAATCCCAAAAGTTCTCTCTTTCACTCTTTTCGTGCAATTGCTCTTGTGGCTGCTTGGGATTTCATTTGGTAAACACGTCTCTCTCTCTCTCGTATTCTTTCTATATTCTCCCTGATTTGTGCCCTAACCTAGCTTGCACTATTGTGCCCTAGTTTTTAGGAAGCAGTTGATTTTCCCAAATTACAGGCCCTCCGTATTCGTGAGATCTTGTTGCTATGGCTGTTACGGAATTCCTTCTGTGAGCAATTCTCTCTCTCTCTCTCTCTCGTTCTATTATTTTCTATCTCTCTCCTTCTCTCTTGGATCTCTCTGTTGAGATTCATGTATTTGGGGCTAGTTAGTATGGGTGTTGTTTGGGAAATTTTATAATTTTCAGATTAATTATGGTAATTATGTGATTAAACTTGATTCTGCACTAATTTTATTTCTTAGGTGTTTCTGTGGAAACCTCAAATCCCCTTTTTCGCTGCTTGTTCTTATTCTTGTCACAGTATCATTTGACTTAGTTTATGCTTTGTTATATTCTGTTGTTTGACTTAATTTATGCTTTGTTATTTTCTGTTGTGTTCTACGTTGTGTCAATCACCATCGTTCAATAACAGATAAATTTATACCCAGAACATTGGTCAACCCATGGTCTTTTTTGATTCGTCACAGGAGTAGTAGTAGTATAAAAGAACTTATTTTTACATGCATTTTGGTACTTGCATTTTTCCTGATAATTAATCTTTCTTCGGGCTTTACTCTTCGGTGAGCATCGATTTGTCTTTATTTTTATCTTGGGATACTGCAATGGTACTGAAAAATCAAAATGGCACCTTGAGTTTATTCTTACTTAATAGCACCTTGAGTTAATTCTAACTAAATATCACTTGCTCAAATTGAGACCTGAAATTGTACTACAAATTTATTTAATTTGTTTCCACTTGAGGCTGATTGTTAGTCCAATGACTTATAAGCCATGTATGTTATCCTTAATTCCTGAATCTTTTGTATGTTCTTGGAGTGAGAATCTCATTTGCTGCTCTTGGATACATGTGTGTATCTTCCATTATATATGTATGCGCACTTGAATTTGGACACGCCCTTAGTGCTGCAAGGTTACTCCTTTTATTCCCTTTTCCCTCCCTTGTTCTTCACACTTTGACTATGTTTCTTGTTGGAAGGTTTAATACTACTATGAAAACCGAATTATATGAACAACATATTACTTCCTATTGGTTGGTCAACTGCATTTTTAAAATACTTGAGTATGAAAGATCTGATATCCTATATGAAATGATAGAGAATTTTGATCTGCTTATGTCTTTTAAATGGATAAAGCATTATAGTTATACATTGAACACTACATTTTAAGATCCATATAATTTCTCAAATCATTAAATAGATATTAGAATTGTAGGAGTTTACTATCGCGTTCAACTAATGCATGCCTTTGGTTTTAGGTTACCGATTCTTTTTTTGTAAAAAAAAGTCTTAAGAAATTAAGTTAGGAATTATTTTTTTGATAAGTAAAAAAGTCTTAAGAAGGTTAAGAAAGTTAGGAATTATACAGAAATGCAGAAATAAACAAATCAAGTTGGAACCACTAGATTATGATTACAGGAAAAATGAAACATTAATGGTAGTCATTGGTTGACTAAACATGGTGGTGCAGGACATCTTAGTGATGATGTCCTATGTATGTTTGTTGCTTCGTCAATTAAGCCTATAGTAACTCATGAGAACTCAATCTTGAATTCACCGAAGTGACTACAGTCCAACACCATAACCATCCAATAAACGTAAAGTTGTTGTAACCCAAAAAATGACCCTTAAGTTGAAGCCTTCCAGATTATAAGCTTATGAAAAACTAGTAGGCTGCTGGTAATGGAAAAGGGTACTCTTTTCCAGAACAAGCCACTCAATCATAACTGTAAGAGACCACACATGGTACATAATTCCTTCTTGACCGTGCAATGGATTGAAGAGCCGATACATAGCAGTAAGAGTGATATACATGGATAAAGTACAAAAACTACTTCTGATAAATCAATCCCTTTAGAGGCTTTGCTGATACTCATCTTCTCTCTGACTTTGATTTTGATCTCTAAAGTGTACATAAAAGTTTAATTTTCTTGTCGGTGTAAAAATAAGTTTACACAAGCATGTATAACATCAAATTTGAATGAAATGATTAACAATATTATCAGATAATTGAAATTTTGGTACTTGCATTTTTCCTTGGTTGTTCTTTTTCTTCCTCTTGCTATTCATATCCAAATTTATTGAAGAAAAAATAAATAAATAAGCATAAATACGGGGTCGTGTGGAACAAGAACTGAAGTATCCACACATAAGAAAGACAAACATCAATTAGGCAATTGTAGCCAGACTATTACTAAAAGTTGGTTAAATGGCATGTTTGGTTTTAAAATATGGAAGAAGCTTGGGAATATTTGCATGTAAGCTTAGTCTATCAAGGCTTGTTTCCAAGATTGACAACCTATATGGATCCATCCATGTTGAAACTCTTTCCCAAGATTGACAACAATAATTCTACTTAACTACAATCTGTGTATCAAACGGTGAATATGGCCAATAAGCCTCAATTGTTATTTAATGTCAAATAAGTAAATGGATTGACATTATCGTAGTAGACTAGCAGCACTTCAGAAACTTATTAAAAAAACTAATAACTGATGATCGTAAGCATTTCATGAAGGAGGGATTAATAGATAACCAATGAAACTCACAGACTAGCAGTACTTCAGAAGTTTAGACAAACATCAACCGAGGGATTAATAGGAAGTTCTCATTATATAAAAGAAATTATTAGAATGACAAAATGTACTTTGGTAAACTCGTAAGAATGCCCTTATCTTAGTCTATTTCTAAAATCTTTCCTTCTTGTGAGATAGCTTGAGCGTTGCCACTTTACTTGCTTGCAGCACTTCCATGTATGATGGTGTGTAATTTCTAAACTGGTGTCTTGGGAGCCAATCAGGCAAATAGCTCGTACTAGTTGCACAGAATTTGACATCAATTTTTCTTCCTTTTAATGAATAAGACAGGGCATTAAGATATACTGAGCTCTGAGTTTTATAGTTAGTATCGCCACTCAGATTACAATTCATGATGCATATAGCTAGCAAGGCCACTCAGATTATGTGCTTGTCACCTAGTATGTTACTTATCCAAGAAGTATGGAGTACCTCATTTAGATTCCTTGGCCCTTGGATACTTAGTTTGTGTTTGTTCTTAATCGCTGCCAATGTACATACTCAATGGACAACTTAATGTATTGCGTGTGCACTTAATTAGGAGCCCATTAATTTGGCATTTCAAATTTTTTTGTTTTCATTCTGAGTTCTTAAATCCAAATTTGAACTTTTGAGTATAAAAACAAATGCTAAACAAGGGAGCCTAAGATTCGTGATAAGTGAATATTGGGTCTGTCAATATGGTCATACATGCCTTTAGTAATTATTGCTTTAATTCCACTATTCCAGATCTAACCATTAAGAAGTGTGTGTCATGCGACTTAAAAGAATTGAGTCTCATGTCCAAGGAGGTCTATTGAAGTTTCATCGATCGTGAAAAATCAAGACATTCACTAGAGGCTTGGAGTTCTTAAAAGCTTTTGTTGCTGTCGTAAAAGCATAAGGTATCATTTTTGGTAATTTTTCACAATCTCTTATTTCACTACAGTATTGGTCGAGATAAAAGCTACTATAAGTAAGTGTTGGGACACATCTAGCTTTTGCCTAAAATTATAGCAAAATAGGTTCCACTAGTATCAAATTGTAAAAAGGCAATAATCAAAATTGCAGAAGCAGTTATGCAGAGAGAAAGTTAAAAACATTAGAAATCCATTTTGGTGTAATATCTCCACAAATTTCTATTTATATATCAAACCATAAAAGCAGATGAACAACTTTCTTTGTGGTGCTTAGTGTTCCTTTTCCTTGACTATTGGCGTTGATGTAAAGATGTTTCAATAGTTGGTACCTTGTAATATAAAATGGAATTTCAGAACATTTTTCCAATAACACTGTTTTTAAAAATCTCATTTATGCATTATTTTTAATTCAGATTTCCTCTTCTTATAGCTTCCTAGTTGACGAGGAAAGAAATACAAAAATGGGAGTAATGAAGACAGAAGATCTCTACGCAGAAGAGTTTTGTAGGATTGTCGACGAAAAGCTTACCTGCGTTGACGCTCGAGTTCTTATATGCCCATGGGTATGGTTTGAAATTTTCTTTGTTTTGATATGTCCTGTTCATTTGTCGTTTGTTAAAAGCAGTAACTAGTTTTGTTTCCAAAAGTTGAAATATCATTATTCTGAAAACAAAAAGGAAATCTTACCTCATCTTGGATAGTGGGATATGATGAATAAGGTAAAACAATGTCCATCATGAGGATGATAAAAATTGACACAAATAGGCTGCATAAGTAGACTGGATTGGCCATCTAATTTTTTTTTTTTTTGCTGTCATGATGTATAAAGCGATTAATGGAAGCACCATAGTTTAATGAGCATGTATCAACTTGTGACGTAGTGTCCAAGAGAGTGCAGATCACTTTGTCTTCCATTAGTTGTTCAGGACGTGCCAAGAATCTAGCTTGATAAACTACCATCTCCAAATTTTCATTTATCATTAGAAAAATATTACCAGAACTAGTTTAGGCCTAACAGTTTTAGTAATTAGTTGATTTTTTAAAAAGTAAGTGGCAATAAGCTAAATAGATCATTCGAATGATGGAGGTTGATTCAGATCATTAGGTTGAACCTTGGAATGGAATAAAATGAGCACTGTCCATAAACTAGAGTTATCCAGGCTTGGTTTTCTGGATTTTTAATACTAGTTTGGTGTCCTACAAAATTAAAAAAGCAACTAGAAGCATCAATATTAATCATTAACTGCATACATTATAGTATTAATTGCAATGTTACCTGATCATTAAGTAGACTTTTGTATATGTTTCATTGACTCATATTGGGTACTTCTTATGACAAAAAATATTATGCCTTGCGATTGAGTCCTAAAAAATGATTTATGTTTCAGAATATACCTATATAATTTTTTTTGTGTCTAGTCATATTTCAGGTTTTAGTACATTGATCGTAGTATGGACTCTGATTTATACATACTGAATACATACATGAACTGCTTTACGCTCTAGATTGCAGAGCATCCTATAGATGCAGATCAATGAAATAGTTTTTCTTTTTGTCAATTCTGAATCACTCTCGTTATTAAATTTCCATAATTGGTAAAGCTCATCTTCTACCCCATTATATGCACCCTGTTCTTATCCTTTTAGCCCCTATCAATATTTGATTCTTTCCTGCCAATAGATTAGGAGTACCTTTTCAATGTATCAGGGCTATTTTAGGCAATTTGATCAAGATGCCCGATGCAAGACAAGCTTCGCTTACGAGATAATACCCTTTATATGGTAAGTGTTAAGTGTTCCCAAGTGCATGTGTAATTTCACGTGAGGATCTACTCAAAAACAAGAGGAATTTGAGCGAGAGTAAACTTTTTGAGTTTTTAATGATACTTTCACAACCATAAGGGGGAAAATAATAATGATGAGTCATTTACCTAGTCTGAGTAAAGATGTGAATCTTCTAATACCGAATGACACTTATGGGAAACATGTGATGTCAATGTCTGGAAATGTTAACATGTATGATGTATCAGCTGCTTTGGTTAGCAAGTCAAATGACATTAATTTCATCATCTGTTGTGGTTCATAAGTCTTGAAATAAGAATTTTAGAAACAAAACTGAGGTACGGTCTATACAGGAAGAGAAATTCAGGTGTTGTTCAGTCATGAGGAGTTGGAACCAGATTATTCATTATAGAGAAATCCCTTTTTCATGAATGTTATGTTATAAAACTGAAACCATTACACACTCCAAAGTTGTCATATTTATTTAGAATGGTTGTGATGTGATCCTTGTCTTATTTACATGTAAGTCTCTTCCTTAGTGCTATGATGTTTCCAATTTCGAGATGTTTATTCAACCGAATCGTCTCTGATCTCGGGTTTTATTCATTCCCATATAAAATACTTTAATTAGTCTTTTAGCATCTAATGACTTTCATGGGATTTGAAGTAACCTTTTTTTACTCTACAACCCTATGTGCGATGACCATCCCTTATGTAAACATGAGCAGTTGGTTAAAGGATATATCCACCCTACAATGTGAGTCGTGTCAAAAGTGGAGACAACAATAGTCTGCTTTCGGTTGGATTTCAGTTGTTTCGCAAAATCTTGTTATGTTTTTTTCTATGGATTTAATTAGTCGAAATAAAATATAGATTTGATTTTCTATGTGTAGTGTATAGAGTTTTTCTTATGCAGACATGCTTGATGATCTATTGTTTTTCCGGGGTAATGTTTGGTGGACTGTCTATAGACTTGGTCTCTGTTTAGTTGTTTATAATGGTGGAGTCTAAAGGTTTACAAAAATAAATATGTTCTTGTTAGTATATATTTGTGAACTGTACTAGTGTGTGTGTGTGTGTGTGTGTGCTTGTGTTGTTTGATGATTTTTCTATTTTCCCATTAAATTTTTCATTGGCTATTCAGAGAAATTAAGGAGAGGATCATGAAAACCAAAGATGAAAAGAAGGCAAAGAAGGAAGAAGTATTGTCCAAGTCTCAGAAGACTACTCGCAAAGGTAACATGCCTAAGGCCCCTAAAGTATTGTCCAAGTCTCGTATAATCAAGTTATGGACTTGTAATATTAATATCAACTTGTTTTATATATTGTAGGGAAAACAAAGCGTAGAGACATGCTCAAAGTTGTGTTAATGAAGAGTTATTATTTCTTCATGTAGTTCATTGTCTCGTCAATTTAGACATGTATATGGTCGCTTATGTATATTTAATTAATGTTATGGATGTATGTAAGATGGTATTCATAAGATATTTATGATAAAAATATTTTTGATCATAATGTGAATGCAATTTGTTTTCCCTTGATTTTTTGTATGGTGATATATATTCATATTGATTTATTATGTGTGTATGATACACATGAGGAAATATTGCTACTTTGTTATACATTAGGGAAAAAAATAAATGGTGGGTATAATCATAAAATACAGTAGCGGTATGAAATATATTTGAGAAGCTAGGAAAACAGTGTAAATACTTTTTTGGAAGGTGAATAAAGTGTGCTAAATGTATTTGGGAGGTGAAAACAAATCGTGCCAAATACTATTTGGAAGGGCATGACCAACCGTGCTAAATACTAAATACCATTTGGGAGGGCAGCACAACCGTGCCAAATACCTATTTGGGAGGGTAGGACCAACTGTGCCAAATACTATTTGGGAGGGCAACACAACCGTGCCAAATACTATTTGGGAAGGTAGGACCAACTGTGCCAAATACTATTTGGGAGGGCAGCACAACCGTGCCAAATACCTATTTGGGTCGGGTCGTTACAAACCGTCCCAAATACATGTCAAATGGCACACACATGCTCAACCGTCGCTTTTTCCGTGCCAAATACTATTTGGGACGGTTTTGGGACGGTTTGGTAGTATTTGGCACCCTCGTATTTAGGAGGGAGTCAAAACCGTCCCAAAACCGTGCCAAATACCTTTTGGGATGGTTTTGGCAGTATTTGGGACGGTTTTTTGCCTTCCCAAATACACCTTTTTCTTGTAGTGTTAAGTTCTCTTTTGATTTCCATGACGTTGTTTTTATTTGCTTTGATAACTATTTATTTTCTTGTTTGAATTTTCAGTTAAGTTCATCTAATGCATTGGAATTTCAACTATGAATGCATAATTTGTGTTATTGATATTATATTAGAACTTAGTTTCATGTATTATGCTCACTTATAACATGTTTTATTGAAATTTGTTAAGTTTTATGTATTTTATGTATTTTTCCTTAGTATTTTTTCCGTGAGCGCCTTTTTGGTGCCTCGCCTCTCGCCTCAAATTTGGGCCTATCGCATTTTTGGCGCCTCTCGACTCTGACAACTATGATATGTCCTTAGTATTATGTTGTTCTTTTGAATACATGATGAGCCTTTTGCTTTGTTTATGAGTTCTGATTCAGTTTTTGCAAGGAAATGGGTATTTATAGGCTAATATTATGAGATAGGATAGCTTGTGAACAAGAATATTGCATAATTGATAAAATTCTGCTTCATTGAGTGCTTTAATGAGTGTATTCACTATCGTTAGTTAACCCTCTCAAGGGAAGAGACTGTAGCACTAGTTCTGAATCAATAACACTGTCTGAACTGGTCTTCCTTATCTCACAATTAGGACTGCCTTTTGAAATTTCCCTATATAACTCACAATTAATCCATGCGATCTTGAAAGTAGTGAGATCATAGCTTGATTGCAACAAGTTGTCTGGTCATGTTTACGGTACTAGGCCATTATTTTAGACTGGTATGTTTCAACTGTATCATCTTCTCTCTGTGGTAATTCAAGTGATTTTTAATTTAAAAAAATACCCCAATTATTGCATAGACTAGAAATCTACTTTCTTTGTTTTCATTCCTTGATTTGGTATATGTTCGTACTTAGCCGATCAAATGTAAAATTGCATATGTTAATCTCATTGTTTTGCAAGCACTGCATAACAAACATTGAACAAGCAGGCATAACTACATGTTTGCATCGAATGTGGAAATAGGAAACTGGCTACCTAAGAACCACTTAGACAATTCTATCATACTAGCTAGGTCTAGTAGAAAAATATAGAAGCCTTTGTATATGCTTGAATCCAAGAGTAACATTAGTAGGTCTAGTTAATTTATTTAAGTGTGTTTGCTTAATTTCTATGTTACTCATTTTCCTTTCATATGGTTGCTTCTAACATTTTTCTTTATTTAGTTTCCTTTATGGATTTGTACATAATTGCCCATTGAAGAAGGGTGGTTAATCAAACACGGGTATCCTCAACAAATTGACTCCTAAAAAAAAAGAGGCAGCTCATCGTAAAGAAGCCTTGTTGCTGAAGGAAAAAAATAGTGGAACAGTTGTCTCTTATGAGCAACTACTTGAAAATTTCAACCCCTTACATACGGTCCCTCCCCCATCCTCTTCAATGCCTTTCCCTCCCCTTCTCAGTTTGATCTCTCTCTCTCTCTCTCTCTCTCTCACACACACACGCATAGAGAGAATCAAAACACAAACAAAAGAGATTTCAAATAAACACCTTGAAGACATTGAAAAACATACAATTACTAAATCGGAATCGGCCTGCAAAGCTGGGGTTCCGTCAATCAAGGGAAAAGTTAGCAATATTATGAAGAATATTGCGTGACTGGAACAATTTCCACGTTGCATCACAAAACAAGCAGCAAGGCATAACCAAACAACAACTGGAAACTGTAATCTTGTTTCAAACGAATTGATTCATACCTACACATTTCACTCCAAGGCCTTCCAAAGTATAAATCAAATAAAAATGATGGACCGAGACAACACTTAAATTAATTATCAGTTGCAACAGCTCTGATAACAATGCTCACAATTTGAACTAAAATGAAAAATATTAGTGATTGCGCTGATTGAGTTCATTATATTATAGATGATCTACTATATCCATGGAAGATATATATATATATATATATATATATATATATATATATATATATATATATATATATATATATATATATATATATATATATATATATATATATATATATAGGAGTTCCTTATTTGGCTAAGAAAACTTTCAAACTCTACACACCTGCAACCTGACAGTCCCTCTGTTTGTTTTGTCTGTTCCTGAAATACTACACCTTTGATACCTGTCCGCTGGACAAAACCTCAATAGTGCCGAATGCATTTAATGCATATTATCGTTGGAGACATCTTTGCCATCTGAAATCCAACGGTCCTCAAGATCTCCCTGGGTATATATTCCAGCATTGAAGACTTGAAGAACAACTCTTGAACATTCAATACTCAGGCCATTAATCTCTAACCTTCAAGAACTAAAGAGATCTACAAGGACAAGAACTAAGACTCTACCAAACTCACTGAAGCTGCAGCCTTTCTCTTCAGAATTCATTACAACTTCTTTAGTTTACATTTACTGTTCTGTTAGTTAGCATTTGAGAGAAAACATCTTCATTGATTATTCTTCTCATCAATATACATTTGGTTAAAAATCTTTTGTACACAATCAATTAATGATCTAAGTATAATCACTCTAGTGGATAAACAAGTGTACCTTTCAAAATCCAAGGCTAACCACTTTGGTAGTGGATGTATTAATTTATAGTACGAACCACTTCTAATTACCATCTTGATTTTCAGTTCTTGACTTTATATCCTTACTGATCAATCATTGCTTTCAGCACTACTTTAAAAAGATTGTTGTTATGCTTCATTATGGCCAGCAGCCTTTCTATCTACTTCTCTTTCTCTCATAATTCTATTGCCCTAACTTAATTAATAAGTTGGTTGTTTTAAAAAAGAAGAAATACTCGTGATGATTTTTAAATTGTCACTAGGCTATTCACCCCCCCCCCTCCTTCTAGCCTAGTTTGAGCCCCTTTGGGACCAACAGTATTATTGGGTTGGGTTGGGTAATTAGTGGGTTGGGTTGGATGGGATCATGGGTAATGGGTCCAAATTGATAGGCCTACCTTCAATCACTTTGTTGATTTTGAATGAAAAGATTTAGGGTGAAATTCGGGCCGCTCTATTTTTTGAAATTTCTAATCTCTCCGATCTAGTTTTTTTTTTCAACCTGAAAAGACCACTTTTGAACGCGAAAAGATTGTAATACCCTTAATAAGCAAGAGCCGCGCTACGAATAAAGACGAGATGCACAACGGTTCATATATGTATATATCGTGATGCAAACTATCAACAGCCAGAAAATTATGTGAACCGCGATGCAACATTATGTAAATGCAAAAAGACTGCAATACCCTTAATGAGCAAGAGTCACACTACGAATAAAGACGGGATGCACCGCGGTTCATATATTTATATAACGCGGTGCAAAACTATTAATAGCCAGAAAATTATGTGAATGCGGTATATAAATATGTGAACCACGATATATAAATAAAGAGAATATCAACAGCCAACACTAAAAAAAAAGCAAAATATCCAGTACGTATATCAACAGCCAAAAATTAATGACAACAACTCTTTCTCTTCCTTATTTCGTCTTTAAATATTTAATGTCATTTATTCTCAAGTTTATCAATTGTTATTTCGTCTCACTCTATATGATTTATTTAAACTTCCAGTTTTTGTTTATCATCAAGTTTCTTCTCAAGCTTTATGATTCTCGGATGTATACAAATCTTATATCAAAAATCATCCTCTTCTTCTTTCATCTTTATGAACTTGATGATAAAGCTTGTGAAACAATTTGATGATAAACAACCACATGGAGTTGACTATGAAGATTTATCTGGAGCATGCCCAAACTTTGATCTCTCCATGCACCCTGTTACTGATCTCATCTTGAATGATATTCGTAAATTTTCATTTTGGTGTATTTCTTGACAAATTTCAATTATTAATTTTGATGTATTTTGATGTATTTTAATACATAAATTGAAAATAAAACATATATTTTGTATCATGGTTTACATATGTATTTATCGTGGTTCATCAGCGTTAACACTCATGATATTTTATACAAAAATTGAACTAACACATGTATTTTGTATCGCGGTTCATATATTTATAGATCGTGATTTATCAGTGTTAACATTCATATTTAAATACAAAAATTGAAGTAAACATGTATTTTGTATCGCGGTACACATATTTATATACCGCAGTTCACTTAATTTTCTGGCTGCTGATACAGAAATTAAAGTAAACATGTATTTTGTACGTGGTACATATATTTATATACCGTGGTTCACTTAATTTTCTGGCTGCTGATACAGAAATTGATGTAAACATGTTTTTCGTAATGTGGTACATATATTTATATATCGCAGTACAAACATAAAATTTGAAGAATAGGTTTTGTACTGCAATGTACAAGCCTATGCGCCGTGATTCATAGGGATACATGATAAGCTAGAAATTTTCCTTTTATTTTCATTATTTTTCGGAATTTTATTGATGATTTTGTGCTTTAGATAATGATTTGTTGCATTTGAGATCATATTTTTATGTATTTTGTGCTTCATATATGTATCTCAAAGATATTCAAGGTTTTAAGGCTCAATACGTTCAATTCGAGGCAATTCTGGGCTTCAATGTTGAGTTTTGATACTTGTCGTTAAAGTCCGTCAAGTATTTCAAAGCACAGCAGGCTAACAGAGGCTAACAACGCTAACGGAGGACCAAACTGGAAGGCCTGGGCAGGGAAGGACTTCGCCAGATCAATCCAGAAGCAGAAGCAAGGCCGGCGCTATTAATGAAACTTTCATTATTGTGTTGTCGCCTCCTGAAGCAGCCATGTCACCCGCCTCCTTTGTGCTTGACCCACGTCATCCTCTGTCGGATCTGGATCAGCCCGCATCCATCCAGCCCTCCTGCCCGCATTCTGGCCCATTTCATCTCTCATCTCTCACCAGTTTCAACCTTGCCAGACCCTCGTCCCTTCTCCTGGACAGCCCCGCACCCAGCCTTGACCCATCCCCTTGTTTCTTCCTTTTTCTACCTCCAAATTTATTTTATCCTTCCTAATCTACCCATTTGCCTTTCATTTTATTCCATCCAGTTGGCCTTTTTTTGGGAAGCAACCTTCACCAGTTTTAGGGCAGCAGCCCTAAAACTCTCCTCAAATCCATTTCTCCACCTCTCCACCCAAATTAAAAATGCATCCATTTTAAAGGCTTAGAGCATCAAATCAAGGGTCAAGGGAGCAAGATAAAGTGAAGTCAACCAAAGATTGCAACTTTAATTGGTTTAATTCTTCCACTTCATTATTTATTTTATTGTTGTAATTTTTGGAGAAACTTTGCATTTATCTTGATATCTTGATGATGAGCTAAATATATTTTTGGATTGTGATTATTATCTATGTTCATTGTGATGCTTTAATTTAATTTCTTTCTATATGAAGTATTACTCATATATTTTTGGTCATTATCATTGTGTGCTTAATGTTTTTAATGAAGTCATGAATCTTTAAATGAACTCTAGAATGATAGGATACGAAGCGAAAGTCCTTCCTACTATTTTGAAAATTGTGATAATTGTTTACGTCTCTAAAGCACACCGATTGTCGAAGGCCGTAGATAGTTATTGGGTGCTTAATCTACCATGCGGTTATTTTCTCCCCTATGTTATGAGCTCGTAGCAAGGATGAGTGATAGCTAGGTTTGCTATACGTAGCGAAACCCCGTAGCATATATTAGTGTGCACCCGACTACCAAAATTTTGAGTTAAGAAAAATATAAAGAGCTAAATTAAACATTGGCTAGACTAGAAATATCACAATCCTACTTTTTAACGTTGATTTGATGTTGCCACCGTTTCATCATCACGTTAATTTAGTTTACTTTCTTGCTTTTATTAATTTTGTTTATTTTATTTTTATTTTGAATCATATTTCCGTTAGCTTAGATAAAATTAGGTGTGCCCAATTTTAGTACTTAGGATTTATTTCTAGCTCTATCCTCGTGGGATCGACTCGTACTTACGAACTTTATTACTTGATACGACCGGGTAATTTTGCCCGTGTTACGTTCGCGCTCATCAAGTTTTCGGCGTCGTTGTCAAGGATAGTTTTCTAGAATTTATCTTGATATTAATACAAAGCTTGCCTAATTTTAATTTAAGCATTTTTTTTCTTTTTTCTCTATTTGCTTTAATTTTAGTTGTAGTTAGCTTTTTGCTTTCTTTTAGAGTATATATATATATATATATATATATATATATATATATATATATATATATATATATATATTCTTTTGCATTTGATCTTGTTTGTTTAGTGAGTGTTCTTGTAGCTAGCTTGAAGCGATGGTTTGGAACAATATCAATTGGGACTTTGATCAAGGGGCATGGAATGGAATGCTGGGAATTTATAAGAATGTGATGGCGTCAACCGAGGCTATGAATTATACTCCGCCCCATCCTAGCTTAATTTGCGAGAATTGTTATGGAAATCATTTTCCATATCCGTGTGCATTTGGGATGGAGTCGAATTCCTATACTTCTTCCTCTCACTATCATCATGAAGACCCCCATCATCACCCCTTTGATCCGAATTGTGTGAGTAACAACTACCCATGGGAAGTTGAGAGAGGCTCTCTCATCGAAGAGGAAATAATTCAAAGTCTAAAGGCTCAAGTAGCCATGTTGATAGAAGCCATTAAGCTCTGAGTCCCTCCTCACAATTGGGAAGCTACAATGCGGGAATTCAGTATCACCCGTGATGAATCGCCTCAAGAAGACCTTCAACTCAATGTCGAGGAAAACCCAATAGAAATAGAGCTTTGCAATGATCCCTCTCTCACTAATGAGAGTGGAATTTTGAGTATCTTGGGACAACCTCACTTGGAAGCGCCTCAATCTCATAGCCATGTCGCGGTGGAAGATCAAAGTATAGAAGCTTGTGAGTGTGAAGTGATCAATCATGCTCCCCGCCATATGTCAAGTTCTCACACCCTTGAAGAGTGTGTTAGTAATGAGATTGAGTATCCAAGCATTTTTGAAGAGGATGATTCTTTTGGCACAAATGAAAGCTTCAAGGAACCATTCCCTCACTTCTACACTCCACCGAGCATTAAGGCTCCAATTTCTTATTTCCACCCACCTCTCGAGCATCAAGAAGAGTTCATACACTTAAGTGAGTTGGGTGTTATATTTCCTATTGCCGACATGTTCAAATGGCCTATTTCTCAGGAGTCGACAACTAAGGAGGTGTTCAAGCTTAAAGGACTTCAATTAAAGCACTTCCTTGGTCTTGAATTTTATGGGAATGCCATGTGCGCGTTTCTAAATGAATCGGTGCCTCCATAGGCGAAAAATTGGTTTCTTTTATTTCTTTTGTATTTATATGTCTTGTATTTTAAGTCGCTTTTCGAAGTCCTCCCGAGTTTGTGGGTTTGTATGGAGGTGTACATAGAGTCCCCACACCAAAAAATATACTCCCTCCGTCCCTAAATTATCGTCTTCCTTTCCTTTTTCGTCCGTCCCAAAATAATTGTCTACTTTGAAACTTACCTTTTTAGAACATCACTTTTACCACTTTACCCTTACTTTTTCACTCTACTTTAATTATGAGCCACATACACATGGACATTAAAGGAAACTACACATTAAACCAAAATAAATAATCAAGTAAATTGTTTTTCTTAAACTGTGCGCCGAGTCAACTAGAACGATTATTTAGGGACGGAGGGAGTATTTTTTTTCCTTCTTTATTTTACTTTTATTTACATTATAATTGCACTCATACATTTGTTTTGAGCTTGATTTGATGTAGGGGTTGAGCAATTTTCGAAGTTTGGGGGTGACTCGCGGAGATTCGTGGAGATTCATGGAGTGGAGTATTCATGGCCCAGACTTCAAATGAACCAACTTTACGGGAGTTTTCTCTTCTCTTTTCTCCTCCTTTTATATGCATTTTTATGATCATGAGCAATGAGGGTAATGTTCGATTCTAAGTTTGGGGGTGGGGTCGGCCTTATTTTTGCCCTCGATTTTTTGAGAAAATTTTGAAAATTTTTAGAAAATTTCAAGCTAGTTGGACCCCATTAATTATGTTTTGATCATTCATCTCATCACTTTGGCACTCATTGAGTTGTATGTGCATTATTTTCTTGGATTCGGTCTTGAGATTATTACATGCATAGTTGAGGATATTTTGTGATTTTTGTGCTAGCTTTCCCTTATTCATGTTAAATAGTGCCTATGTGTGGATCTCTTGATGAATTTTTAGGCTTTGCTCTAGCTTTGGTTGTGCATGTGTTATGAGTACCTTGCTGTGAGTTTTGATGCCGTTAGATGATTTCTAGATTAATGAATAGTTTGGTTTGTGAGTATGACAATAGCATGATATAGGTCATGTTTGACTCGTTGGTGTGTGCAAGAGCACACAATGACCCCATTCGCCTTCATTTTGATCACCCACATTGACTTATCCCATGAACCTATACACTTTATCCAACCCTTTGAGAGAGCACTTGGTGAAATGAATTTCTAAATTTATGTCTTGGAGGGAATGTAAGCTTCATGGAAGTGTTGTTCTTCATGTATTGGTGTGGTGTGATTTAATCTTGGTTGATGAGTTGGAGGTAGTTTATCTTGCCAAAAGGGGCCCTTGTGATTTAAAAAAAATAATCAAAAGTAAAGGGCAACCCAAAATTGTGAACCATTTGTGCTCTAAAGTCATTCAAAAAGGGGAATTGTGGGATGTAAAATCATTTGTGAGGTAGTTTGATGTACTCTCAACCCCAAGTTCTTGATATAAAAAAAGGGGGCTAAGTTTGGGGGTTGTTGAGAAAAATGGTGAGTTAAGATAGAGTATGTTATTTCATAAAGTTAGACTTGAGTGTTATTTTGAAGGCTTCACTTGTTCTCTCTTGTCTTGATATTCTTCCCTTCATTTGTAGATCAATCTTGGCCTAAAATTACAAGCTTTGCAAAAATCCTATTGATATTGTCATGCCATGAGCTATTGCCTTGTGAAGCATATCTCTTTCGGTTTCATGGCTCATGCTTGGTATCTTATTGAACGTTCAATCCTAGCTAGAGCAATGCTATTTAGTCATGGGCTTGTCCTTCATGTTTTTGAGTACGTGTTTGAGGAAAGTTTGCTAGCATTGAAATCACATCATACCTTGGTTATGCATTTTTATAATCTTGAGTTTGATTTCTTTCATGGTAATGCATGTGGGATCTTGATTGAGTGTCTTCTTCATTCAATCTTGTTATCGAGCTTCTCACTAATCCATATTTCTCTTTGCTCGGGACAATCAAAGCTTGTAATTTTTCTTTTATTTTCATTATTTTTCGGAATTTTATTGATGATTTTGAGCTTTAGATAATGATTTATTGCATTTGAGATCCCATTTTTATGTATTTTGTGCTTCATGTAGGTATCTCAAAGATATTCGAGGTTTTAAGGCTCAATACGTGCAATTCGAGGCAATTCCGGGCTTCAATGTTGAGTTTTGATACTTGCCGTTAAAGTTCGTCAAGTATTTCAAAGCACAGCAGGCTAACAGAGGCTAACAACGCTAACGGAGGACCAAACTGGAAGGCCTGGGCAGGGAAGGACTTCGCTAGATCATTCCAAAAGCAGAAGGGAGGCCGACGCTATTAATGAAACTTTCATTAATGTCTTGTAGCCTCCTTAAGCAGCCACGTCACCCGCGTCCTTTGTGCTTGACCCGCCTCATCCTTTGTTGGATCTGGATCAGCCCGCGTCCACCAGCCCTCCTGCCCGTATTCTGGCCCGTTTCATCTCTCATCTCTCACTCGTTTCAACCTTGCTAGACCTGCATCCCTTCTCCTGGACCTCCCCGCACCCAACCTTGACCCATCCCCTTGTTTCTTCCCTTTTTTTCTCCCAAATTTATTCTGTCCTTCCTAATCTACCCCTACCTCCTTTGCCTTTCAATTTATTCCATCCAGCTGACCTTTTTTTGGGAAGCATCCTCCACCAGTTATAAGGCAGCGGCCCTAAAACTCTCCTCAAATCCATTTCTCCACCTCTCCACCCAAATTAAAAATGCATCCATTTTGAAGGCTTGAAGCATTAAATTAAGGGTCAAGGGAGCAAGATTAAGTGAAGTCAACCAAAGATTGCAACTTTAATTGGTTTAATTCTTCCGCTTCATTATTTATTTTATTGTTGTAATTTTTGGAGAAACTTTGCATTTATCTTGATATCTTGATGATGAGCTAAATATATTTTTGGATTGTGATTATTATCTATGTTCATTGTGATGTTTTAATTTAATTTCTCTTTCTATGAAGTATTACTTATATATTTTTGGTCATCATCATTGCGTGCTTAATGCTTTTAATGAAGTCATGAATCATTAAATGAACCATAGAATGATAGGATACGAAGCGAAAGCCCTTCTTATTATTTTGAAAATCGTTATAATTGTTTACGTCTCTAAAACACACCGATTGTCGGCCGTAGATAGTCATTGGGTGCTTGATCTACCATACGGTTATTTTCTCCCATATGTTATGTATTGTGATGATATGAGCCCGTAGCAAAGATGAGTGATAGTTAGGTTTGTTATACGTAGTGAAAGCCCGTAGCAAATATTAGTGTGCGTCCGACTACCAAAATTTTGAGTTAAAAAAATATAGAGAGCTAAATTAAACATTGGCTAGACTAAAAATATCACAATCCTACTTTTTAACGTTGATTTGATGTTGCCGCCGTTTCATCATCGCGTTAATTTAGTTTACTTTCTTGTTTTATTAATTTTGTTTATTTTATTTTTATTTTGAATCATATTTCCGTAGCTTAGATAAAATTAGGTGTGTCCAATTTTAGTACTTATGATTTATTTCTAGCTCTATCGACTCGTATAGAACTTTATTACTTGATCACGACCGGGTAATCTTGCTCATGTTGCGTTCGTGAAGTTTTTTTGGCGTTGTTCTTAGGTAATAGTTTTCTAAAATTTATCTTGATATTAATACAAAGCTTGCCAGAAATATGGTAGCGGTAGGCATGCGGCGGAGGAGGCAGCTTAGTGATTCAAAATTCATTTGTTTAAACAGCTTGTGAAATTTAGATCTGAATCAATTGTCTCTCTTTCTCATCTTTTTTTTAAGCGTTTTGGACTGTGCCCTAAATTAGAATTTGTCGACTCGATCCGAAAAGGATTGAAATCCCCATTCTTTAATTCGCTAAACCTATCATTTTTGGCAAAACTGAATTCAAATGTAATCTTTTGTACTAGTACTATTGTAGGTTTTCAAATTGGTTATTACAGTTAAGTGCAGCAGTTGATCCTCCATGAACCACACAACTCAAATTCACATCGATTAAAAAACTCAATTCCAGGAAATAATTTACACAATGGGGACCTGAGCTATCTAGAGTAGTGATGATTGATGAAACCTTACCTCTAGCAAAAATTTGTAACATTTTCAATTAGAAAACAACTCAATCCCGAAAATTCACAATTTCCCCAAATCTCTTTTCCTCGACCGATTGGGTTCCTGGTTTTAGAAACCCTAATTGACATACCTTCCTTTCACAACTCCTCCTTTTTCCAGAGACTCGTAGTTTGGGTTGTAATCGAAGCTGTTCCATATATCATCCTTGCGCGAGTAAAGATAGGTGGTCCTGAGATCAAATCGCCATTGGCATATGTTCTCGCTGTCTGTAGCGCATTCATAATCATACTTAAAGCCACAAAAGTACCCATATTCGTTGAGCAGTTGTACATTGTCGAGGTAGTACAAGGCTCGTTGATGGACGGTGAAGATGAATTGCTGCCAAGGTCTTAAGTGCTGAATGCCGAGTGAATTATCGAATGAAAAGCATCGGATACTCAGGTAGTTCCAGTGGGAGTTGGTCACAACCACCGCCTTCTTTTTCCCGCTGAGGTTGACGATGGAAGAAGCTTCACAGGTGGGGATGGTGGCATTGATGGTGAAGAGCACTGCAAGGATTACCAGTGAAGTATGCTTGATGGTTGTAATGATCATGCTTATTTCCTTTCTCCTTGCTCCTGGTCAATCAGATTGCAACATGCAAGTTCGGATTATCAAAGGCAAGAATAAGAACAATCAAGTAATATGTTGCAGAGGAAAATAAAAATGGTTGCATACCTTAATTAGTCCTATTTCCCGTCCAATTCTTCTCACCCACAGCTATTTGCCCGGCGTCAATTCCTTGCACGCACCGGGGACTCGCTGCTGGATCGGCTTGAGGAAGCCGGGGTGATTGTTAGGGAAATAGACTTTGTTCGGAGAGGAACCTCGCACTAGAGAGAGGGAAACTCAAAGTAATATGGAATTTTTTTTCTATAAGAATGAATATCCCCACAGGCATGGGTATTTATTCATCTTGGAATTGATCATGTTCACCAAAATTTCACCGGCGGATATTTAGCTATGACTTACTATTTTTAACTTTTGAA
>CM028383.1:82614989-82707366 GCA_013146195.2 Codonopsis lanceolata
TTACCTTTAAAATTTAACCCAACAAGAAACAATAATTTAATAAAAGTTCTATAATTAACTCAACTAAAAAAATTCTATTTGTCTTTCCAGCACCCACTCAATATTGTTCATCATTTTGCTTTTGTAACAATTTTCGAAGTCCACCAAAGTGGCTCTGTCTGACAACACTTTACTTCATGTTTATCATTTTGCTTTTGTAACAATAAGTCTACTAAACTCCACTCCAAACTAATCTTCTTTGCAATTTTCTACTACTCCACTAACCTTATTTTCAAGCTCCTCCTAGAATATACAAAAAGCATGGATCCCTTTAAACTAATCCTTCGGATTCTTACTGGCATTACACCGTTGATTCCCAGCATAAAACTTAACTCATCAACCCATATTTCTCTCATTTTCCCGTGTAGTTCCTCCATTCTTTACAACACATACATTGATTTAAATTGCCAAAGGGAAACATTAAACCCAAAATAAAAACAGAGAACATACTTCTCACTTTTATCGACCAAATTAATTTCACTACACTTGTCCATGGAAAACCCAATTCCCATTCTTGATAAATTCTTTCTCTAACAATTCGAGTCATGATTTTTAAACTTCCAACCCGTATCCTAGATCTTCTTCCATTTCGCCTATGTTTTGATATTAATACCCACCAAAGGAAATCCTATTGCTAAAATTAGGAACTAAAGAAGTTGAAGGAAGAAAGAAGGGAAGAACAAAGTTTACCTCCACCGTCTTCGATCTCTGGAGAACGAAAAATTCACCGCCTTCTATTTTGCTTCCTCCCACTCTAGATCTCTCTCTCCACTCAAGGTTTTTGATTTATGATGGAGATTCAAAATTTCGCCCCTTCTTATACCCTTCACAAAATCGGTTGATCTTCCTCCATTGAATCGCCGAAAATCGCTTAGTTCTTTCTCTCCCTAGATTAGTCGAACTCGGCCACCCGACATTTCTTCTCTCTATGAACCGTGAAGGTGAACAATGATTTCTTATCTTTTTCTTCTTTCTTTTTCTTTTCTTTATTTATTAATTTTTATTACTATATTTTATTATTAATATTATTAATATAAAGAATTCTAATGGGTTGGGCCAACCTTCTAAATAGGTTAATAGGTATACTAAGCCCACCAAAAAAATGAACACCAAGCCCACTCAAATGCTTAGAAAATAAAATTTTACTAAATAATAACCAAATTTTATTTTATTTTTGGGTATCTTACACTCTAACCCCCTTAAATGAAGTTTAGTCCTCTAAACTTGACGTACCTGATCAAAAAAGTTTGGGATGTTTTTCCCTCATTTCCTCTTCGAGCTCCCAAGTGGCTTCTCGCTCAGTATGGTTGCTCCACTGAATTTTGACATACGGAATGGTTCGTCTTCATAATACTTGATCCTTTCGGTCCACGATCCGTACATGTTGCTCATCATAACTCAAATCCGCTCAAAGTCGTAATGGTGCACTCTCGATCACATGACTTGGATCTGGCACGTACTTCCTTAGCATAGATACATGGAATACATTATGAACTCCATAAAGTGTAGGTGGTAAAGCAAGCCGATATGCAACCTCTCTACCCGCGAAGTATCTCGAGCGGTCCGGCAGAACCTTGGACTAAGTTTACCACGAATCCCAAATCTCATAACTCCCTTTGTAGGTGATATCTTGAGAAACACATGATCCCCTACTCCAAATTCAAGTTCACGACGTCGACGGTCAGCGTACGACTTTTGTCTACTTTGTGCCGTCAGAAGTCTTTGCTTGATAAGTTGTACCTTCTCTGAGGTGACCTGCACCAGCTCTGGCCCTAATAGCTGTCTCTCACCTACTTCGTTCTAACACGTAGGCGACCTGCATTTCCGCCCGTACAATGCCTCGTAGGGTGCCATCCCAATACTTGCATGAAAAGTGTTGTTGTATGTAAATTCTACCAGAGGCAGGTGATCATCCCAGTTGCCTTGCAGATCCAAGACACAAGTTCGAAGCATATCTTCTAATGTATGTATAGTCCGTTCTGACTGACCATCAGTTTGAGGGTGAAATGTCGTACTCATGCTTAGGCTGGTCCCTAAAGCCTTTTGTAAACTGCCCCAAAACTTGGAAGTGAATCTAGCGTCGCGATCTGATACTATCGAGACCGGTACTCCATGTAGTCGAACAATTTCATCAATGTACAACTTCGCTAACTTCTCCAATGAATCGTTAATCTTAAATGCCAAAAAGTGCGCCGATTTGGTCAATCTATCCACAATAACCCAAATTGCATTATGACCCTTCAACGTCCTGGGTAATCCTACTACGAAGTCCATGGTTATATGTTCCCACTTCCATTCTGGTATGGGTAAGGATTGTACTAGACCACCAGGCTTCTGATGCTCTATCTTCACTTGCTGACACACGAGACATTTAGAGAATCAACGTTATCTCCCTTTTCATGTTTCCCCACCAGAAAGTATCACGTACGTCTCGGTACATTTTTGTGCTACCCGGGTGAACCGCAAATCTCGAGTTATGTGCTTCTTCCAAAATTTGCCTTTTCAATTCCGGATCAGATGGAACACAGATTCGAGATCCAAAGCGTAAGATGCCATCACTACTGACCCGAAAATTGGTTTGGTCTTCCTTCCCCAGGTCTCCAGAAATCTTTACTAAATTAGGATCTACAGCTTGGGCTACCTTAATCTTCTCCAACAATGACGGTTGCACACTCAATGATGCTAATAGTCCGCCGCTACCCGGAGTTCTGATTTCAATGCCTAAGGACTCGAGGTCGTTTAAAATTCTCCTTTCCTTGGTGATTAGCATTGCTAAGTTTCCCTTACGACTCAAAGCGTCGGCAACCACATTAGCCTTACCAGGATGGTATAAAATGGTGCAATCGTAATCCTTTAGTAATTCAAGCCACCTTCTCTGCCTCATGTTTAGCTCCTTTTGGGTGAAAATATATTTGAGACTCTTATGATCTGTGTAGATTTCGCATGTTTCCCCGTACAAATAATGCCTCCAAATCTTCAGGGCAAAAACTACTGTTGCTAGCTCCAAATCGTGGGTGGGGTAATTCTTTTCATAATTCTTCAATTGCCGAGATGCATACGCGATCACTCTATCATTTTGCATCAACACACATCCCAGCCCTTTTAGCGATGCGTCGCTATAGATCACAGATTTCCCAACTCCGGATGGTAAGGTGAGGATTGGGGCTGACACGAGCCGCTTCTTTAACTCCTAAAAACTTGTCTCGCAATCCTCTGCCCATATAAACTTTCTATTCTTCTGAGTTAGCCTAGTTAAAGGCCCAGAAATTTTTGAGAATCCTTCTACGAAGCGACGATAATATCCAGCTAACCCCAGAAAGCTTCGAACTTCTGTGACGGTTGTCGATCATTCCCAGTTTACAATGGCCTCGATCTTGGCAGGGTCCACTGAGATTCCATCCTTGGATACCACATGCCCTAAGAAAGTCAACTTGTCTAACCAAAATTCGCACTTCTTGAATTTGGCATAAAGCTTCTCTTCCCTCAATATTTGTAATACCGCTCTTAAGTGTTGTTCATGTTCTTCCTGTGTTTTAGAGTAGACCAAGATATCATCGATGAAAACAATCACACATCGATCGAGGAATTTCTTAAATACCCTATTCATCAAGTCCATGAACGCGGCTGGGGCGTTCGTCAATCCAAACGGCATCACCAAAAACTCGTAATGTCCATATCTGGTTCTAAAGGCAGTTTTTGAAACATCTTCCTTCCTAACCTTTAACTGGTGATATCCTGACCGAAGGTCGATCTTTGAGAAATAGCATGCACCTTGTAGTTGATCGAACAAATCATCAATCCTAGGTAATGGATACCTATTTTTAATAGTGGCCCGATTCAATTCTTGATAGTCTATACACAACCTCATAGACCCATCCTTCTTCTTTACAAATAATACTGGAGCACCCCAAGGCGAGACACTTGGTCTAATCAATTCCTTTTCCAATAACTCCTTCAATTGTTCCTTAAGTTCTTTGAGCTCAGCCGGTGCCATTCTATATGGTGCTTTAGAAATGGGGGCCGTCCCGGGTATTAGATCGATTCCGAACTCTACTTCACGCTCTGGTGGTAGTCCAGGGAGATCTTCAGGAAACACGTCTTCAAATTCCTTTACTACTGGGAGCGATTCTATGCTAGCGTCGGATTTTCGGGTGTCGATGATAGAGGCTAAGTATCCTTGGCAACCTTTCCTTAGTAATCGCCTAGCCCTTAAGGAAGAAATTAAACCTGACAATATAGTTGGCCTTGACCCCTTAAAACGAAACTCTTATTCACCTGGTACACAGAATACCACTTCCTTCTCAAAACAATCAACCTTTGCATGGAACGCAGCTAACCAATCCATACCCAAGATTACATCAAAATCTTGAATGTCTAAAGGGATGAAATCGACGGGCATTTCTCTATCTCCTATCTTCGAGGAACAGCTTCTAAACACCGAACTTACTGGAATAGACTCCTTAGTTGGGGTATCAATTACTAATCCAATGTCTAATTTCTAGGGTGTGAGTTTCAAACGTCGTGCAAGTGTTGTGCATATAACTAAATGCGTGGCACCAGGGTCGATCAATGCATATACATTTCGTGAGCAGAGTTGGACAGTACCTGCCACCACGTCGTTTATTGCCTTGGCATCCCTTGCTGTCATTGTAAAAATCCTTCCTTGCCCTGACGGTTTCATTTTATCTTCTGTCACTGGGTTTCTAGTAAAACCCTTCTTTAGTGGCTCTGGGCACTCCTTGACTCTATGTCCGACCTTTCCACAGTTAAAGCAAGCTCCCTTCCGCGATAGCATGCTTCTGTTGGGTGATTCCTTCCGCACTTGTGGCATGTCAAATTGGTGTTTTGATTCTGCCATTTATTTTGATTGTGCCACTGGTTATGATTCTGAGTTCGGTTTGGTTGAACAACCTCTCTGTTACGACCGCCTTCTACATTCCTCCTTTTATTTCCACCCCGACAACTTCTTGACTGCTTGATTGCCTATGATTCTTTCCCATATTATTTTCAAAACCTCTCTTCTTCTCGTCTCTCTTTCTTCGGTACTCTGCAGAACTTAGTTCGATCATCCGGGCTCGGTCTAGGACTTCAGCGTAAGTTGGTAGTTTCAAGGGCAGCAGTCTATAGCTAATCTGATCGCTAAGGCCCCTCTCAAACTTTCTAGCCTTCTGGCCTTCATCTCGAATGAGTTCTGGAGCATATTTCGATAACTCCGTGAACTTTGCATCATACTCATCGACTGACATTTTTCCCTGCTCGAGGTAAAGAAATTCGACCATCTTTCTTTCTTGCATACTTGGGGGAAAATACTTCCTGTTGAAGGCTTCACGGAACATCTCCCAGCTATAAGCTTCTACTCCATTTGCTTCAGTTATCCTCTTCTCCGATTTCCACCATTGATTAGCCTCCCCTTCCAAGACAAATGTAGCAAAGTTTACCTTCTGTTCATCGGTGCATGCCATGGTTCCAAAAATTTTCTCCATGTTTTCTAACCATTCCCCTGGTTCCTCGACGCCTGGCTTGCCAGAGAAGGTCTTGGGTTTCATTCTATGGAAACTTTCCAGTAGTTCCCTAGTGGTTGGTTGAGCTGGTGGTGGTGGTGCAGCAGCCGCATTGCAGCCGCAATTTGCCGTGATTCGCTTGACCAATGCTTGTCGTGATGGCTTGCGTGAGGCCTTGGATAAGGGCTACTAGCGTTGGGTCTGCAGGAGTAGGACCGTTCATGTTATTTCCCGGTTGTGGCCCGACAGGGTTTTCTGCGACTCCTGAGGCTGAGTCTTCAACGACTCCTCTACCTCGGCCACCCCGTCCACGTCCGCGACCACGCACACCTCCCCGTGTTCCACTTCGTCCACCTCTAGCCATCTTTTACTGCCACAAGCATAGCGAGATGTCATAAGCGTAAGTTTTTTTTCTATACTCAAGGTCTGAACTAAATTCGTACTAAAATTTTAAACCCATATCCAGGATAAATCTTATCGAACCATGCATTGGGTAACTATCATAAAATTCAGAAACACAGACAAAACCATCCTTTATTAATTTAATGAAAATAGAGAGTCTCAAAAACTTTATTAATTCATAATATATTGTCTCAAAACATAAATTTCATCAAATTCTCCTAGAAACTCTTATGGGTTCTTTAAAGTACGCCACGAATCTTCAAAATTAGCCCATTTATAGCCTCTCGCGACCAGCCCATTCTTGGAAGATTAGCATGAAGAGCCATGTCAATGTATTGACATGTTAGAATGATTTCCCTAAGGAACCTATGGTGCCTTGTACGGGTCTGATGCAACTCGCGCTCTAGCTCTCCCACCCAAGCGTCCAACTCTTGTATGAGGTTTATTGCATGTTGGTGACGATTATTGCTTATGTCACTACCTTCCTCGCCGTCCAGAAGCTCTTCAAGAACCTCTTCATGAGCTTCTTCCGGAATCTCTTCAGGGACCTCTTCAGGGATTTCTTCGGCAACCTCTTCAGGGTCCTCCTCGGATTCACTCACTGAGTCATCTTCTTCGGGTTTAGAATCAGAAGGGTTTCCCATATGCCAGTTTTCTAAATCAAGATCCATCTAAAATCAACAATTAGGTTAGATAATAAAATTAATTTGGTAAAGTATTATCATGTACTATCTATGCCCCCAAAGGTTTTTCCCATGCTAGATCATAACCTAGATGCTCTGATACCAACTTTAACGACCCAAAATTTCTAACCAATTTATATCCCCAAAATATTGGGCGCGTCACTATTACAAATATTAAATTACAAAAATTCCGAAATTATCTCTTTCAAGACTAGTAATAAAAGAAAGTCATAGAGTACTATTACATTTCGAAAGTATAATTAATAGTTCTGAAGTCCCAAAACTTGTAAAACTAAAATCTTGTCCAAAATACAAAATGAACTAATTCGAATTAAAATCTCCAGATTGTCCTCGATGGTATCCATCTTACTTAAAACTTGGAAGGAAAAGATTTGGAAGGAATAAGCGGACAATGCCCAGTAAGATCATATACAACCCCTCCGAAATTTAGGGAAGGGTTCAATAACAATAAGGCATTCAAAAAGATTAATAATCGAACAGTTCATAATTGGGATTAGCACAATGAGATGATAAATTTCGCATTTCATCAATAATTCGATATAAAAGATAGAGATACGAAGGCATTTGCGAGAGGTCTAATCGTCGCCAACTGTCCCATACCAGTTGAAGACGATGACCAACCCGCGGATACCATGATCACCTAAGCGGTCGCAAGACCTCTTTTTAAACAAAGATTTACAATGTACAAATCGTAACATTTCATAATGGTATATCCGGATAACCAAGCCACGGGCCAGGTGGCAAATTTCATAATCAAATATCAAATTCAAAATGCTACTTTACCCCAGTAGCCGGGTTGTTCAACTTAGTGATCATAGTACGATTTCAATAATATTACAACGGAAACTTGTTTTCACAAAAAAAATATCTCAATGAAATTCAAATATAAATGAGATATATATAATGAGATATACAATTTAGAACGACAAAGAATGGGTACGACGGAGTTCAAATTCAAATTCCAACTTAAGGTTGGTACACGTTTCAAAGAAAGGTAATTGCCAAAAAATTTGCGAAAGCCTAACAATTTAAAAATATAGATTTCAAATATCTAAAGATGTATAATCTCTTACCTGAAAAATAAGCCCACAAATTTCTAGGTCCACCGAAACGCAACTAAAGGCTACTCTTCTTGTCCAAATCTAAAATTCAAGGCATAAATCAAATTACTAGATATTTATACTGTAACAATTTAGCCAATCTAAATTAATTTAAATGTTACCGGTTATTAGAATTATTCTAAGAACATAGTTTTTATAGTGTTATTTTAGGATACACTATTTTAATATACACATTAATTTATTCTTGAGTTAGAAAACCAATCCTAAATGCCAAAGTAGCTGATGCAGTATTTCCCTTTTTTTTATATCAAATTTTCGGAAGTCAACACACCTACCTTCCAATACTTTTCTCCATACTTACCTTTAAAATTTAACCCAACCAACAAGAAACAATAATTTAATAAAAGTTCTATAATTAACTCAACTAAAAAAATTCTCTTTGTTTTTCCAGCACATCCACTCAATCTTGTTCATCATTTTGCTTTTGTAACAATTTTCGGAAGTCCACCAAAAGTGGCTGTCTCATGTACAACACTTTACTTCCTGTTTATCATTTTGCTTTTGTAACAATAAGTCTACTAAACTCCACTCCAGTACTAATCTTCTTTGCAATTTTCTACTACTCTCCACTAACCTTATTTTCAAGCTCCTCCTACAAAATATACAGGCAGCATGGATCCCTTTAAACTAATCCTTCGGATTCTTACTCGGCATTACACCAGTTGATTCCCAGCAGAAAACTTAACTCCTCAACCCATATTTCTCTCATTTTCCCAGGTAGTTCCTCCATTCTTTACAACACATACATTGATTTAAATTGCCAAAAGGGAAACATTAAACCCAAAAAAAAAAAAACAGAGGAACATACTTCTCACTTTTACTGACCAAATTAATTTCACTACACTTGTCCATGGAAAACCCAATTCCCATTCTTGATAAATTCTTTCTCTAACAATTCGAGTCATGATTTTTAAACTTCCAACCCGTATCCTAGATCTTCTTCCATTTCAGTCTATGTTTTACAGATATTCATACCCACCAAAGGAAATCCTATTGCTAAAATTAGGAACTAAAGAAGTTGAAGGAAGAAAGAAGGGAAGAACAAAGTTTACCTCCACCGTCTTCGATCTCGGGCAGTAACGAAAAATTCACCGTCTTCTATTTTGCTTCCTCCCACTCTAGATCTCTCTCTTCCACTCAAGGTTTTTGATTTATGATGGAGATTCAAGAATTTCATCCCCTTCTTATACCCTTCACAAAATCGGTTGATCTTCCCCTCCATTGAATCTGCCAAAAATCGTTTAGTTCTTTCTCTCCTTAGATTAGTCGAACTCGGCCACCCGACATTTCTTCTCTCTATGAACCGTGAAGGTGAACGATCTGATTTCTTCTCTTTTTCTTCTTTCTTTTTCTTTTCTTTATTTATTAATTTTTATTGCTATATTTTATTATTAATATTATTAATATAAAGAATTCTAATGGGCAGGGGTGAGCCCATGAGCCCGCATCTGTTGCTGCGTGCCCATGGGCTGATACATAGTGCTGGGCTTTAGAGATGTTAGATGCCCGCGGCTCGGGCACACCCGGGCCTTCATATTCTAATGCCCATTTAAGCCCGGCCCGGCCCATCATCACATTATGTTTTAAAATTATAAATATATTATAATTAATTAATTATAACATTACAGTAATAAAAAAGAATCTTTGTTACTGCTATCTGCCTACCTTCGTTAATTATATTATTATATAGTGACTAGTCAATTATAATATTATATTATTATATAGTGATTAAGTGATATACCAAATTACCAATACAAATAACCAAAACTCAAACAAAAGGCAAAGTAAAACTTTGAAACCCTAAAACAGTAAAACCTAAAACAAATCGACTGCTACATGTGCCTTCCTTCGTTCCTTCGATAGCTCTATCTGCCTACGTTCATTCCTTCGGCTCTATTAGTCTATTATATAATTACATAATACATAATGTAATTTTTGTGTATAGTCACAGTTTGGATTTGGAGGAACTAGGTGAGTAGGTATCATGGTTCAGGTTCAGCTGCCAAGACTTTTAAAATTATATGTAATTTTAAAAACATGAAAATCAATCGGAGAGCCCATCTAAGCCCGTGCCCGTTCAATGCCCGTTCACTAATGCCCGTGGGCTTGTCTATGGTACTGAGTTTTTTAAAATGATGTCCGCTGTCATATGGGCCTATACTGGGCATTACCAATGCCCGCGGGCTTAGGGCCCTTGCACACCCCTACTAATGGGTTGGGCCAACCTTCTAAATAGGTTAATAGGTATACTAAGCCCACAAAAAAAAAATGAACACCAAGCCCACTCAAATGCTTAGAAAATAAATTTTTACTAAATAATAACCAAATTTTATTTTATTTTATTTTATTATTATTATATTTTTTTTGGGTATCTTACAGTAGAATAGGAAATGAACATCAAAAATCAAAGCAGCAACCTGCTGCTCGCTGCTACAGTGCGCGTAGCTACAGTACTAGCGATGCGCGCGTCCAACTTGCGATGGCTCCAGTTTGAACACCGTTCGACGAAACGACGCGATTTTTTCTCCTGCCACTTTGTAAATGTCCTAAGTAGAAGCCTTAAAAACCCCAAACCAAAAAAAATTTCTCGAGGGTTCCTCAATTGAAACAATTCAGATGCGTACCAAAATCGATCCGTAATTTGTTATACATGGACGAAAGTACGCAGGACAACCCACGATCGAAACAATGAACGAACAAGCATACATACTTGTTTTAAAAAATGTCAGAAGCCTAATGAAGTTTCACAAACACATACCCAAGGTCAAACCAAAATTAAGTGCGACCAAAGTACCAAAGGCGATACGTTAACGATATGCGAATCGCGAAATCAAACATATGACGACGACTATACTTTGAACGTCGTGATCACATGTAAACTTTATAAACATGATTATAAGGATATTAAATTTATTTAAACAAGTATACGAAGACCTAGGATATCTCAAAGACCGTAAACAATAATTAAGGAAGATAACACTCTACCGAGTCAAGTTCCCAACAATGCTAAATCGCACAATAGAGACTCTAACGCGCTAACGAGTGTAAATTGAACATCCCAAGGGTATCGGCCTTACCTTAGCCTACCCAGGCATAAGAAGTCTTCCACGTTAAGGCTTATCATATTGGCTAGACGATCACGTAAAGTTCCGGGGTGTTACAGAGGATCATTTGGCTGACCCTCCAATGGATAATAATCAAAATCCAAAAAATCTTGTTCCTCCGGAGAATCAAAGAAGGGAGGAACCAGTTGCTTAGAATATGGAAGTGGTAATAAATGAAAGAACAATAAATGATTATGGTCGTCCAATGCTGAATGTGACACCATCGTGTTTAGTATTACCGGATGCAGTAAGAAACTTTGAACTTAAAAGACCATTTTTATAATATGTTTCCTTCATTCTATGGATTACCTTCTGAAGACCTAGTTACTTTTGTGAAAGAAAATAGTTTTATGACTGATAATTTTCCGTTAGGAGGTCTAACGGAATATCAATTGAAAATGCGATATTTCCAATGTGCATTAAAAGATGCAGCGAAAAGATGGTTTATGAATTTGGCACCAAGGAGTTTATACATGGACTCAATTATATGATTTGTTTATGGGTAAATTTTATCAGCATGCATCTCTATCTGATTATAGAAAGTAAATTATTGCCTTCCAAACTGAACCACGAGAAACATTCCATGAAGCATGGGATAGATTTAAAAATTTACAAATAATGTGTCCCCATCATAATCTATCTCAAGATGTTTTAGGGACTCAATTTTATCATTCACTTCCTGTGGCTTTTCAAACTATGGTTGATAGTGCAGCCGGTAGTTCCGTTAGAGGAATGATACCAACTGAATTTGAAGATTTGTTTGAAATGTTATGTGTCAATTCTCAACAGAAAAGCACTAGAGGTAAAAATAGAGGTTTGTATCATATTCAAGATAATTCGAATTACGAAGCTAAAATGGAATGGATGCAAGCACAAATTGAAGCCCTACAAAATAAGTCTCAAAATCAAGAAGTGTGTGCTAGTTATGGACTAAATAATCATGCTACTAATTTTTGTCCATCTAGTACTATGTTTTCTGAACAGGTAAATGCTATGAATGCATATCCTCTAAGACAAAGAAATGATCTTTATTCCAATACGTACAATCCGGGTTGGAGAAATCATCCAAATTTCTCATGGGGAGGAAACAAGCCATTGCATCCTCAACAATTCCCTGAACAAGGACAACTTCAAATAGAAAAAGCGAAAAATAACGAGTTTCAATATAAGCAGACTCCTTTCAACAGGCAAATAATGACACGCATGGAAAAATTGTCGAATGATTTTGCTCAATTTTTGAAAGGTAGAGAAGAAGGGAAGTTCCCTAGTCAAACTGAACAAACAAAATCTATCACTACTCTACGTAGTCGAAAAGTCATTGAAGAGGAGGTAAGTAATCCTACTTTTTCTACTGATGTTCCTGATAATGTAAATAATTCAAATTGAAGATAAAGAAAAAGAGTTAGAAAAAGTTCAAGAAAAAGAAATTCAAGAGAAAGAATAAGAAAAAGAGGCAGAACCTCTTGAGGAACCATGTGTTGCACCTCCACCATATATTCCACCAATTTCATTTCCTGGTAGATTGATGAAAAACAAAATAGATAAACAATTTACGGAGATTTATAATATGTTGTCTAAAGTGAATATTAATCTTCCTTTGCTCAACGTTATTAAAAATATTACATCATATGCTAAGTTTTTCAAAGATCTCCACTTTAGGAAACAAAAATTTGAAAAGAACGAAAAAATAATTGTTTATGAAAACGTAAGTGCAACATTACAACCTGAACTCCCCCTAAATTAAAAGATCCAGATAGTTTCAATATCCAAGTTTCTTTAGGTAATTCTAAAAAGATGAAAGCAATGCTTCATTTAGGAGCAAGTATTAATTTAATGTCATTCGCTGTCTACAAATAATTAGGATTGAAAGAATTAAAACCCACTACTATGTCTTTACAGTTAGTCGACCATTCGGTCAAACATCCCTTAGGAATAATAGAGAATATTTTAGTTCAAGTTGATAAGTTGATCATACCGATTGACTTTGTGGTTCTAGATATAGAAAGGAAAATATGCACAAATAATGAGTTCTTATTTTGTTAGGAAGACCTTTTATGGCCATGGCCAATACAATGATTAATGTGAGGAACGGTAAGTTGTCAATGTCAGTTATGGGAGAAACTGTAGAGATTTCAGTTTTTGATGCGATGAACAGACCAAATGATATTAATGCTTGCTTTTCAATTCATGAAATAGAAAATCTTACAGCCCAAAACTTTGAATCAGATTTAAAGGAAGACGAGTTAGAACGAGTAATGGTAGGAAGATATTCTAATCAAAGAGATTTTCCATATTTGATATTCGATATTGAGGAATTAGAAAATGAGATCTTTGCAGAGGATGTTCAATTGGAAAAAGAGGAACTTGAAGTTCCTATGGATGATCAAACTAAAAAAGAGGAATTAAAAGTTCCCAAATTCACACCGTCTATTGAATCTCCTCCTGAACTAGAATTAAAGCCCTTACCACCCCACTTGAAATATGCATTTCTTGGGGAAGGTAAAACTTTACCCGTTATAATTGCTGTTAATTTAACGGAAGAACAAGAAGCAAGTTTGTTAAAAGTTTTATGGACATATAGAGAAGTCATAGGATGGTCCTTAGCAGATTTAAAAGGTATTAGTCATGCTATGTGTATGAATAAAATTCACTTGGAAGAAGGTACCAAACCTTCTAGAGAACGTCAAAGAAGACTTAACATACATATGGAATAAGTAGTTAGAAAAGAAGTTCTGTCCAAGTAGTTCCTAAGAAATCGGGAATTACAGTTGTGAAAAATGAGAAGGATGTGTTAGTTCCCACGAGAACTATAACCGGCTATAGAATATGCTTATATTTAAGGAAAATAATGTTGCCACTAGGAAAGATCACTTTCCTTTGTCCTTTATTGATCAGATTCTTGAAAGATTAGCGAGCCATGATTATTACTATTTTCTTGATGGTTTTTCTGGTTACAATCAAACTCCGCTTGCACCTGAAGATCAAGAAAAGACTACATTTACATGTCCTTTTGATACCTTTGCATTTAGAAGGATGCCCTTTGGACTATGTAATGCCCCTGCCACTTTTCAGAGATGAATGATTTCAATATTTTTTGATTTAGTACAAAAGTGTGTAGAAGTATTCATGGACGATTTTTTAGTATTTGGGAAATCATTTGATAATTGCTTCAAAAAATTTATTTCAACAATATGATCCTCAAGATTTATGATGATTAGTCTTGTTTCACTGCACAATGCAACATGATCAATGTTTCTCAATAACATTACTGGAACACTAAGTTTAAGTGTCAATACATAACCTGGTAACCCCCGAACACTTTATACAATTCAAAAACTCCATAGAATGAATGTTTTCAGACAAACTTTGATTTTTTTCACCCTGCAAATAGAATCTGAACTCAAATAAGTTCTTCAGTTTGAATGATTACTTTTATTAAATTATACTTGTATTTTACGAATAAAGAAATTTCTTATAAAAAAATAAGCTAAAATCAAAATAACGAAATTATTTTTACCGTTAACTATTATTTTTGTTCCGTAAATTATTTTGATTTTACTAACTTCCATTATATTTTTTGTTTTATTGACTTCATAACTATTATTTTGTTTTATTTTTGCTAACTATTTTTGTTAGAAAATGATGTTGATTTTATATTCTCACATTTTAATTGTCTAAAATTTTAAAATTTATACTACCACTATTATCAAAAAAAGAAATGTATGTCATATTTAAAAATTATAATAGTATTATTACCAAAAAAAAATTATAGCACGTGCTATATAACTAGTTAAACAATAAAGTTACACTTAGGTAGATTGTTTGATTTATGAATTAACTTTTCATCTATAATCTTTTTTATACAAGCGATTTTAGGATCACGACATGTAGTTAACTAAAATCTAAAAGAAAATAAACAAAAGTTATTATTGACACATGTCATGAATCTATGCATGTTTGAGTAAATATAATTTAAACCGTAGAAGTTTTACTATTGCTTTATAGTGTCTTTTTTACTATGAGATAAATAAAAAATAAGAGAAAACTAAAAAAATACTCATTTCGTTTTGGGTAAAGAGTCTTTGTTTGAAAATAATTTTTTTAAGAAAATGATATTTTTAATAATCTATTAGTAATAAAATTATATTTTTATATATTAATTTTTAAAAGTAATCTATTTAAGTAAAATATTCTAAAATAAAATAGTGAACTCTTTGCTTGGAACGGAAGGAGAAATATAAACAAGAAAGTAATAAAACCCACAAAATTAATATAGAAATAAGGCCAAAGTTATGGGCAATAGAGATGTTAATAGGGTCAAAAACCGTCGGTTCGAATCGAAATCGTTAGATTTTTGACAGGCTAGACCGAAACCGTTAGGGTTAAAATTCTAGATGGATCGTTTAAGTCGGACGTTTAGAGATCGAAACCGTTAGGGCTGGACCGAAAACCGTTAGGGTTGAATCGAAAGTCAACTTACATATGGTTTAGTATAGTTAGTAATATACGAAACAATTATAATACAAAAAAACGTTAGGATTGAACCGATTAACATCTTTAATATAGTTAGTATAATATATGAGACGTATATAATAAGCTGAAATAAATATACAAGTCTCGAAATTAGGAAAAAATATATAAGTTTAATCATTGACTGAAAACCACATGTTTAAACCAAAATTGTTAAATTTTTGACCAAATAATAACATTAATCAATTAAACCAAACCTATGCCAGACCGAAATCGTTAGGATTGTACCGACTTAACATTCAAAGGCAGTTGTCTCAAAAAGTGAATATGATGATAATAACATAATGGAGTATCTCTTTTAGGTAAGTGGCCACTATGCAAGGTCTACCCAAAAGGAAAAGGTATCCACACTTTTCACAAACGACAACAACTATTAATGATGTCTTTCCGGAACTAAAAGTCAATTTTGCTTAATATTCCTCGTATCAAAAAAAAAAAAAAAAAACTTGATTACTTTTTATTATGTTTCAAAAAAAAACACTAATTTCTTTTTTATGTAATTATTGAAGATACAAATAAGCTAAACAACAATTTAAAAAAAAATAACTTGTTAAAAAGAGTATTTTTTGGAACGAAAAAATTAACAATTTTACTATTAAATTCATTTTTCTTGATCTATTATTTGACTACTTTATTGGATGAGAAAATATAGGAGATGACAAAGAAAGATATAAACAAGTAAAATAACAATTAAAAATTTAAAGTTAAATGTTGAAAAAAATAGTATTTGAGATTTTGAGCTCATAGGAAAAAGAGGAAAAATAGCTATTTTATATAGTATAGCAGGACTATAGTATTTATAATAATGTAAATTAATAATGTATAGTAGTAGGTATTTATAACCATAGGTTCCTGGTTTGTTCGACAAAAAGCTAAATTCGTAAAGTGATATTTAGCACTTTTGTGTCCGATCCGATACATTGTTTAAGAAATACTCTTTTCATCTTTGACAATAATCCTTCCATTTTTACCTTAAACACTTCAACCCTAGTTGTCCTAGCTGCTGCCTATAAAGAATAATTGTTCCATAAATTATTTCTCTTCGGTCTTCACGACAATCATCTTCACTCTTCTCCTTTCCTTCTTATTTTATTGTCTCATTTAGTCATTCTCCTATCCCTTACAGTCCTATATAGTCTACAAGCTACAAACCAATAGATTAAAGTTAATTGTGATCTGTTTTTCGATCCGAAAGAATCAATTGCTCAATAAAACCAATCGAAATTCATACTCCACAAGGTAATTAAATTTTAAATAATTATTGATTCTTCTCTCCCTCCTTGGCTCCATATATGAATATATAAATATTTAACATATTATATATGTACATTTGTTCTTATTTGGGGTAGGTTCAAACTCAACATGAAAATCGAAATCTATTGCTCTTATTTGGGGCAGTGTTTGAACAATCAAACTCAACTTGTGCATTTATAGGCATTGCACCTTCTTAAATACTTTGGAATTGGAAGAAGAAAGGTAAGAAAATAATTCATGTATACTTTTTTATTTTTTATTGCTGTAATGGCTCTTTTTTTTTGTCATGAGCCCTCGAAAGTTCAAAGCCGACCCAGGTTAAGATGTATAGGGTTAGCAGACCTTCTTGTTGTAAACATGTAGTCTATAGGAAGCTATTTCATTCATATCATACGCTTTGTTGTAGCAACTAAAATATATCACACGTTACCCCTCCTTTTTACAAAACTGTAACTTCACCCTTGCCATTTATCATGGCTGGGCCTAGCAATTTGGAGGGTAGGATTGGATTGAAATGGATAATGAATTAAAACATGTCAAAACCCACTAAAATCCAAATATCAAACGGGTTGAAATGAATTAGATCGGATTAAAACAGATAACAGGTTAAAACGGATCAACCCGTCTAAACCCAAAAAATTTACCCCAAAAAACATTCATTTACAGCATAAAAAAACCACGAATCGAAATAGGTAACGGGTGTCCAACCCTCTTTAACCCGACTCAACTCAACCTGTTCATATTATTGAATCGAAACGAATTACTCGTTTCAACCCAAAAATATTAATAAATTTGAGTAGATCAAGTAATTAATGGGTTGAATTGAATGAGTTAATAAGTAATGGGTTTCAATTGTCGGACCTAATCATGGCCAATATGTTCTTCGTCAAAAATCGGGTGAACATTAAGGGCATTCATATCTACCAACTAAAATGACTCTTCCACAAAATTTTACCAAGAACAAGAGGAACAAAAGGTTGGTCAAACATAAAGGTGGCGAGGACTGGGTGGGTATGGGCAGCACCGGGTTGCGAACTCAAATGGACAAGTAATTGCTTAGTTGATAATGCGAGCATGAACACTTGGGCACCCATTTACTCATTGCTATAAAATTATCAATTAACGAAACTAGAAAATTAAATTTGACTAAAGCCTCGCATAAAATTTTCATTCACCAAAACATAAAAAGTTGAGTGAACTAAAATGGACGTTCATTATAGTTCATTACTAAAGAGGTATTTGCCCGAACTACCTAAATTGTGGACCATCTAAGCAGGTAAATGGGTAAAGCATGTAATCGCCACCTCTAGTCGAAATCAACATCAATTAATAGGTCATACCAGAAAATTATCCCACACTTCCTTTATGCAACCTACAGAAACAGAACCATACCACAGCGAGAACCACGAAATGTATAGCATACACGGGTACATTTTGCAGTAACTGGAGACATTCTAGTAGCTAACCATAACGAGATCAACTAAATGTATTGCATATACCGTGAATTTTCAAGTTACCAGACCTTTGAATACTCGACCATAACATGAGCCACCATACGTAATATGCTTTTGAGTTGATCCAACCATAACAAGATCCACCATACATAATATGCTCTTGTCAAATAGCTACTGGGTACCAACAAAAGACTTTTCCCATGGACTGATTATCTTGAAGTAAAAGCAACGTGAAGGGGAGAATCCATACAGGAGAGGCACAGATGTAAGAGGAGAATCCAGATGAGACAAGCAGACATTGATAACTTTCAAGTGGTAAATTTTGCATACAGTATGCTGCAAGTTAAACATCATACATTTTTCCCCACGAGTGATAAATTTTGCAAATGATTTCATGAGCCATCTCCAAGAAATGTTTTTATAGCTTACATTGGCGATGTATCAATCAGTAAACTAATTCTCCTTGGTCATAATAATGCAACGGAACCTAGAAAAATCAACCCAAATGACCAGCAAAACTAGTAAAATTAAAAACTAATCTAATAAGTTTCAAGTCATGCTTTTAGAAAAACTGGTCATTCAAGAATTTGATTATATGATTTATAGCTAAAAGAATCAAAACTTGGAAAAACTTGTACTTCTAGAATTGGGATATGTAATGCCAATCCAAAACAATCAAACAAGTTTCGAAAAACACTAGTTAGAACTTTCCATGACCTCTGATATGCTAACGATCTTTCCATGACACCTCACAATTATCATACGACATGTCATTCCAATTTATTTGGTGAATTCTGGTTTCAAAACGATTATCTTAAAACCAGTACATACAATATTAGGGTATAGCATGACGACATTTCAAATCCGAAAGGCAGAAAGTGTGACAAACACAATTAGAGCTGACAAAATGATGGAATACCACCATTAACCATAATATATATGTTTAAAATTTAGACAGCATAAACTGATCCCCAAATTGGAGTAGAAACAGTGATCCACAAGAGCAATTTCTCTTACCATAACAAGCCGCTACATAAATGCACTAGCAGATAATTCAAATTAAACACTGAGTTCCAAATAAAATATGCCAAGTACCGAGAAATGAGGACATCCTTCCCATATCTAGATAGTTCCAACCAATGCAATTGTCAGCAACTAGTATCGATCATAGCGCCTGCCAAATAAGCCAAATTTCTATCAGAAAAGCTTGAGAGGGACATGATTACAACGGATACTGAAAACAATTGAAGTACCATACAAGCATGTGTCGCCAACAACGCTATTTAATACATCTCAGAACACAACTTCATTATGAACGGCAAGAAAGTTTAATTTGTTAGGAAATCACCACATAGAGGTAGCAAATTTGATGAAAATTGTCGCAGAAGTGGCCATCAGTTATGTATAATCTGAACACCATTTACATATAATTAAAATACGTCACCTCCTTCATTCTCCCCCATAAAACATGGCACCCTTGATGCACGTACCATGAGTTCACATTATTTGGCATCATCTGTAGTACCTCTGATACCGCATGTGATCGAAACCAGGAGCAAGAGAGTTGGATCAGGATAGCGTAGGCAAAAGTAGAAGTCCGGCAAAATTAGGAGAAAACCACGGCATATACAGTAGCAAGCAAATCAAGGTAAAATGGTAAAGTGACATCCCAAAAAAGTTACTCGGCCTAAAAAGGAATAGCTTACTCTTTCTTAAGAAAGGAGCAGCTTATATCTAATTGGATGTATTGATGTATACAGTCAACGTTGCGCCAAAGAATATCTGGTATCTAATTGGATGGATGTATTGATGTATAAAATCTATGTTGCGCTAGAGAATATTCACCAGATATATAATTTATCTCTCATGCTACTATGTTTGACATATGATGATTTATGCAAATCTAATTATTCCATCTTTGTCACATTCGTCCGAAAATCCAAAACCATTGCTATAACCACCGATAAAATGACCCAACCAAAAACGCGCCTTATGAACCATGGTAATCCCAAATCGTGCAATATAAATAATCCCATTCTCAAAACTACGATCACTAAATCATAGACCTCTATATAAATATGTGAATATATTACATACACATGGATATAAATACACCTTCCATTGCAAAAAATCTAGTCTTTGTTTGCCCCAAAATGCTTGTCCACCTAGAAGTGGAGCAATTAATTTTATCTGTTTCTTACTATGTCCCTCGTTGTTACCTAGTTTTACAAGCTTTGTTACTTGAAATGAGTGACAAGAAAATTCTGCTATATACTTAATAGGGGTAGTTCAAAATAGTCTCCTGTTAATTATCTGCCTTAACAAATGTGAAAAGTCAAACATGATATTCTTTTAGGGACATAGAGGGTGAGAATATTCATATACTCTCTCTGTCTCTAAGAAAGATTCGTACTTTCCATTTGGATTGTTCCAAATAAGAGTTGCATTTCTAAAATTTAAGCTTCAAATCTTCATATTCTCCCAAGTTTTTTTTCAAAGATATGATAATTATTTAGAGTTTGACTTGTCAAATACGAATTTTTTTGGATAGCCTCCGTGAATATATATCATGTAGACATATATACACACACACATATACATCATGTTGAAACAGATATTAATGTACAAGTTTCAAACAACATGACAAGGGCTAATCCCCATCAAGACTTTACATAGTTTGATAATACAAATTCTAAAGAAGTTGCACAAAAACTGCACAACAAAATAAAGGAATTCAGGTGTTTTTGGCTTTGTGATTTGGAGATCTTGGTTTTGTAATATTGAAGGATTTTTTTCTAATGATTTAAAGAAAAAGTGTGTGAGATAGAGAGAGAGAGCTGGTGGGACCATAGAGAAGTCCTCAATTACCACCCAGTGGTGGGAGAAATGGCAAGGGCACTCAAGCAAGGTCCCCATACAGAGGGATCAAATTTATCTATCAAATCAAAAAAAAAAAAAGACATCCAAAATTACAAAACCGAAGTCATCAAAAAGCACATTGGTTGTTAATAAATCAAATGAGGGGAGACAGAAGAAAAGGAGAAGGCAAAATCACAAAGAGGATCCAATGCAATAAATGGAAGGGAGGGGGTTCAAAAGTTTGTACATACAACGAGGGTATGAAGCAAAAACAAAAAAAATGTAAGAAGACAAGGACTTATTGTTATTTTCTTGTGCTTGCACAGAATCTGCATTAGTGGTCCAATAGAAGCTTGTTGAACATCGTTGGGGTGCCCCTTTGAGATTTCAGTTTGGAATGGGTGGAGCACAATTAATAATACTAAGGCGTTTAATGGAATGCAGTAGTACTACATACCAACAGATCTGCCAAATTTATCCAATATGTAAAGTTGAATATTCTGAAAATAGAAAAGAAAATCAGACTTTCTTTCCCTAAACAACTTGTCAGTTCTTTCCACACCCCTTGATCCTCTCCACCAGATAAACTATAGCAGTCACTGTAGATTGATCGAGAAAGCTTAAGACAATACAGAAGTACTACATGTTTTTTCCCCTACTCACGATGAGCAGGGCAGAATAATATGATAGTGCAACCTCGTGCGGGTTGGTGGGGAATGGTTGTCTCGTGCTTGCACTGGGGTGATTTCTGGTAGGAAATAACAGATGATCCAGCAGTTTAAACCAGGTGTTCACCATAAAATATATGCAACTAAGAGAGCCACAGTTTAAAGTAGAAAAACAGAACCTTTGACGATCGTAATCCCTGGGACGGTCCCTTGAACGCGAGCGTGATCTACGGCGACTCCTAGAATCGTAGCTGCGTGACCGATCTCTCTCTCTCTCTCTTTCTCTTTCTCGCTCCCGATCATAGCCACGATCACGGTCATGATGCCTATCACGCTCTTTACTCCTGCGATCATGATCCCTAGCCCGTTCACGGCTCTCTCCTCGATCGCGATCTCTACTACCTTCTCTGTCATGATCGCGGCTTCGTTCTTTTGATCTGCACAGCTAAAAACTTTAGTAAAGGACCAGACAACTCAAAAAAGAAAACAGTGACTGAAAGATTAAAATTATATTCCCACACGAAAATTTGTAATAAGCCTGACAAAAGATAAGAACAAGAGGGAGGAAATCTAATGTACCTTCTGTCCTCTTCAGGAGCCTTCCTTTTATTGTTTCTCTCTTCCTGACATATTAATTGCCAATAAAGTACAACTGAATACCTCTTCAACAAGCTTTCACTTCATATATAGATACGTTAAAATGCAATAAAACAAGATGAGAAGGCAATGCTCTTTGATCACAAGCCATATGAGGCTAGCAAAACACGGACACTGGAATATTCATTCCATTACCATATTATCTAATCATCACGATTAATTATATTTTTAAAACTTAACAACCAACGCTTGCAATATTTAACTCCACTTGCATGTTCAACATGATTTATTATATTTTTAGAGCTTAACGACTTACACTTGCAAAGTAAACTCCGTTCCCATGTTCATGTTTAGTAAATAAGCATTTTCTTAAGCTTGTTTACAGTAAGGGACAAGCACAAAGAGATTTAATCAGTTTCTATATTTCTACCACATCAATAATGTCTCACAAATGGAGAACCTCATACCATGCTTATTTTTCTTAGAATTCAGTGACCAGCTCATCTCAAGTAGGCTGCAAGATTAGCCACTTAGTAACTTTGAACAGACCTTTCAAATTAGATGGGCATTTATGTAACAAGTGAACATCCCCCATGAAAATTTTGGCGCATCACACAGAAAAGCACCCAAGGAAACTGAAAGTGCCTGGCATCAATACTCGTTGAAAAACAAAATCACAGGTAAAAGGATTGCATGTTATGTGGTGATCAAGCATCAATATGAATCACATACCACCACACCCACATGACAACCCACAGCTAAATGCATATCAAAAATGAAAACAGAACAATAAAGGGAAGTGAAATACAAGCGCCATCCATCATAACAGGTTAGGAAAGAGGCTAGAATTTCCTCATGAGGATTTGCTAACGTTGACAAAAAGGAGAATACAGTAGGTATTGTATGCTAATCATGATACAGAGAACATAGTAGCGTCATAGCTAATATTGACACAAAATTCTTCAACAAAAAACAGAAAACAGCATTTAATGCATAGGGTAGTTGGTCATATCTCATGCTCTATGAAAGCATAAGGTACCTTGGACCACTTTCAATTGCATCCAAATGCAAACATGACTTAAATGTGAAATACGCTCCTCTGAGGTTAGAAAAACTCACAGATGGTATACAAACTGAGTATCTCAATAGAAGAAAGTGAAACATTAAATCAGCACCTGAATCAACACGTCCAGAGTCCCAACTTAAGTATATGCTAGAACATAATTATAAATAAGCAAAAAAAACATCAATTTTAGTAAATTTGGCGATTTTGACATATTACAATTCTAAATGCAGAAAGAAAGAAGGCCCCAAGCTTGAGCAATGCAAAAGCATGGAAAAACAAGTACACTAGCTGGGCTTCAAAGCCTTGCCAGCTGTTTTTGCCACTCATTCTGTTGTCTTCTTCTTTTTTTCAACAAACATTTATTTTTCTTCATCTTTTTTTCCAACAACACTAATTGAGTTTTAGCCAACTTAAGTTTCAGAAAGAAAAAGGATTCATGTAGCCGGCCCCAAGTTATTTAGACAAAGGCCACGTTGACTTGAGAACTTTTAGAAAGAAAAGCTAAGTTCCATAGAGACTTGAAAGAAAGATAGAGCTAGAGTCATACCTGAAGATCAGCCAACTTCTCACGGATTTGCATGTAGCCCAGGTGGAGTTTTCCTCCAAAATGATCCGCTAAACGACGGTCACTGAAAACCACGTTAAAATCCAGTAGAATTCACTTGCCAAATCATTCCCAACCAATGACAATCAACAATATTTAAACGAATGCCCCATAATTTTCTATCTAATGATGATCAACAAGCATAGAACAGATAATAAAAACGCACATTCTTTAGCGGCAAAAGTTTATCCTCGTAAAACTGGGCCCAAAAGCCTGCTGGTGACAAGGAGGTATAATCGCCAGGTCAAACACTGAAGTACTTGAAACCCCAAATACTAGTTTTTGGTCGACCTCAAATGATCTATTTAAATGAACTTTTAATGGTAGAAGGGGCAGGAAAAACATTTACCTGTCATAAACGCTTAAAAATGCTCCACAAATGTCGCAGACACGTAACTTCTGGTCAGTCTGTGTATTCATAAATAGAACAATGTGAGAATTGCAGTCTACATACCAATACTGACAAGACTGTAAAGTTTCAAGGTCATAGGAGTAACATTCTCGATCAAACGTAAGCAACATGTTATTCACCAGAACACAATCAAAGCACATATTTATAACTAGCAACCCTTTTCTTTAATCAGTGATGCATAATAGTAAATGTAAATCCACAATGGCTGCTTCAGTAAACGGGAGGGGGGAAGCCTAAACTTATTGTAGCCAAATTGTGAATTGTAAACAGGGGATTTACACATCTCTAAACTTGTACTCAAAAGTATGACAGTGATCAAACCAAAGAATAAACTCCTTGAAAACAGATTATTTAGCCCAAGAAAATGTCAAACTTCATTATTTTCACTACAGATAATGGCAACAAGAAGGTAACAAGGCAGCTGGAAAGAAATGAGTATGTAAACTTACAACTCGCACATCTGCCGCAGTATACTTGGAAGAATCTAAAACAGGTTCCTGACGGGGAGGCAGCTGACTCAAAAAGGGACATAGATGTTAATAGAAGAGAACAAACATGATGCAGGAGGAAAGGGAAGAAAAAACCATAACATTCTGACATCAATAAAAATTAAACTTAGAACACAGAATTTGTATGTAAAAAGAAGAATACTGAGTTGTCAAACATTAAAACCAAAATAGAAACCTTTTTCAGCGCTTCAGCTTCTTCTAATAATTTCTGTGCTTCATCCACTAATCCTTGTTCACCTGAAAAACCATAGGGTAAGAAATACAAGACAACCCTTTCAAAATACACCAGAGCAGGAATAACTACGCATAACCAAATTCTGCATTAAGATAGTGAATGCACAACTAATTCAATGGTGAATATATATTTCACTAATCAAGATTCATGACCTCCAACGGTTAACTATCCCTACCTAGAAAACCAACATGCAGGGCAGTAAAGAATATCAAACATTGTAATCTAGTAGTTTGTAAGTTGATTTAAAATACAAACACCGATAAATTTGTAAAGAACATCACTTTCATATCCCTTCCCACCTTTAATTGAAGGCTCTCTTTTCTCAGCTGGATCAAGAATAGTTTGAAAGTGCATTTGTATTGCACACAAAAGTTATGTACTAAAAATAAAGAATATTGTCAATGTCAAGTAAACAAAGCGTTCTACTTCTGGCAATATATCAACTAAAACAAACAAGACTTGAAACAGTCAGCGTCCTCATTACAACCATTTCTGTCAGATGCACTCACTATGAGGCAAAGCATAACAATTTTCAAACATGACAGTCTAAGATATAAACGAAGATTAGCGAATGAAAACCAAAAACATAACTGTATTGATACCTTCCAGGCACACATCGATCATTCGGTCGAGAGGACCTTGCACGTACCAAACATGTGTTCAGTGGGCCATCACATGAGGCACCAGGTCATGTGCACTTACTCATTTGCCCCCACATGCTTGATAAAGTATACCGAGTATTATAAATGCCAAGTGTTGTGCACCATCCCCACAAAGCCTCATATAAGGGGACAGTAAATTCAGGCTACTCCACCTTAGTGTTGCGACTAAGTGTCTTCTCCTCTCGTGCCTAGCTAGCCCTCACTCTATTCCTTATCGAACCCTCGGTCGTCCATGTGCAATGCCTCGCATATTGTAGAGACCACCCCTCCCCCCCCCCCCGAACAGATGCTTCACGCTACCCTCAACAAATTCTTTCTTTTAGAGGTGAACAAAGATATACATACAAGCCAAAGGCAGGGGAATCAGTAAGCAAAGCAATCAAGCACTAGTGTAGACACCCTAATCTTGTACCCTATATTTTATATTATGTTTGAATGATTAAGGAGGGTCAAAACACGAAGAAAGGACATCCAAGGGGCCTAAATGCACATGGGAAAGTCAACAAAGGGGAGAAAGTGCAAAATCAGTAAATGAAAAGTTAGCTCTGCGCCAGAATTTTAGGCTCCTCAACTTGTCCAGATTCGGCAATTTTGCATTTTATAATGTGTTTCAAGTTTTGGTGGCTCATTTTGGAAGACATACAAGAGCCTTACCTTTGATTATAAAAAAAAACCTTTCATCCCATTTGGAGATCTAGAATCCCTTGGTCAAAGTTAGAAGCCATAGTTATTAGCCAAACTTCAGTAAACTCAAAGAAAGAAAGGGAGGAAGTTGAGAGACACTTTGGAGCACATACTCGCTGCAAGTTTTCTCTTCCAACTCTCATTTCTACTACAATTCCAAGCCTCCCTTGAAGCACTTAAGCATCACTCAAAGTTCTACAAAGTCTACCAAGCCTTCTCTTGTCAGAACAGTAAGACAAGAGAAGCACGCCCGTAAACACCAGCATCCAAACCCACCAAAGCCTCTCAAAGTCTTCAAATCTAAGTCTTCATCTCTTTCTTTTTTTTCTTTGATTGAACTTAATACTTCAAATATGTAAGTGAGTCAAACTGACATCTTATTGTTTGACTTCTCTTTATAACTTGTTTGACCTCTCTTTGTAATTTGTTTGACTTCTCTTCAATCGTAACAATATAGACCCTGAAATTTTTTGTTGTGTACAGTAATTAGTTTACTTTTCTTGTTTCTTGAAAGATGTAGAAGTAATGTACATACTTCTTTTTTTTCTCTCTTATGGATAAACTGACCCCTATGCAGGTTTTTCAAGTTGACTAGCTTGGAAGGGACTATTTGACTCTTTAAAATGTCATCATCTTTTGTGTCTAATTCTTCTTTTTTTTTTTCTCTCTTATGGATAAACTGACCCTATGCAGGTTTTTCAAGTTGACTAGCTTGGATAGGTCTCTTATGGATAAACTGACCCCTATGCAGGTTTTTCAAGTTGACTAGCTTGGAAGGGACTATTTAACTCTTTAAAATGTCATCTTAAAGCTCAGTTTGGTTCCCCCATTTCCCCTAAAATATTCCCTAAATAGAATGGATGTTTATACACATTTCATTTTATTTTATTTTTGATAAGTAAAATATTATATACCGTAGCATCAAACCATCAACCAGGTGACGCGTCCTTGTGTACACTAGTAGTATACACAAAAGGACTAATGCATAGAAAAACTATTAATAAAAAAAAGCAAAAGAATAATTATGATTATGGGAAGTATTAGTATCCTCGGCACACCAAAAATGTAAAATATGTGGCAGCTCATTCTTCAACTTGTCCATCGTCCTCTCCTCATTCTCAAACACCCTTCTATTCCTCTCCCTCCATATTTCATTGAAATAATGTATAAGAAAAAAATTCAATAGCATTACATTGCCTTCCCATTTATGATTGAATGGCTTTACCTTCTCATTTATGGTTGAATGGCTTCCCCATTTCCCATTTTCATGTTCTTCTTTTGTATCGTTTCCAATTGTGCGCTAAAGACGATGTATTAAGTGTCAAATAATTCAATATTCTAAGTCTAATTCATCTTTTGTGTCAAAATGAGAGACTTGTGAAGAGGTAGTCACCTTTGGGCCATTGGAAACTTATGTGTATTTTTTGTGATCTAGTTCATTGCCCAATAATAACATGTTTTTTGCATGCCTAAGTCAAGTAAGGTCATTCTTCAAATGGCCCATTTGCAATCATTAAAGAGAGTTTTCTAATTCAAAGCATGGAAGTGATATATTCATTACAAGATTTCATATTTAAAGATTTTCATGACTTAACAACAACATGGTTGTTTGTTACACTTTCATGTTAAGCTTGGGTCTTTCTTTCAAAGTTTCATTTGTGGTCATAATAAGAGATCTTTTCTTAAATCAAAACATTGAAATGCTTCCTCCATTGTAAAATCTCATGACTAGTGATTTCCACGTTAATCAAACAATCAAGCATGCTTTGGTACTTTTGACAAATCAATTGCTTAGAGTTAAAACTTCAAAGTTGACTCTAATTTATGATTTGAGGCCTAAGATGCTAGTTTGCTTCTCATCACCTTTTATCCCATGACATTCAGGATCCTTGACTCAAAATTTGCATCAATGAAAAATTAAAATTTTGTGTTCTCCTTGACATACCATTTCAAAAACCAAGAGCCATAACAAGACCAACCATTAGGAGATCACGCATGTTTGCAACCTTTGAGAAAGGCGAGTAGTGTGCCTAACACCTTCCCAACTCGTAACTTAGCCCCCAAACTCTTAGAATCTAGGTTTTCTTCTGTTTCCTTTATAAATGGAAGTGGCGACTCTTGTTTTATCCTTTCAAGAGTTCCATTTGAGGCCCAAGCATATTCAACGTGCTCAAGTTAGAATCTTTTCGTCTTCAATTGACTTGGTTTTGAAACTAGTTTATGGTCATGATACCGTAACAGATTTTACTAGAACATGACAAGTAAAACATAAGCCGTGTTATCACATTTTGGCGCACATTTGGGTCTAAAGGGGAAAAATGAATAAAAAAGCAGGCTATATACATTTTTATACAAGAATAAATTTATAAATGATGAGTAGGTCATGACTGAAGTGAATATAGAACAGACACATTTAATGATAATGCAAATGCAATCCAAGGACATAACATGTTTACTGATTCAACTTACCAAGATCTTCTGCCTTCTTTAGCTTCTCGTTTATCAACTCCTGTGTGCGAGCATCAGGAGTAACTACAGGCAATGGTGCCAATGGTGGAGGATTAGGGAGGGGTTGAGGAAGAGAAGCTCGATCTTTGTTGAAGGCATCTAAAAGAAGCATAGACTGCCAATGAGAACAGAAAAAGTTAAAACACAGAAAGGTACAAGAACCAAACAGCATAGCTTGAGAGAGGAAAACGAAAATCTAACCCTCTAACCACAAACCCACAATTACATCACCTGCTCAACTAATCTGCAGACCCATTTTAACAAATTGATAGGTATAACTAGACTCACATGTTCAAACTTCCCCCCCCCCAATATATTGGTCTATTGACAGCTTAAAAATCAGACAAGTGATCCCATAACAATATCAATAACAATCAGGATTCAGAATATTGCCCATAACAATTTGGAAGACAAACACTTGGCAAAGGAAGATCGACTCTATAGGGAGCATCAGCTCCAGCTCAATGACTCCCTCCCCATTCATTATAGCAGTTTATATGGTCATAGCCATACTTTCCTTTTTTGTTTGGTCCAAATATATAGTCCTATTTCAAAAAAATTGAAGCTACAAATCCTTTTTCAATTTTTTTCTCATTCAAAGAAACATGATGCTTATGTAACATATCTTACAAAAAAATATATTAGTTTAGTGCAGGAGAAAAGGTGCATAGTATAAAGTTTGACTTTTCGCATGAGACTAATTTCTTGGGATGGAGGGAATGTTGATAAGGGTACTTTTAATAAGCTCAGGAGACCCGTATCAGAGCTTATTAATATAATGTCTTCTATACAAAAATAAATTAATAAGATGTCATATCACCGTAACCAAGAGTTGGATAAATAGAATCTGTTTTTATCCTTTGGATAGAATCCCTTGGTTGCATATGAGATCACACATCCCATGATGTGATCTTATAGACCTTTCAATCAATCTTGAGTGATGGATCTCAAATCCATCCTGTATCACTGTATGATTGAAGTGTACCATTTGATGAGCATATTGCACAAACAAGGGAATAGATAATGTGAATGAATTTCTCTCTTTACAAGATGCTGAAACAGACAGGATTTGTGTCCCTGTCATTATTTGTAGGCTTTCCCTAGATTATTATAAGAATATCCTTCAACGGCACGCCATGATGTAATGATATATGTAATCATCAAGTCAAACCAATTATATTTGCACATAGTATACAGTGGTCATATCTGTAAACTGTCTAAAGGTGCTATGGACATAATGGATTTTGTAGTCATCTATACGAAAGCACTTCAGATAAGAGCATAATAGAATGTTTTGCAGGAGCTTGCAGAACCTGTTTGTCTGCTCTTTGAGTTCTGAGTTCTTCTACCACTTCCAAAGCTCGAATCTTCATATCGGCCTTTCCCTCAAGATCTGGAGTATATTAAGAAGAGACGCAGGATGCATAAGTAAAGAACCACCGAAACGTAAGCATAGAAAATTCACAGTAATCAATATTAACCACATCTCCAACGATATGCATCACCAAAAAAACTAAAGATAAATTAAAAATGCAATAGCACAATATATGTACCATGTTGATCAGCTTCTTTTAACTTCTCCTTGATCTGCTTCGACAATTCGAGAACCTCAGGTGTCTGCATGTTAACAATCAAACAGAAGACAAATTTAAATGCAACGATAGAAGAAATGCAGCATCGAAAAATGACCACTAAAGAATGACTTCAAAATTAGACCAGACCTGGGTAACCTCAGATACGGAGATTGCAATAGCAGCTTTAGCATCCTCATCACTAAGACGCTTAAGAGCTCTAGCAATTTTCCGATCACATTCAACAATGAGTCTGTCTATAACATCCTCCAACTCCCTATCATAGTTATCAAGACCTTTTGCCTTGGATTCTTCGTATCTGGGAAGAGTTAAAGAAATGCGCAAAGGACCAGAAAATATTGAATTTCACAATGTATAACCTCAGACTGCATGAAGGGGAGAAGATTTCATATACTCAAATTGCTAAAGGAGCCCTGAAAACATAAAAGAGGACAAATACATGCCTACCATCCACATCAAAAGAATGTGTCACCAAATAAGTGCTTTTAATATTACATTTATCAATTAAGACAAACTGTTAATGTAGTTGCACGAAACATTTCAGTTTCCAACAACTATCCAAGCTTCAAAGAGGTAAGCTTGCTTGATGCAACAGATCACATCAAACGTCCATAAAGCCCCTTTCTTCAGTAATACATTTGATCACTCTCACACAAGCACATTACCAATCACATAATTTAAGGATTAAAAATCTCCTACTCATGTCAAAAGAGGTTGCTTCCAGGCCAGAAAAGCATGCTACCGACTCATCCAACTACTGAAGATCTCAGGATGAGATACCTCCAATGTCAAATCAAAGACCAGACAACTTTCTTTTCCTAACTCGTTCATTATACATACATATATATAATTTTATTTTATGTTTGTGTGGGGGCATGTTCGAAAAGAAGAATATCCTAGTATCGAGAAAATATCACAAGAAAGAAGGAAAAAGGATACATATAAAGAAAAGACAGAGGAAGCGCAATAAAAACCAAATCAAGAAAAGAGAGCTCTCCAATTCCTCTGAATAACAGAAATGGGGACCCCAAGCACTCACCAAAAGCAAAGCAAGAAAGACCATCCTATTCATAAGAGAGCTTTTGGTCAAAGCACTGCTGTCCACATGGACCAGACAATAGTAAACACCCCACACTGCCACAAAGTTGCCTCGTCCTTACCTCCACCAAAACCTCAAAATAGATCAAGAGGACAAAACTGACAATTCCAAAGCTAACCCAAAGTCCCCTCCACAACCAAAGACAAAATCAAGCATAGAAAGCAAGCTGTAGAATAATGAAGAAAAGGATGTTCTTGAGACACCAAACTCTGATTACCCATCACACAAAATCTGGTGACAGTTTCTAGTATAGTAGACTAGGCAGCAAATTTCTTCCTTACTGATACAATTTTAGATGGACTAAATTGAGCTGCTTCGATAGCTATCAACATTCTACATCATCTGCCTTCTTTGTTTTTCTTGGTTCTCTCTCCCTATTTTCTTTAGTTTTCATTTTTTTCCTTAGTATGAGGTGCCAGGTGGACTATCCCAGGTTCATATGAGTCCTTCTGGAAACCCTCGCCCACACCTCTTTGGGCGACAAACCCTCGCCTCTTGCCTCAGGCATGCGCTTTTGACAACTATGATTCAATCACCATTCAATAGTCTACTCCTATTCAAGAGAAGGAGAAGATAACAGTTCTATAATAATACCCATTTCACCTTTGACTAATCAAGTTATCTTTGAATACTACCATCTACAAAACTTTCAGTTATTTTTCTCAGGATTAAAGTAAGGCATCCCCTTTTGATGACATTGTTGTATCATCCTGCTGTCATCCTAGTTTGACAAAGATAACTGTCAATCACACTTGTAGAACATAAAAACATATATAATATAACATGTTGTGAAATATGAACTACGGAAAGAAAAAAAAAGGGATACTCTTTTCTCAGCTGAAACGAATGCACTTTCGGGCACGGCCCCATGTCCATTTTCTGGAGAAAACAATGAGAAAGTTAGAATCAAGTTATATACCAAAACAACCCAAACAAGAACAGCTAAATCGGAACACTTTGCTGGAAGCAGAACACTCGCCCATGAGAAGAGTGTAAGGTAGAACACAACACTACATAACTATCATCTTGAATATCTGCCTGCAGAAGATTAACCAAGTATTCTCACCATCCCCAAATAAGAGTCACTCTTTCCTCTCTAGTTTGTTCCAAAAGAAAGGTACATTTCTTTTTGGGACAAATTTATTTAGCATAATGGTTTTTTAACTGCAGTCACTGAAAATGAGGAGTCTAAAATGTTGTCTATTTGACATCAAACAAAAGGAGAAATCTTACGCATTGTTTCCTTATCACATATCACATGTATTCTAAAGTTTAAAAACCAAATTTTAAATTTAAATTTAAATGCAAAATTAACTGACTGTTTATTTCAAACCATTTGATGGCAAATAACCAAAGTGGATTTAAAACTCATCAATACACTCTCCTAATAAAACACATGATGGCAATTACAAAGATGGGTATGTATCCACTGGGTTTTATTTAAATCGTTCTAATAACATTATAATTCTCATCAATACACTCTCCTAATAAAACACATGATGGCAATTACAAAGATGGGTATGTATCCACTGGGTTTAAAACTCATCAATACACTCTCCTAATAAAACACATGATGGAAATTACAAAGATGGGTATGTATCCACTGGGTTTTATTTAAATCGTTCTAATAACATTATAATTCTTTTGGGTGCTTGAGTAAATTTGCTTTACACTGGCAATGCATCAAAAATTAACTCTTAGCATAATAACTTTAAAACCATGTTACTTTATGATGAGCATAACCAAGTCTAGAGAAAGTTGAAATTGAGGCCACCCAATGACATGGCATTAAAGGGAATTATCAAAGTTTCAACTTTTAACCATTTTCTAAGTGGGAGTAATAAGTCATAGCGTACCACTTGCTTTGGGGAGAGAAGGAGTCTATAAATGAAGTCAAAATCACAATTCTAGAATGAGATGAGAGCAAATTTTGACATAAGTAGCCGTAGCTAGCAGCAAGAAAAGATTTGTTTTCCTTCGTCAATTTAGTGACTTGGTATTTGGTTCTAGACTCTCTCTTTCGTCCCACCAGCTTTCTCACTATCTCTCTCCTACTTTTTTTTCTCTAGTCACCAAACGAAAAAAAAAAAAACTGAACAGCGAAAAGAAACACACCCAAAAGAAACCAAATTTCTCCCTATAAAATCAGACTGGGCATTGATGGCGAGGAAAGTGTGAAATACAGCTTAGAGTTTGATGCTTCATAGCTAAATTTTAGATGGGTCAACCAAGCTGAGCATGCTTATCTTTCCAAACCTAAGTTTAATAATATACCCTAATCTGTTACAAAAATAAAATCCAACAGACAAACAATCAATCAGTTCTTCCAAATGTGTGTGAGAGTGAGAGAGAGAGAGAGAGAGAGAGAGAGAGAGAGATTACAGTGAGTTGGAAGAGCTCGTGAGGGCAAAGGCCAACCAAGAAAAGACGACAGACGTCTCGATCGTAATACTTTCGATTAACTTCTCTGACATCTCCGTTCCGATTCGCCCCCATCAGCACGTCCAGCTGCTTCCGTATGGCATCCATCTCTCTCACTCTCTCTCTCGAGGTTTAGGGTTCGGTCTCAGTTTTGGGGAAAACCAGAAAAACAAATGTCTCCTCCAAGAGGCGACAGGTTTTTATATACAGCGGCTGCTGGTACTGCTTGGTGAAGGGTCCGCGTGCGAAGCACGTGTCCTCTCTTTCCAACTCTAAACTTATTACTCTCCGTTAGGCGTTAGGTTCGTAAACTTACATATTTTATAATTTATGTAATTTATGTAATAAATAAATATATACTCCCCATGTATTCAAATTATTGTCTCTTTTGATTTGGCATATCGTTTAAGAAAAAATAATTGATCTGTATTATAAATATTGGTGAAATGTGTGGTTTCTTTAATGCCTTTGAAAATGTGGTCATAATTAAAATAGGTAGAAAAAGTAAGGGTAAAATGGTAAAAATATTTTCCTAAACAGGAAAGTTTTGAAAGATGACAATTATTTTAGAACGGACCAAAAAAGAAAGTAGGATGATAATTTGAAAACGGAGGGAGTATATGTTTGGTTCAGTTCGGTTCGGTTTGATATCAAAAATTACGAATTGAATCGAACCTTTCAATTTATCAATTTATAAAACCTAAATCGAAATATTTTGATATCATAAAGTCTAAAATTTAAGGTGTCTACTAATGTAGATATATTAAAAAACTTTCATTTAGACGAAAATTTATTTTTCTTTTCATTCATGATAATGATGATAAGAATTGTACAATATTATTTTTATTATTACTATTACTATTGTTATTATTTTTTATAACAATAATATTATTATTATTCTCAAGCATTCATGTGTGATTAATTGTTTTTCAATCATTACCTATTAATAATAGGTATTAATAATTAATACAATAATGAGATATTAATCTCTATTATTAATCGCTTCTATTGTTAATAGTAGAAGTCTTATATATATATATATATATATATATATATATATATATATATATATATATATATATATATATATATATAAATTTACAATCAATATTATTTTCAAACCAATATTATTTTCAAACCAATATAGGATACAACTCTTCTATTAGTAATAAAATGTTATATTTTTAATCTAATGACTTTTAAAACCAAAATCAATTTATAACAAATATAAAATACATCTCTACTAATATTATCAATAGAAAAGATGTATTTTACATTGGTTATAAATTGATGTTAGTTTTGAAAGTATTTTGATAAAAGATTTCTATTTTTTTCACCATAGAATATATGTATCTTACATTGTTTAAAAAAATATTAGTTTTAAAAGTCTTATGTTAAAGACTTTTACTTTTATTACCAATAAAAGATATGTATCTCACATTGTTTAAAAATAAATGTTGGTTTAAAAAGTCTTTAGATTAAAGATTTTTTGTTACAAATATAATAGATGCATATATCTCACATTAGTACAAAGTATTCTACTATTATTATCAATAGAAGAGATGTATCACACATTGGTTATAAATTAATATTGATTTTAAAAATATTATTATTACCAATAGAATATATGTATTATACATTTGGTAGAGGTAATGTTGTTTTCAAAGTCTTTAGATATAAGACTTCTACCATTATTATCAATAGAAGATATATATCTCATATTGGTTAGAAACTGATGTTGATTTTAATTTTAGAAGAAGACTTTTATTATTATTACTAATTATTAATAGAAGAGATATCTTACATTAGTTAAAAAATTATATTAGTTTTAAAAGTCTTTAGATAAAATATTTTTACTTTTATCATCAATATAATGGAAGAGATATATCTCATATTATTTAGGAAGAGATGTTGGTTATAATTTTTTTAAGATAAAAAACTTCTACTATTATTATCAAATGAGGATATGTATTCTACGTTGGTTAGAGAGTGATGCTGATTTTAAAAGTTTACAATTATTAACAATAGAAGAGAAGTATTTCACATTAGTTATAAAAGTTATATTGGTTTAAAAAGTTTTTAGATGATGTATCTCACATTGGTTACAAAGAAATGTATTTCACATTATTTAAAAATGAGTATTGGTTATAAAAGTCATTAGATAAAGACATTTTTATGTTATTATCAATAGAAAATATGTATCTATATTGTTTAGAAATGGATGTTGGTTAAAAAGTCTTTTATCTACTATTATTATTACTAATAAAAAATATGTATACCACATAGGTTAGAATGTGGTGTTGATTTTAAAAGTTTTTATATAAAAGACTTCAACTTTCATTACCAATAAAAATAGAAAATAAGTATCTCACATTGTTTAAAAATGAATTATGATTTTAAAAGTTTTTAACAAAAAACTTCTAATATTATTATCAAGTTAGATATTAATTTTAAAAGTCTTTAGATCAAAGATTTTTACTATTATTATTAATACAAAATATGTATCTCACGTTAGTTAGAAACTTATATTAATTTTAAAAGTATTTAGGTGAAAAAATCGTTTAATATTAGTAACAATAGAAAAAAATATTATAACCATGTAAGAGATTAACAATTTAATTATAATGTCTAAAAGTTATATTATTATTACAAATATATATATACCACACATTATACCCGTGCGAAGTACGGGCTAAATAACTAGTTTTAACGTGAAAGAAAACAACCAACAAATTTGTAACTAAATAAAAAATATCAAAATTTACAGATAAAATGGTGATATAGTTATAAAAAGAAATAAATAAATAAAATTATATGCAATCACCCCATTGAAACGGGAAACCTATTTACAATAATTAATCTGGCCACTTCCATTGCTTTCCTTTGTTTCCCAGGTTTGTTACATCCACTAATTTTATTTTATTTGTTTCCTATAGGTTTAGATTTGAAAAATAATTTTGTTTTCTTTTTGTATTGTCTTTATATCTACTCATCAAATTGTACATGGATTTTCATTCTATGAACATCTTATTCGTGGAGTGTTATATCGTAACTCTTAAATAGATAGGCCAAGCATAGGCGGTGCGCTCTTGAACTCGTCTTTAATCTTTATTTATGTAACTCAATCAAGTTTTTGTATTCATGTTTTCATTTCAATTTCTATATTATCTGGTGTTCTGGAAGTCACTAGGCGGCAAACCAGTGCATAGTGCCTAGGCGATGTCTTGGAAATAAGGCATACATATATTGATTTTCGACTATTTTTATAATATAACCTAATTAGCAAGCATTAAACATTCAAATAAATTAATAATCTAATAGTAAACATCACTAAATAATCTAAAAATAATTATCACAATACAATAGTAAACCCAACAATTCACTACCATTTCAAAGTTCAAAGCATCACAACAATAGTCATTAATTGTTCAATACACCATTGGTCACCTACTAACTAATTGCAAATTAACTTGACCGGTCCAAATTTTCAACTACAACAGTCTCTCATATTTTTATTTAACCGGTAAAAAGTACTTTTTCTACCAAAAAGACGAATATACCTTAATAAAAGGAAACACGCGCACTCCAAGCACGCAGCGCATCGCAACACGCATCAAGCACGTAGTGCATCGCAAATCCAAATTTGAGCATCAGGATTTTTTGCCTCGTATATCCAAATTGATGCATTGCTATTGAAATTTGATGCATCGCGATCAAAAAGGTGCCCAAGAACCTACAAATTTCATGAAACATTTTACATGCGTAGCAACTCGTGATTATTTGAAATACGAGACAACAGAAAGAAAATAATTTGTTATACATAAAACCAATAAGTATTGATAGATAATTTCTGTTCACTCTAATTAATTAAGTTTTTCGACCTCCATCTTCGTTCGCAATAGCTTTTTTGAGTTTTTGGATGTAATGACATGGGCAATTGCATAGTAACTGGAGATGTTGAAGGTGGTTGAGTTGCTGCTGCCGTAGATGATGATTGTAGAATATTAAGTAATTAATTTTTGATGTATTTTTTAAGCATTGGCTTCACATGACTGAATTCATTTGATAAAACTTGACTGGCCATAATAAACATGAGTTGGGGAGGGGTGGATGCGATATGACCATAATAAACCCGAAGTTTGGGAGGAGGAGGAGAAGAAGAAGAAGAGATTTCCATCGATTCAGCTTGTGCATTATTGGAACAAATTTATGAAAGGGAATTTATGCGGTTGAGAAAAAAAAGGTATTAGAGCGGTTATAAATCTCTAAAAAGGACCGGCTCGCTATTTATCTATAGTCAACACCTAAATTTAGGCCCAAAACGATGTCGTTCTGGGCCACATATTTTTTTGGGCAAATTTCAAGTTGGTACAATTTTAGAAACATGTTTTCATCTAGGTCCATCAATTTTTTGGACATTTCATATAACTACAAATTGGTTGCCAAATGACCAAAATGTCATTAATGAAGACAAATCTCATCTAATAATGCTGATGTCAAATCCAGACATCAGAACTGTTTATACAGTTTTTTCAATACCAAAAAAAAAAAATTCAAAAATGTTGATGTCAAATTCAGGCATCAGAACTGTTTAGACAAAAAAAAATCTAAAAATGTTGATGTCAAATCCAGACATCAGAACTGTTTTAACATTTTATACATTACCAAATTTTTTTTAAAAAAAGCTGATGCCAATGCCTTGGCATCAAGACTATTTTAACATTTTATTCATTACCAAATTTTTTTTTTAAAAAGCTGATGCCAAGGCCTTGGCATCAGGACTATTTTAGCATTTTATACATTACCAAAAAATTTTAAAAATTTTTGATGCCAAGGCCAGGACTGTTTTAACATTTTATACATTACCAAAAAAAATCAAAAAAAAATCAAAAAAAAAAAAAAACTAATGTCAAGGCCTTGGCATCAGGACTGTTTTAACATTTTATACCTTGCTAAAAAATTTCCAAAAAAAGCTGATGTCAAGGCCTTGGCATCAGGACTATTTTAAACTTTTAAACATTCAAAAATACTGATGTCAAGGCTTGGCATCAGGAAGACAAAAAAAAAATCAAAAAAGTTGAATCCAGCAATGTCTTACCTCATTATCATTTTCTGGTTTTTCTTTACCACCAAATAAGCAAACATGTGCCCATCCCTGGTAGTTGGATGCACCAGTTTTTAGTCTCGTGTAAGTCTTAGGAAGTATCTTTCCATGGTAAATCGATGCATCAGTGGTCAGCTTAAGGGATTTTGTATGGAGAATAGAGACGTCCGGAGGAGCAACACATAGCATAGAAGGTTCACGGTGCGAGTGAAATATATTTAAGACATTCAAAGCGGACTGGCAGGCAGTGATTTGAACATTCATCTCATCGAATAGCTTACAGACTTTCTAAGCAACGCATTAAGCTCAAAACCCAGGACTACTGAGAGTTTTCTCTTTAGATAAACCTGTGAATCCTGAGAGTGCATTGGATGAAAGGCGGAGTTGTAATAGCATTTTGATTTCCTTGAGAGGAATATAGAGCCAAAGTATGAATTAAATTCGAACATATGAAAAAGAAATTTGTGAGGCTTGCTTTGGCAAGGAGGTCAAAGAGTAATGTAAGAAATGAACTAGCCACTGAAATGTAAATGTTACAGACTCCATGAAGTTTAAATTTACTCAGTGAAGAAATTGGAGAAAAAAACAAAAAACAAAATTGACGTTGTCGATAAGAAATTGTGAAATGGGTTCCCGTCAAATTCAAATCCAAGTTTTGTGGTCTGTTCATGAGCTCTGGGGAATTTTCATTTTGGGATTGGAAAAATAAAATGAAAAAACAATCAGCGATAAGGAATACACACAAAAAACAGAAGAGTGGGGAACCAAGAAAAGAAGAAGATAAGAATAGACATGCCTTATTCGCCGAGAGTGGTGGCCGGAGGAGAACAACAGACGGTGAAATCGAAGTGGGCCGGAGGAAGGCAGTGGACGGTGGAGAGTGACTACGGAGAGTGGATTTTATTGTTCAGAGTTTAAAGGATAGCGAGAAAGGGTTTGTTGTTGTCAATTTACTAATTGGGTAGGCCATTATGGACTGGTACGACATAGAGGGGCATACACGTACTTTCGCCCCAAAATTGTATCTAAAAGATATGTGCAAAAAATAGGTAGATTGATTTGAAAACATGTTTTAAAAGATGTACCGACTTGTAATTTTTTCTATTTTTTTAAAGTATGAGGGTTGGGTGTCTAGACGTCAATTTCCCACCTGAGCAAATTTAGATTTGCTCAATTTCTCAGCATGCGATTGGCCCGATTTTAGAGCATGATATTACCCAATATGAGTTCCATTCTCAATAAAATATCTTAAGAGAAAATTAATTTCTTTAATAGCGTACAAGATCTCCATAGCCTCATCTAATATTTTCAAAATTTTGACTTATATAGAACTAAGACAGAACAATCAATAAAAACGTGGTTTAACCAATTTTTTAGAATTTGGATTAATCTTGGGTGGAATTTGATTTTAGTGTTTTTTCAATAATTGACACTTCACGTTGGATATATGTATGAAAATATATTGTTAATAGTTTGAACTTCTCCCGCTATTTATTACCCTTATGTTTCAGATTTTGGCTCGTACAAAAACTTTAATTAGGTTGATTGGCTTTTAGTCAATGGAAGCTAAAATAATTATAAAATTTATTAGCTCAATAAATTTAATTGAGATTTGGTCAATCAACATTTATTATACCTAAAATACCCTCACATTCTAGCACAAAAGTACCTATCTATACCTTCTTGTACTCATCTGTAATATACATAGGGTGACACTAAACGTCGCATCTCATTTACTGAACGTCGCACCATTTTAAATGGTCATGTTACAATTACACCCTTACCCCCCTTAAAACAAAATAACTCATTATTTTTCATAATTTTCCAAGTACCCCCTCTCACACCGTCATTCCCCTCCAGTCACACCGTAATTCCTCTCACGTCTCAAGACGACAAGAAACAACCCCAATTTCTCTCTGATCGGCTGTAGACACCCCAATTTCGTACCCCTGATATGTGACATGACATAAAATATCAAGAACTGTTGAAACATTAACAAATGTCAAGTTACAGGGTTGAAAATGCAAAAGGAAAAAGCAGGATGCATGAACAGTGAACTGCAGGGGGGAGAGTGCACAAAATTGAAAGATACAAGGCTGCATGGTGCCGCACCAAAGATCCTTGGTGCCGCACCAAGGGTTCCTTGGCCGCACCATGCTTGTTTCCTGTAGCCTCTCTCAGAATGAAAATGTACAATTTTTGATGCACAAGGTACAAGTCGTTGAAGCTGCTGAACAAATCAAGAAATCCCAGCCGTGTCCTGCTCCTCGACTATAAATAGGAGGCCCCGGCTCCCCATTTTCCCTGCTCAATTCCTCCGCGATTTTTAGATCGCAGCGAAGCTCTGCTTCGTTTCCTTCAATATTATTAGTACGAGAGGTGCGAGATAGGTGAGTGGAAGCCCCTATAGTCTCCAAACCCCGTCCAAACTCTGCCAAAATTAAAACCCATAGGTTATAAGTGATCCCTAGCCTAGTTGTTAGGTATCCACCTCATTTCCCGGCCCAAAAATCCCAAAGTAAGCCGTTACTCTGCCCGAGTAACGAGCTGAAAAACACCCTAAATAAGCCGTTATTCCGCCCAACCAAAAAGGCCAAAACCACAAAAACTAAGCCGTCATTCCGCCCGACCAAATAAACCAAAACTACCACATATAAGCCGTTACTCTGCCCAAATCAAAACAACAACCACACAACAAACAACAAAAGTTTCCCTCTCCCGAGAAGGACAGAGCGAGCACACCGCCGCTCTAAAAGGTAAAACCTTTAAGGGCACCGTTTATTTTATTTATTTACTTTTCTGTCTTTTATTTATTATTTAAAGTTGTATTTAAAATCCGGCACAATGTATCCAATATAAGCCGTTGTGCTGCCCGGATTAGATTAGGAAATATTATGTAAAAGAGCCGTTATAATGGCCAAATATTCTTAAATATGTTTGTAATTATTGGAAGGAGACGGCTGCGAGTCCGTAAATAATGTAGCCACGAATGTATTTGTTTAAATTTCCCTTGTCATTATAATACCTTATTTATTTGCTAAATAAATGTGACAATAAGCATACTTCAGCCAAAAACCATTTTCGAGACCGAAAGGGCGAGTTGGGTGCCTAGCACCTTCCCAACTCGTAACTTAGCCTCCGAACCCGCTTTTTAAAATCTTTGGTTTTCTTTTTCTGGTTTTTCTTTATTTTTGCCTTAAAATAAAGATGACGACTCTAAAACTTTCAGATCCAGTGGGGCCTCGCAACATTCTCTCTTTGCACTTTCCTGTTCTCCCCTAAAAAAGGGAGATACGGGAATGGAGGGGTGATGCATTCCCATATCCTGGTATCCCCTAAACAAGGGATAACTTGATGCGGAAAACCTATAGCTCCCATAGTGATCTGAATGGGCCATAAGGCTATTTTCAATAAATCCATAGTGGGGGCGTCGCAATATCCTTTCTTGCACTTCTCTATATTCCCCTGAAAAAGAAAAGGGGAGAATGGGAATGGAATGGTAATGTATTCGCATATCCTGTTATCCCTGAACAAGGGATAACTTGACATGGAAAACCACCAGTTCCCATATTGGATACAAAATCCACTCAAGGCAACCGAGGCACATTCAAACGTGCTAACATAGACAGCACTCCTCTCGCACTTTTGATTTCGTCTTCCCCTAAACAAGGGAGGGTGGAACGAGATCAGTGGTGTCCCGCATCCGCACGCACCCCCCTATCCAAGGCGCGGGCGCGGAGCACACCAGGAACCTCACGGTGGCGACTGGCTGGGATCGAACCTGAATCGAAATCTTTTTCGGTTTTTTTTTTTTTGCCTTAAAATAAAGATGGCGACTCTAAAACTTTCAGATCCAGTGGGGCCTCGCAACATTCTCTCTTTGCACTTTCTTGTTCTCCCCTAAAAAAGGGAGATACGGGAATGGAGGGGTGATGCATTCCCATATCCTGGTATCCCCTAAACAAGGGATAACTTGATGCGGGAAACCCATAGCTCCCATAGTGATCTGAATGGGCCATAAGGTTATTTTCAATAAATCTATAGTGGGGGAGTCGCAATATCCTTTCTTGCACTTCTCTATTTTCCCCTGAAAAAGAAAAGGGGAGAATGGGAATGGAAGGGTAATGTATTCCCATATCCTGTTATCCCTGAACAAGGGATAACTTGACATGGAAAACCACCAGTTCCCATATTGGATACAAAATCCACTCAAGGCAACCGATGCACATTCAAACGTGCTAACATAGACAGCACTCCTCTCACACTTTTGATTTCGTCTTCCCCTAAACAATGGAGGGTGGAACGAGATCAGTGGTGTCCCGCATCCGCACGTACGCGCACCCCTATCCAAGGGCGCGCGGGGCGCGGGAGCACACCCTGGGAACCTCACACCGGCAACAAGTGACGCTGATTCTCCCAGGTCGGACAAGGTACACAGTTTATTGTTTCAAGTCAATAGGCTATTTGGACTTGTACTCGTGTAAGTCTCAAACCCTAGTCGACTTCAACCTCGATTTCTCTCTCAGCTGGAAATACAGTTGGATTGGGGTTTTTTGTTCAAGTCGCTAGGGTATTTAGACTTGCAGCAGTCTAAGTCCCAAACCCCAGTCGACTCTATACATGTTTACTCCATTCATCCTAGCGACTCTAACGACTTAGCTATTTTTTGAAGAAAGAGTTATCGAGCTGCAATTTAGGTTCTTTGATTGGAATACTAGATGTCACCATACATTCAAATTCAATTGAATTCTCCAGGATTCCATGCAATAGAATTTTGGTTTAACAGCTTGAGTGTAGTGCATTATGATGTGGTTTTCCTTGGAAACGGGCTTCTCTCTGAAGTTGTGCCGATTGTTTTTTTATTTTTTCCATTGCCATAACTCAGATTGGATGATTTTTTTGGGTGTGTAGCTCCTATTTCAAGCTTGGTAAACTCCACTTACCCATTATAAATCACCAGTACCACCAAACAAGAACTAGAATTTTTAAATCTTTCTAATAAAAAAACATTGAAGCTTACGAAGTTATTTGATGTCAAATTTCTACTAACCATCCGTAGCAAAAGATCTTGAAATTAATATACTCGTCTGTAGCAAAACTTTGTGTTGGAACAAAAAATTCTGCCAGAGTTTTGATCAGGTAACGAAAAAGATCTTGAAATTAAGATACTCAATTCATCACTGAAACTGACTTTGAATTAGTGTCCCTTATTTGTTTTTTTTCCTTTGATTCCATGTTGTGCTCTTTTGTTTCCCTTGTTGACCCAAACTTCTTGATGTCAATGTCTTTGACAACCTCTCTAGCCACAGTACCTTCATGTAATTCAACCATGACATTTTCATTTAAGTTAACATTGGCCTACTCCAAAAGAACTTTAGAATCTGGCTCTGTATTGTCATGCTTAGTTGGCTGTAAATAAGGTACACTAGGGGTAGACAGGATGTTGTTCATAGTCTGTAGCATTAACAATAACCTCCATTGGTGAAGGATCATATAATGTCGTTTTCGGCACCATGTCTGTCAATGTGGGAAGTAATGTCGATTTAAATGGGTGCCTAGATTCAGAAGTAACAGATGAATCAGTAAACTCCCAGGCTTTGTAGTTGTAATCACAACCTTCTAATCCTCACTTGTTGTACTGATAGTTGATTTAATCTCTTCAGGCACTATTGATGGGATAAAATTGAGATTGACACTCTTTACTTTAGCAGTTGGATTAGGATTTAGCATTGGTGGTGACGGCTGTGATACCTTAGGCTAATGAATGTAAGTTGATTCATAACTACAGATATGTTTAGCCAGTCCATCAGAAGGTTGTTGCTACACTTCGTTCAATTGTGAATGAGAGTGTGCATGTTTTTGCATTTTTGATATGTTGGAAAAAGAAACCAGTGATGGGATCATTTTGTTAATAGGGTACAGTTGTGCAGAGGTGCAGGTGGATGGTGATTTGTAACTTTGCATCATAGTTGTTAAGTCTTCTAATGATTTCCATGTGTATCTTTCTACATTAGTCGCATGGTCAAATGCATCCTTGACACTGTATATTGCTATTGTTCTAGTCTTCTCCTTATTTCATTCCTTAAACCAGCTTTAAATTGAGCAATCAATCTATAAGGGTCTTAAATTGAGCAATCAATCTCCGACCAATGCTTTCAAATAGACAGATAGACAGACAAATAACACGATTTTTTTCCTGTGATCACTTTATTTCCTTTAATTTATGTGATGCAATTCCCTTTGGGTGTGATGCTCAAGAATCATATGCGTAACACTTATGGGAGAAGTAGCCGTGAAGCCAGGTTTAGGTCATAGTTAATTTTATCCAATAATAATACGTTATTAATCCTTGAGCATTGTTAATGACTAGCTTAGGAAGACTTGTGAAAAATATCCAGTTCTAGCTAGTCTTAGAGGCAACCCTCAAGTCTACCATAATTAGCTTTAACTTTAAGTTGAAGTCTAGCCTAAATCTCTTGTTTTTGTTTTATCAGTTATAAATGTTTGTTTTATCGGTTTCCCTTATTTATCAGTTACTAATTGTTTTTGTTTGAATACTAGATCTCAGGCACAGGCAGAGGTGATGGTGATGGTCGAATACGTGGACGGTTAAGAAAACGATTTGTTGTTCAAGAAGATCGTCCTAGCAGAGTAGCCGATAGACACGTGACAACATCGTCCCAACGGAGAGCTACAGAATAGCATGTCACCCCTCCACAGTCCATGTGGAGACTCCATTTGCGCCTGAGATTCATGCTCCACCTGTTCGGTCAGGTCCTTTGCCAATGTTAGAAGATGATGTGGTGGTAGATGACGAACTGAAGATGGCGGGGCTTATGTTTCAGTCGGGTGCCTCAGGTGTTAGCGAGATGGCTGGTTCCAACATGATGACTAGGCAGGGGATGTTGGTTTATGCCCTAGAGGCAAATCTATTTCTCCATGTATCATTATTTATTGAGGTATTTATTTATTATGTATTGTTAGGTGTAACGACGTACTAGATTGACCAGTATGAGAATACTACGTGGATCGTTACGTGAGTGTTATAAGTGATTCTCATAGTGATAAATGTGTCTGTTGTCCTTTGACTTGAAGTCGTTATATACCCTATATGAGGTGTTGTATATTTTGATACCGATAAACGTCATTCTGTAACAATGTGATTATAAAGTCGGTTATTGGATATGTCACGAATCATGCTAGGGGATATGAATGATGTAGATAGAATGTGTCCCTCCTACATAACATAAGTATAATATTTGTGGGCCCCTTGACGAGTAAGACTTAAGTAAATACATGGTTGTGCTCAAGTAAATCAATATGAGATATTGAGTTTATTTGTTTATTATATAAGTCTACTCGGAGATCAAGAAACCAAGATTGTTTAACAAGAATGACACATTCCATGCCTTGTGTTTAATTAAATATTAGGTCAAAGGGACAGGAACTATTTGGTCACAATCTGTTTTTTGTAATCACTAATAATTTCTATTACTTGGGTAACAATGATGTATTTCTAGATGTCGCTCATTGTTTATAATCAATTATATATTTGATATAGTAATTAATTATTGCTAACGTAGTTTAAGAACCTATTGGGTCACACACTTAGAATGAGTTGGACTGGAATTTATTTGAGTCATTAATCGGATTAATGTCCTAGTTAGACTAGGACTTATATAATGGCCGACCCATATCTCTTATATATATATATATATATATATATATATATATATAGGAGGTCTTTTTAATGAAAGACGAGATAGTGTTAGACACACAAAATGATTTAGAGTTTGGTGAAATACTAAATTTGTAGAGAGAAAAATTAGGGATTAGTTCTACGTTAGACGAAAGGTTTCTTACTTTGATTCAACAATTGTCTAGCACAGAATTATTGAATTAATCATGTTCAATTCATTTGTGTGGATACCATAGAGAAGCCGTGCAAATCGTTTGTTGCAGTGATTGTGATTCAAACGTGATTCTATTGAAGATTGATCGTTCCAATATTCAGGTATGTATCCTAAATCTAATTTATATTAATTCACATGGATCTTGGGATGGTTTCAAAATTAATGTTTTGTTATTCTACCTTGTTAATTTTGATTAAAACTCAACAGTGGTATCAGAGCTACTAAATTGGCCATAGTTTGGTGTAGAGAACTCGGAATTGAGATCCGTTTGGTGCGTTGAAAACTAGACTTCAAGGGTTTTCTAAACATACCTTATTTGTAATTTTCAGACTTATAAATCAGTGTAGGCATGTGTTTGAATTTGACAGAAATTATATAACATCAATTGGACTTTTGGACTTTTGGGTCATTGGGCTTTGGGCTCATTGTTCCCTTTTATATGGTTAATGTGAGGATGAGTTCAAAACTCATCTTCTCAGTTCTCACCCTTCCTTTCTAGCCGTGCATGAGGGAAGAAATTGTTTTTAATTTGGAAAACTTCAAAGTGGGTCCCACATAATGATATTTATCACACCTAGTTCATTTCCATGGATTTAGTCGACTGGTGGAGTGAAAAATTTGGGCGAAATGCTTATTCATATCCACTGATGTACGGAAGAGAGACTTTGTCTCTCATAATTTCAGATATGCTTCCATCCGTTCTCTCTTTCTTTTGATGTTCAACCCGCCTAAGAATATTGAGTACGTAATCAATCAAGGTTACAATACTTTGGTGCTTTGACGAGCCGACACCGTAGAAGTTGCGGGTTGACTCGAGGGTTTTTTTTTTATAAAAGGATTTTGGTGTGTTTTAATCAGAACAATTCCGTTAACTGGTACGTTACTATTTTCCTTATTTGTCTGTGTATGTAGTAATATATGCTAGAAAAGATGTTTCTATAGTAATATATTAGTTAACGGGTAGAAGATATACTATTTGTTAATTATTTTGAGCAGGTAGTTGGTATACGTGTTCGTAGTAAATAATTACTATGCTTAATAGGTAGAATAACCGATAAAGATAAAATAGGATGATACTGCAAAATGACAATTGTGACCCAAAAATTATGGAGTTATAATTATTAAATTTCCGAGATCTGATTCGTCTTATAATTGACTTTATGGAGTCAAATTGACGAAATAAATTATATGGATTATTGTAACTGACCCCTATAGTGTTTGTATATTTAGGGGATGATTATACCTTTGTAATTATTACGATACGATAATAAATAATTGTTATTGGATAACTGAAGACAATTTAATAATTACAGTTGTGGCCCAGAAGTGTTATAATATTATAATTAACCCTACAAAGTTAATTTGCATGACAGTTGAACTACCCGGCCCAAATAGGCCCAAGTTATATGTTACATGTTGGGCCCGTGGTCATTGTTAGAACAAGCGAGCATGGTATTGACCTTTACTAAGTAAGATGTCAGCGAGCTGGGGGCTTAACCAACGAGCAAACTTAAGGCGCGAGTATGATTTGCTATGCTCGCTAAAACAAGAGTTTGAGGCGCTTATGTCCGAGCAAGAGTTGTCACCGATTGAGGGCGGTTGTAATAGAAACTCTCCATTTAGACTGTTGTAGCTAGTGGGGGAGTTAATGGGGCAGTTAATGTGCCCGCCATTAAGGCCATGATCACTAATGGGCAGTTATGAGCGGTTGTGAACAGTTATGCTCTCTGGCAACTATAAAAACCCCGGAAAATGAAGGGGAAAGGTATGCAATTTGAACTCTCTAGCCGAAATTCTGCTAAAATATATTCTCACTAGCTTATCTGTGCTAATTCACACGCCGGAGGGCTTTCGCAGGGAGTGCCCCTGCCTAGTTCACGGTTTACTACTCTCGTTGCAGATTTGGGCTTTGAAGATTTGAGGATACGTTGAAAGCCACGTATCCAGATTGGGCTGGTCCAGTGCATCCAGAATATCTTGGACGCATCAGTTGGTTCCGTTGCCGGGAAAGGTAGCAGTTTTTGTCTTTTGATAACAATTCTTCGTCAGTCTTGACAATGGTTGAGAACGGAGTTAATGGAGTTAGTGGAAGTCGACGTGAGGAGGTGCAAGCCAATCCTAGTTTAAATCAATTGACTGGGAATAATGTTCCTCCGCCTCATGATGCACGCCACCAGCTCAACCAGAGGCGGGGAGTCGATTCATTGGCTAGGAGTCTTTGGCGGCGATGGGTGCAGCACATGAATTTCGAGAGGAGGCTGCGTCGAGGGCCATATACCAGGTCGGATGCACGGCTCAACTTACGCTTGATTGCGATGGGTAAGCCACCATTGCCCATTGAGGTGGACCCCTTACCAGCCCTGTCAGCTCCGAGCCAGGCAACAGGTGTTTCTCGCACTGGGGGTAATCAGATGAATCCCTTGGTTGTTTATTCTCAGCCACGCGCACAAGGAACTAAGGGACGTGAGCAGCCAGAGGGCAGTAAAGTCAGCCACAGAGTTGTGCCCAGTGTCCATTCGAGGCTAGGTCCGCGGGTTGGGGATGACTCGGCCCAATCTCGCCGTCGTCGACGTTCACCTTCCCCGCCAAGGTCGCATGCTCGCAGGTTTCGTTCACCCTCGCCGCGGCGGTCTCGGGCTCATAGTCGCCGCTCACGATCACCAAAGGGGTCTCATGCACACCGACGCCAAACTCCCTCTCCTAGGCGATCCCATCGGCACCTATCACATCATTCCCAAGGAGAAAGGGATTTGCATCAACCAGCTGCACCAGTTGTTCAGCTCGCTGAGGTGCCTCAGGCCCAGGTGGCGCAGGCCGTGGGGGTTACTCAAGCCGTTGGGGCTATGAGTCCCCCACAGGCCCCTCCTATGCCTGTGGTACAGCCTCAGCCCGGGGGTGGTTTGCCTACAACCATAAATATGCAGGATTTCGAGGAGCTGAAGCGCCGTATGGAGGCCTGGGAGCAAGGCAAGGCTTTAGATGGGAATTTCTTGGGTACGTCAGCCAGCCCGCTAGCTCCCTGGATTGAGAATGCTCCGCCAGCACTGGGACTTATATTCCCAAATATTAAGGAGTACACAGGCAAAACGAAAGCCAGGGATTGGTTGATGTCGTTTCAATCGCAAATTGGCCTGGTGACTTCAGATGAGGCTTTGAAAATTAGAGCTTTTGTTGGCGCTTTGTAGGGGAAAGCCTTGGCCTGGATGGGGGCTCTGCCACGAAGATCAATCAATAACTGGGCTGACTTGCGAACAAAGTTCTTGGCGGATTTTGGAATGGCGGGCACACTGGCAAAAACGAGGGCAGACTTGTCAAAGGTTAAGCAGGGAGCACATGAGTCTACAGCGAGCTATCTTGAACGGTTCACTAAGGTGTTGGAGCAGGTTCCAGGGCTAACCGAGCAGGAGGTGACCCTATGCTTTGAAACAGGTTTGCTGGAGGGTGAAGGTGGTTTGCGATCAGAGTTGAGCATGCGTGAGCCGAAAACGCAGGCGGAGATGCTTATGCGAGCACAAAAATAGTGTGCCGGAGAGACGACGAAAAAGGAGAAGAAAAAAGAGAGTAATGAAGCTGCTGGAAATCTCAAGGGAAATGTCTTGGCAGGGAATGGAGGTTATAATAAAAGCAAGTCCAGGTATGATCGGCCAAAGGAATTTCTCCGCGAATCAGATTTGACTCCACTCAACACATTACGCGAGGACATCATGTACGAAATAAGGGATGAACTTCCTAATCCACCTCGTATGAATCCAGCGACAGCTGGTGAACGGGACAAGACAAAGCGGTGTGCTTATTATGATGACTATGGGCATACCACGGAGGAATGCTGGCCGTTGAAGAAGGCCATTCAGAAATTGATTAATGAAGGGAGGTTGGACCGCTTCAAAAGAGATGGGGGAAATAGGGGGAATGCCCCCAGGAGAGAAGCCCCGCCGATTAGGGGGGTAATTAATGTGATAATGGATGAAGAGCCAACTCCAACCCAGCTGGGAAAACAAATATATTCTCTATCCAAAGTTGTGGATCGGCCTGCTACCTTGCAGGATGGCGAGCAAGCAATTCAATTTACACGCAGCGAGCTGGCGAGCAATGTGGCTAGCGAGCAGTCTTTGATCGTTTCGGCATTGGTAGATAGTTGGGTGGTGCATAGAATTTTGGTTGACAGTGGCGCGTGCCGGGATGTGATGTATTATTCCTGTTTCCAAGGATTGGAGCTGAGTGATGATCGGCTAAGGCCGTATGTCGGAGCATTGGAGGGGTTTACCAATCACAAGGTCCCGGTCAAAGGTACGATTGAGTTGGAGGTGTTCATTGGCAAGGGGAGTTGGACGCGGGCTGAGAAGATCACTTTCATGGTGATTGACTTGAAGTCCCCCTACAACATAATTTTGGGTGTACTGAGCATGGTAAAGTTTCAGATGGTGGCATCCATCCCGCATCAGCGGGTCAAGTTTTACGCCGACCAGGGAGTGGGAACATTAAGGAGCCAGCCTAGAGTGGTGCTCGAGTATGTACGTGATAGTCAAAGAAAGAAACAGAAGTTAACCTTGGAAGATGGAGAGCAAAAGCTAACTGTTAGTACCAAGGAGACATCTCACGTGACTGTGGGCCCATCTGTGGTTGCTATGGTGCAGGAGAATCTTGAAGTGGAGGCAAGCTCTATGCCGACATTGAAGTCAGGGGAGCAGGGTGAGAATGAGGTTGTTATGGTTACGTCTACGAGCCAGATTGTTGGTGAGAGCAATTCCTCCTCGCCGACATTGAAGTCGGGGGAGCAAGTTGCGAAACAAGATGAAGCTAGTGTGGAGGATGTTGCTAATCCTTTGCCGACATTGACGTCGGAGGGATTGGTGGAGCAAGTTGAAGTCATGGAGGAAGACCAGCTCGATAAGGTTGAGGACCGAGCTGAAGAAGAGGAAAAGGTGGAGTGTGATACACTCCAAATGCGAGATGAGCCAGAGTTCACGGCTCAAGACGAGCTCGAAGAAGTGGTCATCCATTCTGCCTACCCCGAGCAGAAGATAAAGATTGGCACGGCTTTGTCGGTGGAGGCTCGAGCAAATTTGATCAAGCAACTACAAGATAGCTTGGATGTTTTTGCTTGGCGGCTAAAAGACATGCAGGGGGTTAGCGAGACTGTGGCCTTGCATCAGCTCAATGTAGATCCAGCTTTCCGGCTAATTCAACAGCGACCCAGGGTTTATTCTGTGGAGAAAGATCAGGCGATCAAGGAGGAGGTTGAAAAGTTGCTGAAGGCCGACATAATCGAGGAAATACATTACCCAACTTGGTTGGCGAATGTGGTTATGGTTAAGAAGTCCAATGGCAAGTGGCGGATGTGTGTTGATTTCACGGACCTGAATAAAGCGTGCCCGAAGGATTGCTATCCTTTGCCACGAATTGAGAAATTGGTGGATGCTATAGCAGGGTTCGAGCTCCTCAGCTTTATTGATGCTTACTCTGGGTATCACCAAGTTAAAATGGATGAGCGGGATAAGGCTCTGACAGCTTTCCGAGCAGCAGGGGGGCTATATTGTTATAAGATGATGCTGTTTGGCTTGAAGAACGCAGGAGCCACCTATCAGAGGATGGTGAATAGGATATTCAGCTCGCAGCTCGGAAGGAATGTTGAAGCTTACATTGATGATATGGTGGTCAAGACTAAAGGGCACGAGCATACAGAGGACCTAGGGGAGACCTTTGCCAATCTCAGGGAAAATAATATGAAGCTGAATCCGAGCAAGTGCGTGTTCGGGGTGAAGGCGGACAAGTTCCTGGGATTCATGGTGACTGAGAGGGGCATTGAGGCTAATCTTGAAAAAAATCAAGGCGTTAGTCACTATGAAGCTTCCTCGCTGTATTAAAGATGTTCAGAGGCTTAACGGCAGGGTGATAGCCCTTGGTCGTTTCATCTCCAGGTCGGCGGAGAGGTGTTTGCCTTTCTTCAAAGTTCTCCGTGGAAATAAGGGGTTTGAATGGACGCCTGAGTGTCAGAAGGCTTTCGAGCAATTGGTAACGTATTAAGGGAGTCCTCCTTTGCTAAGTAGCCCGGTTTTCGGGGAGAAGCTTTTTGTGTGTTTAGCAGCTACCGAGCAGGCGGTAGCAGCTGTATTGATTAGGGAGGAATGTAATGTCCAGAAACATGTTTACTATGTCTCGAAAGCCCTTACTGATGTAGAGGGAAGATATTTTAATGCAGAAAAGTTAGCCTATTCGCTCGTTGTTGCTGCTCGGAAACTTCGAGCTTATTTTTCTTCACATTCAATTGTCATGTACACGAACATGCCTTTGAGAAAGATTTTGCACAAACCAGATACTTCTGGTCGGTTACTCACTTGGTCGATTGAATTAACCGAGTTTGATATTGATTATCAGCCTCGGCGAGCAATTAAGGCACATGCCTTAGCAGATTTTGTGGCCGAGACAAGCTTCAAGGACTCTGGCGAGGAAGTAGTCCCATCCAAAGCGGCATCGGCGAATATCCCAAGTCCAAAACCACGACCATGGTATTATTGGGAGCTTCATGTTGATGGTTCGGCTAGCAGATTTGGAAGTGGTGCCGGGTTGGTATTAGTCCCACCCGAGCAGGATGTGGAATTCGAGAAAGCATTACGCTTTAAGTTTCCAGCTTCTAACAATCAGGCTGAATATGAAGCGTTGATCGCTGGGCTTGAGCTCGCGCAGGATATAGGAGTGTGTGAAGTGATTGTATATTGTGATTCCCAGTTGGTGGTAAATCAAGTCAGAGGGAGATTTTAAAAGATTTTGATTATTGGGAATTGGTGCGAATTGCTCGTGAAGATAATATGCGGGCTGATTATTTGTCCAAGATGGCTGAAGATGAGATTCAGTCTTTGCACCCGGGAGTCATGATCGAGCATTTGGAAGTCCCAGTTATAGAAAAGGAGGTGATCATGGACATTGAGTCGGCTGCAAGATGTTGGATAGATCATCTTAAGGCATATATCGAGCAAGGGGCATTGCCCGAGGATAGAAAAGAGGCCAAAACTATCCAGAGGCGGTCATGCTGGTATGTCATTCTGGATAACATACTTTATAGGCGGTCTTACACCCGGCCTCTGCTAAGATGCGTGCGACCAGAGATGACGGAAGGTATTTTGGGGGAAGTACATAAAGGCAAATGCGGAGGTCACCCCGGCCATAGGTCGTTGGCAGAAAAAGTTTTGGCCGTAGGTTTCTATTGGATAACTTTGAGGCGAGATGCTGAAATGTATGTTCGCCGGTGTGACAAGTGTCAGTGTTACGCAGATATACCACGGTTGCCCTCCACCGAGCAAACTCCTGTAGTAGCTTTGTGGCCATTCGACATGTGGGGGATAGATCTAATTGGCCCATTCCCACTGGCTCGATCAAAGTTCAAGTATGCAGTGGTAACGGTTGACTACTTCACCAAGTGGGTGGAAGCTAAGCCTCTAGCGACCATCAGTGAGGTTAATGTTATTGATTTTGTTCACGAGCATATTTGGTGTCGTTTCAGTGTCCCGCGAGCAATTGTGTCTGATCATGAGACTCAATTTTCCGAAAAATTCTCCAAAGCATGCGAGCAGATGCGTGTGAAGCATTGGCAATCCTCAGTGGCGTATCCTCAAGGCAATGGGCAGGCTGAGGTTGCGAATAAGCAAGTTTTGCATGTCCTTAAACGAAATTTGGAGGATAGGGCATGAAGATGGGTAGATGAGTTGCCTTCGGCTCTGTGGGCGGTTAGGACAACGGTCAGGGGTCCAATTGGAGAGACGGCTTTTTCCATGGCTTATGGGTCCGAGGCTATGGCTCATGTGGAGATGTATCTGCCTAATCATAGAGTTTTGCATTACAATGCTGAGTCCAATAGTGCAGCTCGGGCAGTCGACCTGGATCTATTGGAGGAAAAACGGTTGGAGGCTAAGATGAGAATGGCCAACTACAAGCAGCGAGCAAAGGCCCACCACGATAAAAGAGTTCGTGTTTGATCGTTTGCTGTGGGCGATTGGGTCCTTTGTAAGATTGAGGCAACGGGTTATCGATCTGACTGGGGGAAGCTTTCACCAAATTGGGAAGGGCCTTTTCAAATCGTGAGAATTGTTAAAAAAAAGGCACTTATATGTTGCGGACGGAGGATGGGGACGAATTGAAACATCCATGGCATGCAGATCATTTGAAGAAATACTATTGGTGATTGATTTTAGCAGTGTGTAATTCTTTGATCAATTCTTCTATGGCAAATAATAATGGCAAAACTCGATTATGCTTTCAATTTTGTTTTGAAAGATGATGTTTTAGTCATTCGTTTTCTCTCGATTATTCTCTTTACCGAGCACAAGATCGTTTTTGCTTGCTTAAAGGGTTGGTGTTCGAGTTAAGTGTTTCCTCGATTATTCTCTTTTCTCGAGCATAAAGGGCTTTATGCTCGAGAAAGGAGTTGGGGTTCGAGGTGGCAGTTTTCCCTGTTCTCGATTATTCTCTTTTTACGAGCATAGAGAGGTTTATGCTCGTGAAATGAGTTGGTGTTCGGGTAGGATGGTTTGATTACTTGTGATTTCTTTTGTACGAGTAAAGGTTACCCTTACTCGGAAAGAAGTTAGACATGTAAAAATAGCACTTTTTAATTAAATCAGGAAGCATGCATGGTGGAATAAAAAGCATTCATCCAACAGAGTGAAAGCGATTTGCAAAAAATATTACAGACATAAAAGAAAGTTGTTTTGGAATCTGAGGCACACAGGCCATGGAAATATCTAAGAATCACCAAGGAGGGTTTGATTGGTTGGAATGGAAGCAGGATCGGCAGTGTTTTGATTGGTTGGATCTCCGTTTTCAGCTTCGAGGTTGATTACTTCATTGTTTGTGCCAGCGGCTTGGGGGGATAAGTTTTGATTTTGTGGTTTTCTGCCCGACCATATCTGCGTCATCAGCTCGCTGACGGTGGTCTCTGCGGTCGGGGGAGGGGTCCAGGTATCAAGCCCTTTCTGGGAGTCTAATTCGGCCAGAGAGTTGAGTTCATCCACTGAATACGGGACTAAGGCATGTCCCGGGCGAGCTGGCGAGCAGAAGGGAGTGTTGGTACCCCATGTTGCGAGCTGCTTTGGCCTGATGTCGAGTCTGCTGCAAGCTAGTTGTCGCAAGACATGGTTTACTCCCTGCAAGAAAAAGGGATATGCTTCTTCTTCGACAGCAGCCGCGAAGTCCTCTGAATTTTTGTACTCGGTAATGAGGTTTTCTTTTTGGACATGGGCTTGGACCAGCTCGACTTTCAGCTTGTTCTCTCTGGCGACAGCATCCTTTTTGACCTTCTCCAGTTCGCTGGTTGCTTCACGAAGGTCCTTCCTCACCTGCGTGATGTTGTTAAGGGCAGTTTCTTCCGATTTTTTGGAGAAAGAAAGGTGAGCGTCGAGGATCCTCTTTTCTTCCTCCAGTTTGGAAATCTCTGTGACCTTGGATGTCACGTTTTCCTCGCTTTCTTTCAATTCGGCCCTTAGCGAGTTGACCTGCTCTTCCAGAGTATTCTTCTCTGTGGATAGCGAGCTGGCGGTCTTCACGTTGTCGATCAAACGATCAAAGAGGAGTTCTGTCTTGCTGGCCATCTGGTAATTTAAGTAAGGGAGATCAGAAAGGAAAGAAAAGAATTCAGTATATCTCGCGAAGTGCAAAAACTGTTACCTCGGTCATGCACATCCCGATTTCTCCGATCAGGACGGTACTTGGGAGTTCAGTGCTTCTTCGGCGGATTCCAGTGTGCCGAAGTCTCTTTACCATGCCTAGCCCGATGCTAGCTGCATGACCACCTCTCTTGTTGGTGTTCAGGTTCGCCAGGTTGGGGACAACTCATATCTCGGAAATGAGCTTGGTTGTAAGTTCGCGAGTTTCCGGCATCTCGAAGTTCTCCCTTTGCTAGATGGGAGCTTGAGAACTGGAAGCTTCAGCGGGCTCACTCTGGTCGGTTCTCGAGTGGGTTCTCCTTTCTAGAGGAGAGATTGGAGGAGGCCTCTTTTGTTGCTGTTGTTGTTGCTGCTGAGGTTATGGAGCGATTGGCGCCGGGATCACGGGAGCTGGGATGATGGGGGCTGCTGGTGTATGGGAGGTAGTCGCTGTTTGGCTTGGGATAGGAGCTCGGGTAGTTCCTCGCCCCGTGTTAGTAGTTGGAATGGTAGGGAGGCGAGCTGGTTGCTGCCCAGCCATTTGGGTGTTTCTTCCCACAGCCCCTCTCCTCATGGCTTGCAAAAATCTCTGGGAATCTTCCATTTGTCTCATATTTGCGAAGTAAGTTTCGAGTAAAAACATTAGAAGATGTGGAAGGGATTAGCAGTACTAAAGCAAAGAAAAGAAATCATGCAAACCCGAAAGAGAAAAGGCAGGAGTGCAGTTTCTTCCGAGCTGAAGGCATCTCGGACATTCACTTGGGAAATTTCCCCCATGACAATTTCCCCAGAAAGGGTGTGGTGTTTCGGGTTCGAGGACCGTTTGAGGCTCACAGCCTTGCACAGGCCAACTTATGATTCCAGCTTGGCGCAGCAGAACGAGGTCGGAAGTCAGGGTTACCCAGTCCAAAACCAAGTCCTGCCCTTGTTTCCCATCTTTCACACCAAGGAGTTTTCTGAATGCTTTGGCGAGCATTGGTTCACCTGCTCGGAACGCTTGTTTGTCATACTTGGCTATGGATAAGTTTTCAAGGTAGGGAGCAAAGGGCCAACCTACGCGAGACTCCATGAGCAAGGCCTTGGAATCCCAGGCATCAACCTTGTTCGGATTGTCGGATAGAAGCTTAAAGTAATTGGGATTGGAACGACCAGAAATGTGCCCAGTTTTCTTGTCTATTGAGAAAAGGAAGAATTTCCTGAAGAGCTCCATGCTCGGTTCGAAGCTAAGAAGTCTGCAAGCTACAATGTACGCAATGAGGAACCTAATTGTGGTTAGAGTTAGGTTACAAGGAAGGGCATTGTTTATCAGAAGGAATTCGACAAAGAAGGGATCCAGGGGTAAACGGAGGCCGACTAAGAAGAAATCAAAGTAAAAGACCATTCGGTCTCTCTGAAAGTTGTGACCGGCTTCATCAATGTCTAGGTCGAAGGCTCTAACTCGATAATCTTTGGGGTTCATACCTAACGAGTAGAACCAGCTTGATACATCGTCCTCGCTATTTAGATCATCCCAGGCAATATAAAAGGGGTGCTAGTCGAGGCAATTTGTTTTCCTCGATCTTGGTTTGCTGGCCTGCTAGAATTGGGGGGATTCTCGGTTACTTGCTCGATGTTGTGTTGGGGTGCTCGGGAACGCCTCTGACGGATAAGTGGGGCTTCTTCTCGTTCAGTTCCTTCTGAGCTTGAAGATTCAGCGTGAGAGCTTTCTTCATGTTCTTGAGGGGCTCCGTGGTCGTATGCTTTTCCCTCGATCTCAGAAGGTGTTCTATCATCCGAAGACATCCTACAGTAATCGAGGAATATAGGTTAGACCCTGCTCGGGGTGAAAAGAAGAAATAATTAAAAACCCGTGGCAAGCTAGGGTTTATCCTTAAACCAGTGAGCGGGGCACTGGTTAGGACGTTCCTCGATTCTGACTGGAAGTGGATTTAGTCTACACAGGGTTTATGGGCATGGAAATCTCAAAAAGAAGAAATCAGAAAGGATCAAGCAAAGGAATGAGGGTACTACAGTTTTGAATGGGAAGATTAGAGAAGGTGTTCAGACCCAGACGAAGATGGCGAATCTTGACAGAAAATAAGAGAAAAAGGGAAAAAGACTCAAGCAAATTAAAAGAAGCATTCAGAAAGAAATAAGCGAGAGATAGATGCCTTACCTGTTGCTAGATGAAATGAATCGGTGCAACTGGGACGGATCGTGAAAGCCTTGGAGGTCTTCCGGGAAATTTCGCAGTCGGAGGTGAGACGCCCTTGAATCTTTTATATCTCAAGAAAACGATTTCAGGGTGTTGAAAGTTGAAAATGAAGAGGGGGTTCGGTTTTTATACCATTGGGTAACCGTCGTTTGATACACATTCATCATTGTAACTCAAGGATCGAGGCCACATTTAATGTTGCATAGGGCAATGCGCCTGGAAAGTGTATTAGCGGCGGCTGACGGCTCGTATATCTAGAAGGCTTTTTAGTTGTCCTTCGTATTTAGAATTCAACCGAAAGTGACTCATTATAATTATTGAGAACCAGGATTTGGAAAAGGGTGTGATTGGGAAATTTCTGCTTCTCCTCGCTCCGAGCATGAATACTCGATGAATAAGGAGTAGGGGGCTACTGAACTACCCGGCCCAAATAGGCCCAAGTTATGTGTTACATGTTGGGCCCGTGGTCATTGTTAGAACAAGCGAGCATGGTATTGACCTTTACCAAGTAAGATGTCAGCGAGCTGGGGGCTTAACCAACGAGCAAACTTAAGGTGCGAGTATGATTTGTTATGCTCGCTAAAACAAGAGCTGTTACCAGTTGAGGGCAGTTATGTCCGAGTAAGAGTTGTCACCAGTTGAGGACGGTTATGTCTGGGAAACTCTCCATTTAGACCGTTGTAGCTAATGGGGGAGTTAATGGGGCAGTTAATGTGCCCCCCATTAAGGCCATGATCACTAATGGGCAGTTATGAGCGGTTGTGAACAGTTATGCTCTCTGGCAACTATAAAAACACCGGAAAATGAAGGGGAAAGGTATGCAATTTGAACTCTCTAGCCGAAACTTTGCTAAAATATATTCTCACTAGCTTATCTGTGCTAATTCACACGCTGGAGGGCTTTCGCATGGAGTGCCCCTGCCTAGTTCACGGTTTACTACTCTCGTTTGCAGATTTGGGCTTTGAAGATTTGAGGATACGTTGAAAGCCAGGTATCCAGATTGGGCTGATCCAGTGTATCCAGAATATCTTGGACGCATCAACAGTAAAGTATTAAATTAGGGAATGATATATTATCCCCTGCGTATTAAAAATATCATTGTGGTATTGTAATTGACGTTACAGAGTCAAATAGAGTTTTAATGGGTTCATGTGAGTCTTGGGATAAATTCCTATGACTTTTCTTGCTCGTCGGGTCTCAATTGGGAGATTTCGAGATTTGGTCGGGTGAGACCGGAATTGGTGAATTTGTATATTGATTGGGTTTAGGACTCCAATTGAAGTCCTTGAGTGAGACTAACATGAGAATATTGTTAGTTAACAAAATAAAGTTGTTTGAGAATTTGGGAAGCAAAGAAAAAGAAAACAGATTTTGAAATGGGTGCAGTCCCTGTTTTAGGCATTTTTCCGAAAAATACTGTAGCAATTCTGTATGTGATAATTTTCCAATTTCTGGATATGTTATACCTATACATGTTAGGTAACTCTCTGTAAAGTTTCATTAATTTTCTAGTTAAGGAAGTATTTTTCATTAGTCACGGATCATGGCTGCGACAGTGAGACAGTCACAGTGAAAACAGATTTTACCATGGGATTGAGGTGACCGTATTATAAAGAATACAAGTCCAAATGGAGTACTTTAAAGTTCTAAATTATAGTTTCAAGAGTCTAGTTTCTGAATATATAAAATTCATGAAATTTGGAGTTGTGTGGAATTAATGGTTGAATTTACAAGTTGACTGGGTAGAATGTATAATAGCAGGAAATCAGATTTTAGACTTGAACTTGAAGTGACCATGACTTGATGAATACAAGTCTGAATTGAGTGTTTTAAAAGACTAAGTTATAGTTTGAAGAGCCTAGTTTCAAAATATGTAAGGTTCATGATATTTGAAGCTATGATGGGTTAATGGTTAAGTAAATAACTTAGCTTGGTTGTATACTAGAATATGAAATTCTATGATTGATTTAGATTATGACTAAATGCATAATTCCTACCTTTGTTGAGATTTGTATCTTGTATGCGTTTGAGAATATGACTCCTGAAGCATATATATTTCCTTTGATTACTTGGTGATTTCATTGGTGTTGATTTCCTGACTTGTATTTAAATTGTATTCCATTAACAAGTGGAACTGCGAACTTGAAATCAACTTAGGCTACCAATTCGTACTTGACTTAGTAACTTGTGAACTAGGGTTCCTAAATGGAACGAGAACCTAGAAATGCCTTCAATGAAAATGTAGAATGAGACCCTACGACTCCTAGAATCCATTGACTATATTACTAGCTTTTGGACCTTGACTTGAATAGAATGGACAACTTGACACTTGGGATTTTAGAGACTCAATGAGCTCCAATTGTGGTTTTGTGATTATTGTAATAATGTGCATAATCGTATGAGTTTAGTAGATCTTTATATCTACTTGAGAATTTGCAAGTAAACATCTACTTGTGCATTGCATATAAGTCCAGCTGGCATTACTTGAGTTTTTATGTTGATGGTGGGACGATGCATTGTCTTCACGAATTATGGGATTCGTGGTTGCAATGTATCGCCGTACCGGATTCTGTTCACATACACCTCCACTGCTAGCTACAGTGGGGAAGTAGCCCCATTTGTCTTAACCAAAAGAGCGCATTGGCTAGCGCTATTTTCCCGAGTATAGAGCTCGGACCCGAGAAGAGAGCTCGGTACTTTGATACCCGATCACGGGTATCACTGGCACGATATGATTAATATTTGTGATTGCAGGAGCAACACAACGACATTGATTCGGTATTCTCTCTTAAACCTTTATGTGACTTACTATGAGCACTTATGTGATAACAAAGTGTTATATGAGACATGAAATATAAATGACCATGTTTGTATTGATTGTGAATTAATGAGAGGCTTGATATGTATATATGTAGATACATATACTTATACTTGAGAATTCCATGAATGACATAAAGTGTATATATATATATATATATATATATATACATTCCTTTATATATGTTGATTCTTTGTGAAATGTTTTCTGACTTATTTGGTTTGTTTATGATCAGGGAATTTCACCCTAGTCGTTTGGACAGTTTAGTACATGAGCAGAGAGGTTATCTTGAGAAGTGTCGAGTATACAGCACGTCTTCGTGGGTTTTGGTCGTAACAACACGATGACATGTTTTATTATAACAATGTTTCATTTATGATCTGTTGTTTGTAGTAGCGTACTGAGTCTTTATGACTCACTCCGTACTTTACTTTCCAGTGTGCAGTTGTTTGTTATCTATGTTGAGACCGAGTAGATCCCGTCTGTAGCAGAGCCACGTGGATCGATAGTTGAGTTGAGGTCGTGATATCCATGTAGTTATCTCCTCCCGAGCTTTTGCTTGCGGAACCTAGTCCGCTTATTTCAATATTTATATGTGTGTCCTTTTGCTTTGTTGAGGACAATATTTATTTTGTAAAGTTATATAAGCTTTACAGTCGGGTAGATTGTTCTAGTATTGTTGTATTATTCCTACAGTTGACATTTGTAGTTGGGCACGAGTGCTCCAGAGTATAGTAAAGTCAGTTGTACCCCGGGCAGTAGTAGCTTCGGGGATTTCATTATTCTAGTTATCATAGTTGTTGTTGTTGTTACCCTGGTATGCTTTAGCCGTGGGTCATTGTTATATCAGGTTGGTTTTTGATGGAACGCCGACCTGGAGTGCCGATGGTTAGTTCTGCATCTGCAATGTTGCGGCACGCGAGTTTCGTTTTCACACCTCGTAAGGCAAGGCCTTTCTTGGTTTCATTTGTTTCAGTATCGAGCTCTTAAGCTCGAGGGCTTGTTCTTTAACGCTTCCGCATCTTCGAAATTTTGAAATACGTATTTTAGTACGGCTTCTTGTTCCTGTCTAGAGCTTGTTAGCTCAAATGTTCCACTTGCACTTTGTTTTAGCAAGTGTTTGTCCTCTCTTGTGTAGTTCCAGTGGCACGACCTCGAGATTTTGTGCTGGAATCCGGGTCAGGTCGTGACAGTGATTTTCGGAATTAATAGGACGGGCTCTCGCATCTTATCCTATAATTCTAATGATCATCTAATGGTTCGCTACGCCATTAAAAGCATGAAGAACACACAATAATCATCAAGCGCATGGGTAATACTTCGCAAAAAGAAACTCTCTATATTTTTCTACAAGTCACGTTGGTAGCTGAGACAAATAAAATTGGTTAACTACGGGCTCTCGCATCTTATAGTCAACCCTAACCTCCCCGACCTCACGAATGGCTAAGGTGGTTCGATCGCATGTCAAACCGAGTCTCACAATGGCTATCAATGTGTGTCACAAATCACCAACTATTAAATTGATTGGTCCGAAAATAAAGGTAGCTCTCACGGATCCTAAATATTTCTAAAATCATTTAATTATTGGTCAAATAATTAAAAACATTAAATTCACAAAATAATAACCAACATGATTGTTTACTAAATAAAGAGATAAATTAAATTAAAACACTACATTGAACATAGAAAAACAATTGCATTTCTATAAATATTTTAAGCACAAACCAATTCAACATTTACAAAATTAATCAACCCAAGAAAATACAACAATATCGCAAAAGATAGATTGAGATTGCTCGAATCCGGGGTTGAAATCTTTTGCAAATGCGTCTTTGTCTCTTGACTTGAAGCTCCAAACCTTCAATGGTGATCAAGCATCGGAGGAATTGGTGAAATTTTTGGTGAAATGGGGCTGATGCCCCATTTTGGGAACAAAGTCCCGAAATGGGGACTTGTTCTTTTGAAAAATGAGACTTGTTGGAATTAAAATGGAGAAGCAGCAAAGGGCACACAAGGCAGGGGTAAAATGGGCAGTGCAATGGAGTTTTAGGGGCTATTTAGGAAGAAAATAAAGGGCTGGGCACGGCTGGCAAATGGGCAACCCAGGTGGTGGTTCGCGGGTCCAACCCATGTGAAGAGGGAAGTGGTTGTGAGGAAATGAAGAGATCTGGGTCGGGTTGAGTTGATCCACCAAGAGGGAACCGCGGGCCAAACCAGTGGATAAGGCGGCCAGATGGGCGACACGTGGACAGCTAAGCAGCCGACAACGCAAGGAGAAGAATCTGGACTTGGCACCGGCTTCCCTGCAGTTCTAATATTTACTCCGGTGCCCCTGAATATTCTGGAATTGGCAATGTGGCGACCCGACCCGGATCCCAAGACGAGACCCTGAGGTCGTGCCACCAAAAGCAAATAACAACAAGCAAACAACAAATAATGGGTAAGGCTATAACAGCGATACGTCAACGACTCAACAATTGCGGAAGCGAATAACATAATGGAGCCCGAGCTAACAAGCTCCGAAATACAAAATAACCTAAGAGATAGTAAATCTCTCGGTCCAAAAATTCAAAGCACGTGACGCAACATTAGACACGTACAACAAAACCACCTGTTACAGTTTTATAAACATTTAAAACCAAGTCATCGGCGACGTTACAGCCAGAACCCAACATTAAACTAAGTCTACAACTCTAGTCTACACACTCTACGGCTAAACATGCCGGAGTACAACATAACCAACAATATAAATAACTTTAGATTGATAGGATTAACATAATAATAACAACATGGCACGACTAACAGTTGTCGGCTCATAAAAGACAAAGTAATAGTTTAACAAAGGCATGAACCAATTCAATAACACAATTCTTACTACCCAAAGTGAAGTTTATATAACTTCACTTCCCAAACGTCCTTTCCGAGACCAAAGCTACAAAAATAATAATAATAACAACCTTCACAATAACCTCACGTTCTATCGTAGACTCGGCGGGTTCCTTCGAATCACTAGCTCGGCTCGAATCTAAGGAAAACAAGGTAAACAAAGTAAGTCATAAAGACTTAGTAAGCTACTAAAGATGCAATGTCATGACATGACATTATTCTCAAGTAAAACATGCATGTATCATGTCATACCCATAATTATATCATTTCATGGAATAGTCCTCAACACAAACCGAAATCTATCAATAGTCACATAGAACATCATTTTGCATAATTCATCATAAAGTAGTTCATATCAATAGAATATGATTATCAATTCCAATATGTATAACATGTTATCTTCATATTGTAACGTTCATCAAATCATCATCCACATAACCCAATTATACCATGAGTCTCATATTTAAGTAATTAACATAATTCATATAATAATTCATATAGGGGAGACTATGGTTTCCATTCCAATCATGAATAACATGTTATATTTCTAGTATAACATTATATCAAAAGTCATCATTTCATTAGCATGTTATACTTCTTATCATAACATTTCATCAAGCAATCATCATCTCATGTAAATCATATCATTAGCCACGTAGCACAACAATTCATACAAGTGCTCGTAAAATAAACCACATAAGAGAGAAGATGATTTCTTTTCCGTTTTCGCCATGTAGCTCCTGCAAAAACACGTGCCGTTAATAGTGTCCTTGATATCCCTTTCGTGGTATTATTGACTTCCCCGAGACATTTCCCCCGCTCGGGTTCTATAGTGATCAGAGTCATGTTTACTTACTACAACTAAGATCGACTACTTCCCCACCGTGGCCATCGATGGAGGGGTGTGTGCAACCCGGCACAACGATCCATTGCAACCACGAATCCCACAATTCGTGAAGACAATGCATCGTCCCGCCAAATACTCAAACTAAAATGACGCCAGTTGGACTCAAACGCAAGAACATGTAATCTATACTCAAATGCTCACCAAGGAAAAGTACAACATAGCGCACTAATCCAATCAAGTAGACATTTACTTATAAATCATATAGTTATGCATTTCTATGCTAACTAACACATAAACACATTAGAGCAGTATATCAAGTCTCTAATACCCAAGTGTTCTTCATACACTTGTAAACGCCAGGAGGCTTAACCTCCATCAAAACTACCCCAAATTCCGTAGGATCTCAATATGTAATTCTCTACGTTCATATTAATCTCGTAATCGACTCCGTTGAGTCATTTCTATTCTTTCTAAATTCGAAGGCGTGGAAGCTATTTGCATCATAACCCTCATATTGTTCATTAGCTAATATTCATGGCTAAGTTCTCAAGGTTAACAACATTATGTAACCCGACATTATCCATACCTTCCCAACAAAATCCCCAAAACATGGTTCATATATCAACACTTATTAATTTGAGCCAATCATCACATTTCAAGCATTTATCTCGAGATAGAATTTAATCTAGCATGCTTTCACCCAAAATAGACATTTATCTAATATTCTCACAACCAAGATGTAAGTTCATCTAATATACTCACAACCTCAAATTCATGAAATAAAGTTGAACAACATACTTTTATATTCATGAAAATCAACTCAATCCATTAAAGCCAAACATTACCTTAAAATCATATAATTCATAATAATAATTCATTTATCATGCTTACAACCAAAAAGGAGAGTTTATCTTGCATACTACCAAACCTTAAACATGTAACCTTGTGTAATTCCAAGAATTCCAAATATTCAAATAAAATCCCCAAAACATGTTTCATAACACAAGTAACCCAATTACTATATAAGTATCATGTCAATCCCTAGGTTTCTAGGAAATATATAACCATCATGTCAAAGTCCAAGCTTACACAATGAACCTTCATAACATACTTCACAAATCATAGAAATCAACCTACACATGATTCTTAGCAAATTCACTCTTAACTCAAAATAAAATCACACAAAGCATGCATGTGTACTCATTGACCTCAAATAGCAAGCCCTTGTTTTCCTTAGGGTCAATGAGCACAAAAATCAAATAGGAGGAGTATAGTAGCTTACCTACAATCAGCACTTCAAGCAACAAAACAAACATGCAATTGGTGGAAAACTTTCTCCTCATCCTCCTCTTCACTTCTATGCTTTGGATTTGGAAATGGAGCTCTCAAGCTTTGGAATCCATGGATGAACTCTCAAGAACCCTAAGAAAACTCTCTCAAACTCCCAAGAAATGCTCTCCACGTTTTTTGAAAGAGTTGACTGCAAATGGAGGCCTAGTGGTGGTATTTGGGTTCCCAAAGGTTGAAAAGGTGAGTGGGATATGTGACCAATGCATGTTGAGGTCTTCCCAAGATAAAATGTCAACCAACCCACTTAAAATTCAAATGGGTGGTTAGGATGTAGTGGATGATAGTTTGGATGATTTAGGAATGGTTTAGGATGGGTTTGGGTAGGGTTAGGATAGCTAATTTGGTCAAACAAGCAAAATAGCCTGTAACAGTGAAAGGGTACCTTGCGGTCGCATGGTGGGATAGAACATGCAATCGCATGCTAGGCAGCTTCAGCAACTTCAAGTTTCTGCTCACCTTGCGGAGGCAAGGTCCAAACCCCCTTGCGGCCGCAAGCCCTCTAGTGCACGAAAGGTCTAGAATTCAACCTAAAATGACCCCAAACTCATAACCAAATCAAACAAGGTTCAAACCCCATCCAAAGTGGGTTTAGAACTCCCACAGAACACCCACAAACAACTCCCGAAAGAACTTGGATCAAAACCGGAGCGAGGCAAACAACTTGCTAACGAACCGACGAATGAACTAGCGATCGAACGAGCAATACCATGAGACTTAAAGCAAGTCAAGATGCCAATGAATAAGATTAAATACTTCTAAGAAGTTAAACAATAGATAGGAGAATAAGGGCTTCCGAAGACGAGACGATCTCAAGACTAAATCTCGAACTACGCGATAAGAACGATTGTCATCCTCAAAGCGTCGAAACATCACTAGACTTAAGGAATGCATCCAACTAGAAGTCTAATACATGACAGTTGTAGTGAACAACTATAGGGCTTCTCTTAATAGTGTTTTGGTCTGAATGTGGTCTCTCATACACATATAGATACTCTCACAAACCAATCGAGAAATCAACGAAGGAAGAAATACGAGTATCGCACACAATACAAGTTAACCAGGAATCGAGGTATTACAGGCGCCGCCTTCCAGCCCTTCCCAGGCTTTGCAAATTAGTCCTCTGTCAGCCCCATTTGCCTTCGTTAGCCTGATTTTGCCTTGAATTACTTAATGAACTTTGTCCAAATAATTTCCAATTCAACTTTAAAGCCTGGAATTGCCTCAAACTTCATGCTAAACACCATATAATTGCTTGATTATGCATGGAAACCTACATTAAACACAAAAAACGTAAATAATAATATTTCCAAAGCATAATTAACTCAAAAATAGCACAAAATAGAAGAAAATTCACGGGAAAATTAGTGAAAATCTTGCACTCATAAAAAATAATAGCAAATACTGAATATTAACTAACAAGTACAAATTGGACTTCATGTACACAACTGATGTGTTCACTATAGGGGACAAAAACTTTCCCAATACAATATACCAAATTTCTAGACATTATGACACTAGAAAATTTAAATGCTGTTGGATTACTAGGTATGTTTCTCCTACCATTTTAATTGTTAAATAGATGTATCATTAAATATTTGAAGCACAATATATATTCCTAGATCTGAAAAACCAATTGATTTCAATTGCAGATGTTTTAGGCAAGGTTGTTGGAAAGAGATATTTGAAACATCAAACAAAAGGCAGGTCAAATGCAAAATACATCGACATTGAGCTGGAGGACCTAGAGTATATCCTTCAACTTTTGAGTTGAAATCTAACATTAAATTTTGTGTTAAAATGTGTTGATTGCTTTATCCATTTAATTGCAGGAAGAATATGCTAAAATGCACACTGTGGGGATGCTTATGCTGAAGAAATTTTGACACATATTGAAACGTTAACCAAAGATCCACTGGTGGTGTTGATTCACTTATACAAGCCAAAAACATTTCAAGGTAAAATATTTCCTCAAATCATTTAGTAAGAACATGGAAATAATTTTGTTAAATCTGACAATTTTTGAATAATCTACAATCCAGGACAAATAACTCTTTCCAATGCCTTCTATGCTACTAAAATAATAGCAGATTCAACAGTGCCCAAAATTGAAGAGATGAAGGTAATGTCTACAAGTAACTATACTTTTTTGAATAATGTTACTTGGTGATGATGCAACTTATTAGTTACTAGTATGTGTGCCCGTGCCATAGGCACGATATCAGTATAGAAACGTTATATAATGAAGAGAGAAATGATACATAGAATATAAGGCACATGTATTTTAAAATGAATGGAGTAATTCTTGCCATAGGTGGGATTCACGAAATCTAGCAATATCTTGGCCAATTGTTAACTTTTTAGAAAGACTTAATCCTGACCAGTAGTTATGTTTTGTAAAAATGAATCCTGGTCAGTAGTTAACTTTTCAGAATGACTGAGCTTAATTATAATATAGATAATACAATATTTAAAATAAACAAATTAGTATTCAACATAATAAAATCAAATATCATTCATAAATGAAATAAATGACTTAATAAAAAAAAATTATCTGATTTTATTAATTAGGTCATTCCTTGAAGATTCAAATTCATTAGAGAAAATTGCACAACTTTCCTCCATCAATACACGAGGTGGGACGGATGAACTTGAAAGTGGAACCATAGAAGTTAATTCAGTTGCTGATATAATATTATGTACCCATGTTCTATGCACATTAACAATTGAACATTATTTAATTTGCAAAACATTGTCTACCCTTTACACAAATAAAAACAACTAAGATTAGTATAGATTATTATAACAAATGTAATTTGTCTTTTTGAAGGATGGCTCCTATTGGGCTCTTGGCCAAATTTCAGAGTTGATAAAAGATGGAAATTGGTCCTATAACAGTTGTAAGAAATGCAGAAAGAAACTTTTCATTACAACAACCGGGCATGTTTGTGAATCAAGTAAAAGGGTTGAGACTAATGTCATACCAAGGTACACGGTTAAGGTCAATGTCCTTTCCGAAAACAATTGTGCAAAATTTAAAATGTGGGATAAACCTGGGAAACACTTCTAGAAAAGACGACATTACAATTAAAGGAGAAAATATGCAAGGTAAGCCGTTACTTTAAAAAAAATTCAATTGTTCAAGTCTTGATTTTTGACTAATAACACCTTCCTTGCATACATGAATAGAAAAATGCAAAAGAAAAGAACAGTAACGATGTTGTTTTGAAGGATACCTATCTTGATAAGATCGAGTCCTTAGTTGGACGAACAACACTATTTAAGGTGAGTGTAAAACAAGAAAATATTACAGGTGCCGAGACATATTATTATGGGAGCCGTGTTTCAACCGATGAGAAATTTATTGATAAGTTTAAGGAAAAAACGTTGGCATCAAAAGGGTAAGTACAAAAATTACGATTTTGATGCAAATTTAACATATAACAATTTAAAACGATTAACTTACTTTTGATTTTGATTAGAAAAAAGATGTTCTATCAGCACTTATTGAGGCAGGTGAAGAAGTCATAGAGGTATTAAGTATTTTAAATATAAATGAAATTTACACTTATATATATTTAAATGTATATCGATTTAATTATATGTTTGTTTATGAAATGACATTATAGATAAACAACTCCGTGAGCGATAGTGAATATACAACACCAAAAAGTGTCTCCAAACGACTTCTTTTGTCAAGCGAGGACGCAACTACAAGTTGCAGAGTTGGGGATGTGGATTCATCAACAAAAAAACAAAATCAAGTTGAGGATGGTGGTTCGTCAACGAAAGTTCAAGTCATGAAGTGTGACAAAATCATTAAGACAGAAAAGTATTAAGGGTGAATTTGCTGAAGAACAGTATTGGAGCATATCTATTTAAAAGTTGTATCTTTTGATCCCTAGAGTTGAACTCTTATTATTAGGGAATTTTGTTTTGATGTGATGGGTTGTTTTCAGATTTTTATTTTACTAAATTGCATATGATAAGAGTAGTGGGTATCTAAGTTTTGCAAAAACTATAAACAACTCTATTTAAAACTTGCAACTTTAATTTTTTCCAACTTATTGTAACAATTTTAGATAAAATGTTATTCAAAGAGAAAATGGATACTACGATCATAAAACATTGTAACAACATCAGTTACAAACCAATTTAAAAGTTGATGACAACAAGGAAAATTATTTATAAACAATACTATAGTAAATAAAGTTGCTATAAATATGACTAAAACACCAATAAGGAAAATTATTAATAAACAACACTTCAAAAGAAACATTTGGTTTATTTCTGGCTTCATGATTAATAAAAATATAAGGGCTAAATGCACCATTAGTCCCTGAACTTTGGCCAAAATCATCATCAGTCCCCCAACTTTAAAAAGTTTCACCACTAACCAAAGTATGCCTTTTTTGCTCATCGGAGGTCCCTAGCCCTAATGTCGTTTGTGTATTTCCATTAAGTGAGCATGTGCCACTCACATGCACAACATAAGGGGGCCATGTATAACATCATCAAAATAAGGGGGCAATGTGAAAATTTTAATACCATTTTCTCCAATCAGGGACTGATGTGAAAATTTTCAATTAGCATTTTTTGATGGTATTAAAATTTTCCAATTAGTGTTTTTTCTCTCTCTTTTCTCCCCTAGTTCGCTCTCACCCCGTCTCCACCCAGCTTCATCCTTCTTCTTCTCTCTCTCACGCTCACTCTTCCCTTCATCTCCTTCCAACCCCTGCTCCCAAAAATCACCCAAATCCGGTGAAGGCAACCTCAAAATCTAGTCATGCCATCTAACTCTGGCTGCAGACCCAACCTCGTCATCTCTTTCCATGGCAACCATAGCCACCATCTCCAGCCAAAGCCCCCCCAACAGAGCCGGCAAAGCTCCGCCTTCTCCAAACGAGATTGCTCTAGATCTTCTTCTCTCTCTCACGCTTACTCTTCCCACCATCTTCTTCCAACCCCTGCTCCCAAAAATCACCCAAATCCGGCGAAGGCAACCTCAAAATCCAGTCATGCCATCTTCCTCTAGCTCCACACCCAGTCTCGTCATCTCTTTCCATGGCCACCATAGCCACCATCTTCGGCCAAAACCCCCTTCAACAGAGCCGGCAAAGCTCCGCCTTCTCCAAACGAGCTCGTTCCAGATCTTCATCGCCATCACGCACCATGTAAGGCCGACCTCTTTCATGTCCTCTATCCACACCCATCATAATCGCTGACACCATCTATAAACCCAACCCCACCATAGCCCCTAACGACTTTCTGCTCGCTCCAGCTTCGATTCCGGCCTACAGCATTCCGGCAAGTGGGTGGTGGAGAATTTGGTGGCGGAGTTAGGTTGTGAGGCTGGAGGCGTAGCAGAGAGAAAAAACGGAGGATGTGGTGGTGGTGGAGTGGAGATGGGAGAGGGTTGTGGATGGGATGAGCGCGGTGGTAATGATGATGCTGTTGTCGCTGCCATTTTTTGAGAGAGAATGAACAGACGGGAGAAATGACGAAGTGTGTGTGTGAGTGTGTTTGAGGGGTGAGGTGAAACAATTTGTCAATGGTTCTACACTTGGCCACCAGACGGGAGAAATGATGGAGAGCCTAGGTTGGGGAAGAAAAATGGTAAAATTTCAACACGAGCCCTTATATTTTTCAAACTTTTAGGATCGTCCTTCAAGTTTATAAGTTATCAAATTACAATCTTTTTTGGTGCACGTGGGTAGCACATGATCACATAACAGTAATTTATTAACGGAGTTAGGGCTAGGGACCACCGGTGGACGAAATTGAGTACTTAGGTTAGTGATGATACACTTTGAAGATCAGAGACCTACCATGTGAAAGGTCAAAGTTTAGGGACCAACGATGCATTTAGCCCAAAATATAATGAATACATAAAGAAAATGAGTTAAAGTAATAAATTGTCAAAATTTCAAACATGAAAGTGGGTCAAGTAACCCTTTAGAATATATTTCACTATAACAAAGTAAAGTCAATCAAAGTAACATATAAACGATTAACTGACAAGCAACATCAGATATAAGCAAACAAAGTTTACTCAACTAAAAGCTCCATTCTTTTTTGGGCAAAAAAGAACAACAACTGAAATCAGCTAAATTACCGTAACAAAGTAATGATTCAATCAAAGTATTATAAACATGTTAAAAAAAAACTAACCAAAAATATATGCAATCAAAGCTGTCAAAAAACTAGACATAAATTTAACATAAAGCTGTTATATTGCTTAGTGCAATTCATCATTAAAAGCATGTGAGGAAGAAACCCATTAAAATAATACATGCCAATCACATTTACAAACATACTATTTATGGCATATGAATAATATTTAGCAGAAGATGAAGGGTCCAATTATAAACCAGACATAAATTTTAAATAAAGCTGCAATATTATTCAGTGTATGTCATTGTTAAAAGCACCAGAGGAAGAAACACATTGAAATAATAAACGCATTAATTATTGCAAATGAACATAACAAAAGACGAAGAGTCCAATTATAAACCAAACATTTTTTTTAAATAAAGCTGCTATATTGGTTAGTGCAATTCATCATTAAAAGCATCTACAGAAGAAACTCATTAAAATAATACAAGCCAATAGTGTTGTAGCCTGTAGGACATCCTTTTTATAAATGAGGTTAAAACTTTCCATTTGACTACTTTAGAATCATTTTCCCTATTAAATTATACAAGTCATACAGTCTCCAAAAACCATCTTTCATTCTTACCACCACATACATACACAGTGCACAACAAAGTACGAAGAATAATCAAAGGCTACATTCAAATTATATTGACTATCGATGATATGAAGATCACAAAATCAACATTGATCTCCAAAAAACGTAAGATCCCAGATAATTCATTAAAACATATGTTTTATCAATGAATTTGTTATTTAACATTAAACAAAATGCGTGTTTCCATTTCTTTTTTTTTTATCAAAATAACTTCTCAAAAAAAACTATTGTTTATATTAGATAATCTTTCTTACTGAAGTTGTAAATTCTTGATATCGCAATACTCTATTAGATAATTTTAAACTTCCAAAGAAAGTCACATTTGAGAATAGTGTATGCATTTTTTATCAATATTTATATACTAAAATTGCATGGAAACAATTCTGATAAAGTTGCATAATGGTGTGAGTACTTATCTTTCAAACCATTTTTACTTTGAGAAAATTTTGTTGATGAGGTTCATTTCCATTAATAATGTATATAACCTGCAGTCATATATTCAAAAGGTTAACATTACTTAATAATTGAATGAACAAAAATATACATACAAATAGAATATACAGTTTATATACTTATCTTGCATATTAGGATTACAATTGAATGAGGACGAAATTCAAAATTTGACTCTACTAGTGATTGAAATTTTTTTGCGAAGCAGAGGTAAAAGTCTGCATGATTTCCCTGAGATGCCATATCCGAATGATTTTGATGTCTCAATCTTCGAGAATCGGCTCATATGTGATGAGCAGTGGCGGACATAAGCTTAAGGGTCTGGGGGCAGTTGCCCCACTTGGGGGTAATTTTGTCAAATAATTTTTTTAATAATTAGTTATATTGTACAATTTGCCCCCACCTGAATACAATATATACAATTTGCCTCTACCTGAATAAAAGAAAAGTTTTTTTACTTACATGAAAGTAAAAATTGGAAATCCAAAAGCCAAAACCCTTTTCCCAAATTTTGAAATCCCGTGATTGATGACTCCCCGTCACTCCCGTCTCCCTCTCAACTCTCGGCCTCTCCACTTCTCTAGTCTCCCTCCGACAGGTCACAGGCGAACTGCGAACCGCCTCAGCCGGCTTCAGCTCCACAGTGACCTCGTCTGTCCTCCAGCTTCCGGCCCTCTAGCAGTCCAGCCTCCACTCCAGCCGATGAGGCTCTCCAGCAGTCACCAATCAGCACGTGCATGGTGGAGGCAACCGGTAGAGGCAGTCACTCAGTCAAGCACCCCTCAATCTATAATTCTCCATCTACATCTGAATCTCTACGAGTCACGGAGTCAGCCAGCCCCTTTACCCTTTACTCAGTTAGTTACTCCTCTTGCCCTTTTGGCTTTTGGACTCTTTGTTAATTGTGATTGTGATTGTGATTTTTGATTTGTGAATTGTGAATTTATAATTGTGATTTGTGAATATGTGTTTTGTGATTGTGAATTTCTAAATTATAATTGTCTAAATCAAAGTATGATTGTATGAATTTTTCAAAATTATAATTGTGATTTAAATTTTAAAAATTAAAATAACCCTAATTTTAAAATAACCCTAATTTGAAATAACTCTAATTGAGTATTTAATTTATGTAATTGTTGTGAATTGTGATTTGTGAATTTGAGATAGATGATATTATATAATATTGCTTTATTTACTAAATTTGTGTGTTCAATATCTTGGTAAGAAAAGTTTATTTATTTAATATGAAATTAGGGCATTTTAATTTGGGGGTTGAAGTAGTTGATTTATGAGATTTTTTTATTTGTGTAGATTTCCAAATTGTGGTTGATTTGAAGGAATTTGGTTTTAGTGATTATTGAGAAATTTTATAAACGGAAACAAATAGAAGAATTTGGAACATGTAGTGCATCCAGTAGTTCATCTGTTGGTAATCAACGGTCTCAGTCTATTCCCGTTACTTCAGCTACGAAAGAATTAGTTGATTTGAATAGTCTTCCATCAGATCCCGTAGAAAGAAAAAAGATATTTGAATACAACCCCAACCAGATTGATGAAATTAGGAGAGCTTATTTGTTGAAGGGGCCTTGTCAACCCCGTGGCCATGATTTCCCTAAAAGACAAATGAGAACTAAATTGCGTCGTTTTAATTCGGATTGGTTTGATCAATATGCTAATTGGTTAGAGTATAGCATGAAAGAAGATAAAACATATTGTTTGTGTTGTTATTTGTTTAGAGATAAAATCAGTAATAAAGGTGGTGGTGAAGCATTTATAAGTGAAGGTTTTTGTGCTTGGAATAAAAAAGAAAGGTTGGATGTCCATGTTGGTGCGGTAAATAGTAATCATAATATGTCGGTAAAGAAGTGTGAGGATCTAATGAGACAAATACAATCTATTGCGGTTGCTCTTCATAGACAATCAGACATTGTGAGAAATGACTATCGAATTCGATTATGTGCTTCAATTGATTCTTGTAGATTTTTATTGAACCAAGGGTTGGCTTTTCGTGGTCATGATGAGATCGAAGATTCTTCAAATAGAGGAAATTTTCTTGAATTGATTAAGTTTTGTGCTGATCAAAAGCGATTACGTTAAATAGAAGTTGTTATGAGAAATGTTCAAAAAAATTGTCAAATGATATCTCCTCACATTCAAAAGGATATTGTTCATTGTTTTGCACAAGAGATAGTACAAAAAATAATTGAAGAGATCAAAGATGATTTTTTTTTCATTAATGGTGGATGAGTCTAGTGATGTATCTGGCAAAGAACAAATGGCTGTGGTTTTGCGATTTGTTAACTCTTGTGGGAATGTTCAAGAGAGGTTTATTTGTGTTGTGCATGTGATGGAGACTTCTGCTTTATCTTTGAAATATGCTATTGATAATGTGTTTGCTGATATTGGTTTGAGTTTGATGAAAATTCGGGGTCAAGGCTATGATGGTGCAAGTAATATGAATGGTGAATTCAGAGGGTTGAAGACTTTGATTATGAATGAAAATATGTCTGCATATTATGTTCATTGTTTTGCTCATCAACTTCAATTAGCTCTTGTTGCTGTGGCTAGGAAAAATGTTGATATTGCGGACTTTTTAAACATGATTTCCTCTTTATTAAATGTTGTTGGAGCATCTTGTAAGCGTAAAGACATTATTTGACAAAAACAAACAAAAAAAGTGGCGAAAGGAATTGATGTGCGCAAAACGCAACTCGGGCAAGATTACCCGGCCGTATCAAGTAATAAAGTGTACCTAAGTACGAGTTATCGATCCCACAGGGAATGCGCGTAATTCTCACTCCAACTAAGTACCGAAATTATGCTAACTAATTATATTTGAGCGAAAGAAATTGAATTAAAATCTAAAAATATAAACAACCTAGAAAGCAATTAAATCTATACTACTGCGGAGGTGGTTTGGCAACAACAAATCAAGATAGAAATATAGGAATGCATTATTTCTAGTCTAGCCGGTGTTTAATTTAATCCTCTTTCTACTTTTCTTTAACTCAAGTTTTGGTAGTCGGGTGCACTATAATATTCGCTACGGGCTCTCGCAACGTATAGCAAATCTAGCTACAACTCCTAGCTACGGGCTCTCGCTTCTTATAACATAGGAGAAAATAGTCGCGTGTCAAAGCAAACACCCAATGACTATCTACGCACGATCTCCTCTCGGTCTCACGTAACGTAAACAATTAATGTGATTTTCGAAATTAATAGGACGGGCTCTCGCATCTTATCCTATAATTCTAAGGATCAGCTAATGGTTCGCTACGCCATTAAAAGCATGAAGATCACACAATAATAACCAAACACATGGGTAATACTTCGCAAAAAGAAACTCTCTATATTTTTCTACAAGTCATGTTGGTAGCCGAGACAAATAAAATTGGTTAACTACGGGCTCTCGCATCTTATAGTCAACCCTAACCTCTCCGACCTCGTGAATGGCTAAGGTGGTTCGATCGCGTGTCAAACCTAGTCTCATTTTGGCTATCGGTGTGTGTCACAAAACACCAACTATTAAATTGATTGGTCTGAAATATAAAGGTAGCTCTCGCGGATCCTAAATATTTCTAAAATCATTTAATTAGTGATCAATTAATTAAAGGCATTAAGTGCACAAAATAATAACCAACATGAATGTGTACTAAATAAAGAGATAGATTAAATTAAAACATTACATTGGACATAGAAAAAATAATTGCATTCCATAATAATTTAAGCACAAACCAATTCTTTATTTACAAAATGAATCAACCCAAGAAATCATAATAAATATCTAAAAATATAAGTTGGAAGAATTAAACCGAATTATCGCGGATTCGGGGTTGAAATAATTTGCAAATGCGTCATTGGCTCTTGAAATGATGCTTCAAACCTTCATTGATGGACAATTAAATGGAGGAATGGAAGAAAATTTTGATGGAAATGGAGGTGGTGCCCCATTTAGCGCTAACAGCCCCAAATGGGGACTTTTTTCAAAATGAAGGCCGGTTGGGAGTATAAAGAAGGAGGCACAAAATCTGGAGTTAAGCTAGGGGAAAAATAGGTAGAACAGAGGAAATTTGGGGGCAAAAAAGGGAAGAAAAGGCTGGCTGGGCACGGCTGGGGCTGGGGTAAAACCACAAGGGAGTTCGTGGGTCACCCGCTGGGTAAATGGGTCGCGGCTGTGACTGAAAATGAGTGGATTAGGCGGGCAGGTGGGCTGGAGGGACGCGGGCTGAACCGGATCCAAGGAGAAGACCGCGGGTCGCGCTTAGTGGAGGTGACGCGCCAGAATGCGCCACGTGGCGCCAGCGGCAGCTCGACAACGCGCAAGGCTTTTCAGATAATTGCGCCGCCTCCCCTGAAGTTCCTGATTATTACTCAGGTGCCCCTTATCTTCTAATTGTTGGCGCCGTCTGCCTGATTCCTTCCAGGCTTGCATTTTGGTCCTCAGTTAATATTTTCAGCCTCCGTTAGCCTCTGTTAGCTCAGAATTGCCTTGGATTCGTTGACGGACTTAACGAACTTTGTCCAAATAATTTCCAAATTAAATTTTAAGCTCGGAATTGTCTCGAACTTCGTGCTAAACACCGTATAAAAGATCGATTATGCTTGGAAACCTACATTAAGCACAAAAACACAAATAATAATATTTCCAAAGCATAATTAACTCAAAAATAGCACAAAATAACAGAAAATTCCCTGGAAAATTCGTGGAAATCTTGCCCTCATCAGGAATCGAGAGTGGTTTTCTTGAGACAGGGAAGAGATTAAATCAATAATTAAGTCTTAAGAGAGCTGTATATAGATGTTGGGGGTCTCATTATAAATCATTATTGAACTTGGTTGCTTTGTTTTCTTCTGTTATTGAAGTTCTTGAAGTTGTTTCGTGTGATGCTATAGATTCATCGAAAAAAGCACAAGTAATTGGTTTATTGGGATATTTGTAATCATTTGATTTTGTCTTTAATTTGCAATTGATGCTGACTGTACTTTCGTTCGCAAATGAGTTGTCATTTTTGCAAAGGAAAGATACAGATATTTTGAATGCTATGACACTTGTTAAAGTAACTAGGCAGAAATTGCAAGTAGCAAGAAATGATGGATGAGAATCTTTTCTAGGCAAGATTGCTGGTTTTTGTAATGAGAACAAGATTGATTGTGTGGATATGAATGTTGAATATGTTAATCGTCACCGTCCTCGGCGTAAGACAAACATTACTAACGATTTTCATTATTGTGTAGAATGTTTTAATGCCATTATGGATCAACAAATTTTAGAGATTAATGATCGATTCATTGAGGTCAATTATGAGTTGCTTCTTTGTGTTGCTTGTTTGAATCCAAGTAATGATTTTGTTGATTTCAATATAGCAAAATTGGTAAGAATGACTCAGTTTTATCCGGATGACTTCTCTTTAGTTGATTGTATGATGCTTGAAAATCAACTAGAGACATATATTATGGATTTGTGATTAGATGACAGATTTAGTAGATTGGAGGGGCTTGTTGATCTATCAACATTGCTTGTGCAAACACGGAAATACTTGACGTACCCATTGGTGTGTCGACTTTTGAAGTTCGCATTGATTTTGTCGGTAGCAACAACAAGCGTGGAAAGATGCTTCTTTGCAATGAATATTTTCAAGACGGATCTACGAAACCAAATTTGTGATCAATTTTTAAATGATTGTCTTATATATTTTATTGGAAAAGATTTGCTTAAGAGTGTTACAGATGATGATGTAATTAAACGTTTTCAAAATATGAAAACGCGTAGGGGACAATTATGATTTGTAAACTTTATTAAATTTGTGCACCCGGTTGGAAATTTTTTTGCGTCCGCCACTGGTGATGAGTTGATGTATGATAGAAGTTATTTGGCTAAAGAGCACTAGAGGCTGTTACAATTGTGTACAAACGAGCAAAGGAATGTCTACAGTACAATTATGCTATGCATGATGTTGAAACTGATAACAGAGGTCTTTATATCCTTTGTGGTTGTGGTGGAATAGGAAAAACATTTGTGTGGAAGACGCTCTAGGCTGCTTGGAGATCAAAGGGTGAAATAGTGTTGAACGTAGCATCAAGTGGTATAGCTTCTCTTTTGTTACCCAATGGTCGAACAGGTCATTCAAGATTTGCTATTCCTTTAAATTTGAATGAAGACTCAACGTGCAATTTAAAACAAGGGAGTGCACTTGCAGAGCTAATTGTGAGAACAAAGCTTATAATTTGGGATGATGCACCTATGGTGCACATGTATTGTTTTGAAGCACTTGATAGAATTTTGAGGGATATCATGAGGTTCAAAAATCTAGATAGCTTCAGTCAACCATTCGGAGGCAAAACTATTGTTTTTGGTGGAGATTTTCGTCAGATTTTGCCAGTTATACCGAAAGGTAGTAGGCAAGATATTGCCATGGAAACAATCAACTCTTCATATTTATGGTCTCATTGTAAGGTTTTAAGACTTACGAAAAATATGATACTACAAGCTCTTGGCAATGACAAAAGCGATCTTGAGTTGAAGGCATTTTCTAAGTGGATTTTGAGTATCGGAGACGGAACATATGGAGGTGACAATGATGGTGTTGCAACAATAGAAGTTCTAGATGATCTTTTAGTGAATGCATTAGATAACAATTTGATCCAATCAATAGTTGAAAGTACGTATCCGTCGTTTTTAGATTCTTTTGATGACGTGTCATATTTACAAGGAAGAGCTATACTGGCCCCAATACTTGATGTTGTTGACACCATAAATGACTACATGGTTGGAAAGAATCACTCAGAAGGAAAAACTTATTTGAGTTTAAATTCTATTTACAGGGCAGAGAAAAACCCAAGTTTGTTTGAAGACATCCATTCTACAGAGTTTTTGAATAGTATAAAGTGTTCAGGATTGCCTAGCCATGAACTAACACTTAAGGTTGGCTTTCCGATTATGTTGTTGAGAAACATTGACCATGCTGCAGGGTTGTGCAATGGAAGTATGGAACGAGTGTAATATCCCTAATTTTGGTATTATTGTTTGTTTAATTAGAAAAATTATATTGGGCCTATATTAGTTTAGTCATCTTGGGCCGATATTTGTGATTTGACCAAATTTGAAAGAAATTAATATTTGGGCCTGTTAGTGAATCAACAATAAGCCATTTAATTTTAGTACCCAATTGAATTATTTATTTGTGATTGGGCTTGAGCCCAATTGATGGTCCATTTGATAATAATAATAATAATAATAATAATAATAATAATAATAATAATAATAATAATAATAATAATAATAATAATAATAATAATAATAATAATAATAATAATAATAATAATAATAATAGTAATAGTAATAATAATAATAATAATAATAATAATAATAATAATAATAATAATAATAATTATAAGGGAGTTTAATATATCAGTTAATCGTAGTAATTGAGCAAGCACGGGTAACCGTATCTTTTTTTGCGTAAGAGTTGATTTCGAAGCTTCGTTTTGAGGTAATGGATTATACTCCTTTAAGTTATTTGATCATCGTATTTTTTCGGTAGGCTTCCATTATAATTTATTGGCTTATCACTTTCTTTGTAAACCTATGTTCGGCATTCGCCGATATTTGCTTTGAACTCCGTCGAGCCTATTTTATTCATAATCTGAATTTTGAAACTTTTGTAACCCACATTTGACTTATTTGAAATATTAATCCGTTGAAAAAAATTGAATTGTATAATTTTGGACATTTGACTTTATTTGAACTCCTCCGTGATCACTAAGTAAATTTAGTTGTTACGTGCAATACGTAACATTTTTAAACTTTGAATTATTTGACACCATTGGACATGTGGTGAGGTTATCTGGATACACCTTTAGGCATGTTCGGCATCAGGCCCATTGGGGCAGTTAGTCAGGTCGAATTGACCACTTAAGTGATCATGGAATCTGCGGGTATTCTTTGTTTCCAACTGGAATGGGACAGTTGGCGACAATTGAATATCTCGTATTTGTTTTGAGCTTTGTCTATTATTTGGAACTCCTAATTGTCACTATATTCGATTTATTCGTTTCTTTATCCGGAAAATGCAGTTTTCGGTCTTGTTAAAATTATTTGACCCTGGCGAAATTTTTTTTTGTGGTCAACTCCTCCTTAGAAACCGAAGGGGTTGTATATGAACTTGCTGGGCATTGTTCGCTCACCCTTTTTCTATTTTCTTCAGGTCATAAGTAAAGTTTGAGATCTTTTGGGATCAGGTGGATCGTTTGAGGGGTGGCGCGAACAAGACTTATTTTTCTAAGTTTGACAGTTTATTTTAAAGGGATAAACATTTGTTCAGGATATTATGGTGGTTATTATTTTGTGGAATTTGTATTAGACCGTATGTTTTTGAATAGGAAAAAAATAATTTAATGTTTTATTTTGGATATTTTGTGAGTTAGTAATTAGAATTGGTGACGTGGCCAAACTGTGGGACCGCGGTGTCGGTACCGAGTTTGGGGCGTTACAGAGTGGTATCAGAGCCTAGGTTAAAATAATCCTGAGGGTCATAGGTTCTAAGGGTTATGTTGGAAGTGATAATGAGAGGGCAGAGATAAGCATGTGATCCAAATGTGGGTTTCTTTAAGGACTAATACATCGGTGGTTATATGTAGGGATGACACGAACCAGACAAACTGCAAGGAAAACCTGCATTCACCAATCGGTCCCTCGAGGGATGTATAATGAAGTACGTACTAAGTTGTTTCGCTCTAGGCGTGCCCTTTAAAGAATGAGGGACGCTAAGGAAAAGCTGGCGGCACACTTGCGTGCCCATATGAAAGCGGTTAGGGATGCTAAGGAAGTACTTGAGTTAGTGTGTGCAAGTCTTGACCAAGTCATTGACGAAGCTCCCGAGGACGGGATAAGGTCTTATCTGAACCCAATACAAGTTGACTCAGATGATGACGTGGCGGTTGAGGAGGCGGAAGAAAGCACGTCAGAGGGCACCAGGTCCGAAGGCTCCGAGTCTGGCGGAGAAGCGGGGGCAGTAGCCGGGAGGACACACACCAATGGTTGGATAGAGTGATTTGTGGATAATCATTTTCTTTTTGTTTAAGGAAGTTAGCAGGGTTTTTTTTTTTTTTTTGTAATGGGTTAAAGTCCCACGGTTTGGAACTTATTTTGAATATAATGGAAATTTCTTTTTGAATTTAATTTGAGTACGTATGGTTTGATTTGGTACCTTAAATCCTCTCGGTCGATGTTAAGGAATTCTTTAGTAACCATTTAAGCCTTAAGGGTTAAGCATTAAATCGAAAAATGTTAGACATGTATCTCTACTTTATGTGTGTGTGACACTTTTATTATCCATGAAACAGTAATAGATGGCTCGTGGAGGTCGTACGGGCGCTAGAGGCCGTGGTCGTGGTCAAGGGGGAAGGGTCAACGAAAACTCTACCTCTGGGGTTGCGGGTGAGGAGCAGCCGGAGGTTAACGTTAATGGTCCCGGTCCCTTGGAACCAACACTTACGGCCCTTCTTCAAACTCTCACTCAGGCCGTCTTGGCAAATATGGGCCAACCTGGGCAACAACAACCACCACCTCCACCTCAACCACAGCCACAACCCCAAAACCAGGCATCCACTAAGGACCCCCTTAAAGCTTTCCAGAAGAGGAAACCTAAAACCTTCACTGGTGCGCCAGGCACTGATAAATCAGAAGAATGGCTGAAGAATATGGAAAAAATATTTGGAACCATGACTTGTACCGATGAGCAGAAGGTTCAATTTGCCACCTTTATGCTGGAGGGTGAGGCTGGTGAATGGTGGGAGTCAGAGGAGAGGACTGCCCAGGCAAGCGGTGTGGCCATTTATACTTGGGAAATGTTTCGTGAAGCTTTTAACAAGAAATATTTCCCAAGTAGTGTGCGAGAACGAAGATTGGTAGAGTTTCTCAACCTGGAGCAAGGGACAATGAGTATGGATGAGTATAATGCTAAGTTTACGGAGTTGTTGAAGTATGCTCCTAATTTCTTTGAAGATGAGGATCAGAAGGCAAGAAAATTTGAGAGAGGACTCAACAGTCAAATTAGTTTTAGGTTGACAGCTTTGAAATTGCCAACTCATGCGGAGGTTCTGGATCGGGCTCGGGTGGTCGAGCAGGAGTCGGCCGAGTACCGCAGGAAAAAGTAAGATAAGAAGAGGAACTCGGAGGACAGCTCTGGGAGGTACCGGGGACAATCTGGGGGTCAAGGAAGTGGTGGCTACGGTAATAAAAGAAGGGCCACTGAGGATAACCGTTTTAAAGGGAGAGCTCAGCCGTCAAGGAATCAGTCTCAAAGTCAGGGATCAAATTTTAATCAGAAAACAGATGACACATGCCGCATTTATGGGGGTTTGCATCCAAACAAGCCTTGCTACCGAGGGACAGGAGCATGTTTTAACTGTGGAAAGGTGGGGCATATGATCAGGAACTGTCCAGAGCCGCTCAAGAATACTTTCAACAAAGGCTGGGGGAGTGGGGACAAGGACAAACCCAAGGCACAAGGAAGAATTTTTGCTAATGACACCTAGGGATGCTCGGGCAACCAATGATGTGGTGGCAGGTACTGTACATCTCTACACTCGCAACGTGTATGCTTTAATTGACCCTGGTGCTACCCACTCTGTTATTTCTACTGCTCTTGCACGTCGCATGAAATTATCTCCTCAAAATCTAGATGTCGAGTTGATCATAGATACCCCAATCAAGGAATCTATTCCGGTAACTACAGTGTTTAGATCTTGCCCGCTGAAACTCGGGGATAGAGAGTTGCCTGTTGACTTAATACCCTTAGATATTCAAGATTTCGATATTATACTTGGAATGGACTGGTTAGCTGCTTTCCATGCTAGGGTGAATTGTTTTGAAAAAGAGGTTGTTTTTTGCATTCCGGGTGAGCCAGAGTTTAGGTTTAATGGTTCCAAGCCAGTGGGGGTGTCAGGTCTTATTTTTTTCCTAAAGGCAAGGCGACTTTTGAGAAAGGGTTGCCAGGGATATCTAGCGTCCATCACTGACACACGTAATGAAGGAGTTAGCCTCGAATAACTTCCAGTAGTTAATGAGTTTGGGGATGTGTTTCCAGAGGATCTGTCCGGTCAACCACCAGAGCGAGAGGTAGAATTTATGATTGACCTAGTGCTTGGGACGGCACCCATCTCGAAGGCACCATATAGAATGGCGCCGGTAGAACTTAAGGAATTTAAGGAACAGTTGCAGGAGTTATTGGAAAAGGGGTTAATTCGACCGAGCGTTTCACCTTGGGGCACTCCGGTGTTGTTTGTAAAGAAGAAAGACGGGTCTATGAGGCTATGCATTGACTATCGGGAGCTGAACCGGGTTACAGTAAAGAATAGGTACCCTTTACCAAGAATTGATGATTTGTTTGACCAGTTGCAAGGTGCTCGTTACTTCTCCAAGATCGATCTCCGATCAGGCTACTATCAGTTAAGGGTTAGGAATGAAGATATTCCTAAAACAGCGTTTAGAACTAGATATGGCCACTATGAGTTTCGGGTTATGCCGTTTGGGTTGACCAATGCTCCAGCCGCATTTATGGACCTGATGAATAGGGTGTTCAAGAAGTTTCTTGACCGTTGTGTGATTGTGTTCATTGATGATATTTTAGTCTACTCTAAGACCAGGGAGGAGCATGAAGAACATTTGAGAGCTGTGCTGCAGATCCTAAGAGAAAAGAAATTGTATGCCAAATTTAAGAAGTGTGAATTTTGGCTGGAGAAGGTAGCTTTCTTGCGGCACATAGTATCAAAGGATGGAATCTCTGTGGACCCAGCTAAGATTGAGACGGTGGTAAATTGGGAGCGACCAACAACTGTCACTGAAGTTAGAAGTTTCTTGGGGTTGGCCGGTTATTATCGCCGATTTGTGGAGGGGTTCTCAAAGATAGCAGTACCCTTATCTAGATTGACCCAGAAGAACGTTAAGTTTGTGTGGACAGATGAATGTGAGGCTAGTTTTCAAGAATTGAAGGATCGACAGATGTCAGCTCCGATCCTTACCTTACCATCTGGGTCGGAAGGGTTCGTCGTCTACAGTGATGCATCGCTAAAAGGATTAGGGTGCGTCTTGATGCAAAATGACAAGGTAATTGCTTATGCTTCCCGACAACTCAAGAACTATGAGAAGAACTATTCAACCCATGATTTGGAGTTAGGCGTGTGGTGTTTGCTTTGAAAATTTGGAGGCATTATACGTATGGGGAGAAGTGTGAGATTTATACCGACCATAAAAGTCTTAAGTATATATTCACACAAAAAGAGTTAAACATGCGGCAGCGAAGGTGGTTGGAACTACTTAAGGATTATGATTGTACGATACTATACCACCATGGGAAGGCCAACGTCGTGGCTGACGCGTTGAGTCGGAAGAACCAAGGGAGCTTGGCGGCTATGATCACTAAGGAAAGAAAAATTTTAGACGATCTAGAATCCTTGGGAATTGAAGTCAGGGTTCCAGGCGATAGGGGACTTTTGGCCGCGATGAGTGTGCAACCATTTTTGTTAGAAAGAATTAAGGCAGGACAGGCTGTGGACCCAAAGTTGATGAAAGTCTCGAAAGAGCTCGAAGAGGGTCGTCATTCAGATTTCCGGGTTAGTAGTGAGGGTTAGTAGTGATGGGATGCTACGTTTTGGATCCAGAGTTTGTGTCCCTTCAGACCCAGAATTGAAGAGGGAAATCTTGGAGGAAGCACATAGCTCGATGTTCGCGGTACACCCTGGTAGTACTAAGATGTACCGGGATGTGCGTGATACCTTCTGGTGGGACAACATGAAAAGGGAGATCGCGGAGTTCGTCTCCAAGTGTTTGGTATGTCAGCAAGTGAAGATCGAGCATCAGAAGCCAGGAGGGTTATTGCAATCATTACCGGTTCCCGAGTGGAAGTGGGAACATATCACCATGGACTTTGTGATCGGGTTACCTAGGACTTTGAAGGGTCACAATGCTATATGGGTTATTGTGGATCGATTAACCAAGTCTGCACATTTTAAACGGCTTTTCGGTTCTGATTCCTTAGAGAAGTTGGCCAGGTTGTATGTTAACGAGATTGTCAGATTGCATGGGGTACCAGTTTCGATTGTGTCAGATCGTGATGCAAGGTTGATCGATGTATTTTATACGTCGATTTTATATACTTCTATGACTTAAATTATGCTATTTCACGAGTCTTTTGAGTACTAATATATGTTTTCGGTGAGTTTTGTAAGTTTCAGGATTATTGTGAAAATACGCGAAACTCTAGGGTTTTAAGTGCAAATTACAAGAAAGGGCAAAAGAGGAAAATTGAAGAAAGAAAGAAGACTGCACAAACTGGACACCTTGCAGACGCAAGGTGCCTCAGACCTTGCGACCGCAAGGTAGGCAGTTCGGTCCTCGAAGCCAGCAATCAAAGAAATCAAAAGCCACACACACTGGAGACCTTGCGGACGCAAGGTATCCAACACATGCTGCGGCAAGGGTAGGCGAGAATGCTTGATTTTCGGATTTTCACACAGTCATTCGATCCAATCACAACTCCCGAGTATATATAGAAGTCAGATGCCGAGCCTAAGCATAAGGAGGACGGTTGGAAGCTCTCTTTACATAGATTTTAGGTAGTTTTAGATTGTATAACATAGTTAGGTTTTGTAATTTCAAGTATTGAAGATCAAATCATGTCTCCCATCATCTTCATGTGCTGTTCATCGTCTATGATGAACTAAATCATCCCTAATCTAGGAGGTGGGAGGTAACTTGTATCGAATTTATGTTTTGATTCATATATATATGTCTATTCAATGCTTGTTGATTGTGTTGTTTATAAATCCCTATATTATTTTGCTTTGAACAAATGAATGTAATCGCAAATAATAAAGGCTTAGAGGTGCGGATAAGCTGCATGACCAAGTGCATATGTCGTACATCGGCTCACCAACACAATAAATTGGACCTATCGATGCACGAGTGATAAGTTAGGACCGGTTCTTACATGATCTAGGTGACAGATAGATCATAAATCTAGGTGACAGCTAGATTGATAGTTCCTGTGCTTAGGATATAGAATGGGTGAATTTTGCGGGGATGGAGGCTGAACCAATTGTTCAACAGACTATATCTATTTTTAGTGAACGAACCCAAGACATTGAATGACATTATTATGAATTGAACATAAAGGAGATATAAGTGAAACCCAGAATCCTAGATTTCCACTCACCATAAGATCTTCATATCGTTATTCTTGTCTAATTAGTTAAACATCTATAACTAGTAGATTAGAGTAGAATTAAACATAAAAACCCCCTTTAGGTTAATAATTTGCTATCTATAATCGCCTTGTTCGTGATCACTTGTCTCGTGGGTTCGACCCTTGCTTCCGAGTCTATTCTATAATAGTCTTGTCACTTGCAAGGAAATAGATAAATAAAACATCGATCAAGTTTTTGGCGCTTCTGGGACAAGCTAGTTCACGTAGTTAGTTTGTAGGTAGTGTAGTTTTTAATTTAATTTAGTTTTTAGTTTAATTTTCTGTTTTTATAAAAAAATAAAAATACAAAAAGATTTTATTTTATTTTAATAGTTATTTGTTTTTAAATTGCTTTAAATTATTTGCATGCAAGGTCGTAGATCTTTAAATCCTGAATTGGTAGACTTAGATCAAGATATAAATATTGTTAAAAGATACCAAAAATATTTTGAAAATCTAGCTTTCGAGTCTGATAATCAAGACCAACTGAATCAAGAGGATCCTCTGGTTGATCCTACAATGGAAGAAAATAAAAATATTCGTAATCCTGAAAACTTAGTTGACCCAATCAATAGGAATCAAAGACAAGAAGAGCCTGCAAGAAGAAATATGGAAGTAGTAGTAAATCAAAGAACTATTAATGATTTCAGTAGACCTTTATTTATCTATTTCCTTGCAAGTGTACAAGACTATTATAGAATAGACTTGGAAGCAAGGGTCGAACCCACAGAGACAAGTGATCACGAACAATGCGGTTATAGATAGCAAATTATTAACCTAAGGGGTTTTTTTATGTTTAATTCTACTCTAATTTACTAGTTATAGATGTTAACTAATTAGACAGTAATAACAGATATGAAGATCTTATGGTGAGTGGAAATCTAGGATTCTGGGTTTCACTTATATCTCCTTTATGTTCAATTCATAATAATGTCATTCAATGTCTTGGGTTCGTTCACTAAAAATAGATATGGTTACGTTGAACAATTGGTTCACCTCCTCCCAAAATTCACCCATTCCATATCCTAAGCACATGAGCGTAATCTAGGCGTCACCTAGATTTATGATCTATCTTGTCACCTAGATCATGTAAGAACCTGGTCCTAACTTATCACTCTCGTGCTTCGATAGGTCCAATTTATTGTTGTTGGTGAGCCGATGTGCGACATATGCACTTGGTCATGCAGGTATCCGCACCTCTAAGCCTTTATTATTTGCGATTACATTCATTTGTTCAAAGCGAAATAATAGAGGGATTGATAAACAACACAATCAACAAGCATTGAATAGACATATATATGAGAATCAAAACATAAATTCGATACAAGTTACCTCCCACCTCTAGATTAGGGATGATTTAGTTCATCATAGGCGATGAACGACACATGGAGATGATGGAAGACATGATTTGATCTTCAATACTTGAAATTACAAAACCTAATTATGTTATACAATCTAAAACTACCTAAAATCTATGTAAAGAGAGCTTCCAGCCGTCCTCCTTTTCTTAGGCTCGGCATCTGACTTCTATATATACTTGGGAGTTGTGATTGAATCGAATGACTGTGTGAAAACCCGAATTTTGCGCATTCTGCCTACCTTGCGGTCGCAAGGTGCTGGATACCTTGCGTCCGCAAGGTCTCCAGTGTGTGTGCTTCTTGGCTCTTCGATTCTTGCCTTCGGGGACGTCTTGCCTACCTTGCGGTCGCAGGTGCGAGGCACCTTGCGTCGCAAGGTGTCCAGAATGACATACTTTATTTTCTTCAATTTTTCTTTCTTTGTAACTTGCACTTAAAACCCTAGAGTTTCGCGTATTTTCACGAACAATCCTGAAACTTACAAAACTCACCAAAAACATATATTAGTACTCAAAAGACTCATGAAATAGCCTAATTCAAGTCACAGAAGCATATAAAATCGACGTATAAAATACATCGATCAAATACCCCCAAACTTGAACTTTGCTCGTCCACGAGTAAACAAATAAACTTATAAATACAAAAACATCTAAATAACAAAAATTAAAATCTTTTTGTGAGGGTGACACTATTTACACTCCTCTATAAACCCACAAACTCAAGGAGACTCTTTCGAGTGACTCGACTATGCAGATAAATACAAAAACTAAAATACAACTACAAACAAACCATAATTAAAACATAAAATCTTTTTGGTTTCATCCTCAAGTTATAAGCATATGGCATGCATGTAATCTCAGTTTGGTGCTCACCACATATATGCAGGCTTAGTCATATAAAACCAACTAGTCTTTTCTTAATACTGCTACTACTTTTAATTTCTCCGTGTGTGTGTGATCACCAGTCTTAAAGAATATCTTGACTAAAACAGCTTTTATTGAGCTAAACACCACATTCATATGAAAATTACAGTTTAATAGAAAATCATGCATTAAGAAGTATGAGATCTACCATTCAAACTGGTCGATTCACAGATTTAAAGGTCCCAAGGATTCAAAAGATTTACACATCCATCCCATGCACTTCTATGTATGTATACAATGCTCTCCTATCCCAATGACTTGTAATAGCTAAGATTATGCTAACACAGTGAGCTTTAGGGTGAATAATAATGAATATGGAGTGTGTGATCAATTTCATGTTACTCACTTGACAATAAAAACAACATAAGCATTGGCAAGAAGATCATTAGGACTTTTTAAGCTTGTAATGTAAGGCCAAGGTGTTGGGGGATTTGATGGAAAGGTATTGGAATTCAAAGTGAGAGAGTAAGACTACCTTTTATCCCTCATACTTCCAAGCAAAAGGAAGTTTTCCCTATTTAGGCTAGGACCTGCAAAGACCACAAGTGGATGGGTACTTTGTGTTACTTTTCACTTTTCTTCTTTATTCCCCCAAACTTGTTTTGGGCACTAGATTCTAAAAATATCACATTCAATCGCAGATTTTTCTAACATATTTTCTCTTGAAAGCTATGCTTCCATTTGAATCTTTGTTTACACTCTTCTTCTTCCGTTTCATTTTTCGTCGACACATGATTTTTTTTTTCTTTTTTTTTTTTTTTCGACGACGGAAAGAAGAAGTCTTCGAAAAAATAGCCTAAGCGAAAAGAAGTGGTCCTCCTAGAATCAATTTCGCACCCAATCCTACTCTCTCAAAGGGTAGGCTAAAAGTGTATAGGCTTTTAGGGTTAAGTTAATGTGGGTAAAGAAACGATGTCGAATGGGGACACTAGGGATATATTTAGTATAGGTCAGGGAATATTTAGGCTATAACGATCCAAAGATGGCCTAAATCATTTCTTAATGCCAAATGCTCACATAATATTTAAAGCAAGTAATATAACACAAAATATCATATCAACTATGGGAATTGGGGTTGAATGTTTAGCATCCTTTGGATTTCACATAAGCATTCGCTAAGGCAGGATGGTAGGGACAATTGAGACTAACATGCAAACACGGTTCGAAAGTGTGCTTGAGATATATAAACGAGAAAAATCCAAGGAATCTAACTAACATGCAATTGACCCTAAGTTACAATTTAATGCAACAATCATGTTCGAATGGCTATGCATCATATTCTTGTGCATATCCTGTTGAAGATAAATCGGTGTTATAAACTTTATAAAACTATTCTAATCAATCCAAAGTTATGACCGGTGTGAGTGCATGAAGAATTTGGAGAAAAAGTTTCAAGCAAAATTAAGTAAATTCCAGGGGGATCTACGGACTAACTATGCGGTTCATTGCACTAATCTCCTCATGGACTACGACTAGCATTACCACACCTAAACTCGAGGATGAATATTTTGAATTAAATTTTTTTTTTTTTTAAGAAATGGAGAAAATTGGAGGTGATGACGATGACACATTGATGATGGGTCCCCATAAGAGGAACCCACAGTATCTAATGTGTATTCTCGTCAAGGCAACACCTCCGAAAATCGAAAAAATAAAACAAGGATAAATAGGGTGAAGAGTTAAATGGTCATCTAAGAAAGAAATTCTCTTTCACCCTAACGACATAGCCTGACTCCATTCTTCGTTAGGCCGGGACCCGCTAAGACCTAAAATTTTCAATCCCCCCCAAACTTAAGTTCTATTTTGTCCTCAAAATAGAGGAACATATGAGAGGATTGATGGGTAGGACAAATATCAAAAAGGACATACTGGTCCACCTAACG
>CM028383.1:82707466-82749040 GCA_013146195.2 Codonopsis lanceolata
TGTTTTAATAAGAAAATGTTAGATTTTAAAGTCTTTAGACTAAAGACTTTTACTTTTACAGGAATATATCTCACATGGTTTGCAAAATATTCTAATATTATTACCAATAGAAGAATATACTAAGCTTATTGTTTAGAAAATTGATGTACGTATTAAAAATCTTGCTCTCAGTCATAAATGGTAGCAGCATGTACGACCCAGTGGTTTAAGAAAAAAGTAATTGATAAATTGGTATATATTCGGTTTAAAGTGTATTTCCTTTAATGCCCATGTATATGTGGCCACATTAGTAAATAAGGTGAAAAAATAATGGGAGTGAAGTAAAAGTGATGTTTTTAAAAAAGTAAGTTTCAAGTGGACAATTATTTGGGATGGATTAGAAAAAGGAAAGAAGGAGCGATAATTTAGGGACGGTATTATTTATTACTAATGAAAAAGATGTATCATACATTTGTTATAAAGTGATGTTGGTTTTCAAAGTTTTTTGATAAAAAGACTTCTCTGATTATACTTAATAAGAAGATGTATATCTCATTGGTTAAAAAATGATATATGATTTTTAATTATTTTAGATTATATAAAAGACTTACTATTATTAAAGCAATATATAAGATATATATACTTTTTTGGTTTTCTAACCATTAGCTAATAATAATACATAATAATAATCAATATGATAAGGGTATTAGTATTAGTATATATAACTTCTTCTATTGTCAATAGTAGAAGACTTATATTTAAAAAACTTTTTACAACTAACATTACTTCTAACCAATGTGAGATAAAACTCTTTAAGGTTAGATATTACTTCTAATGACTCACTTTTAACATCATACTTTAAGCTTTGATATCTTATTCATCCAAAACTTGATTTGGACAAATAAATATATCATTTCGATGTTTTCAGTAGAACACATTTGCACAATTACTTTTTCAACAAACAAATGACACGTAAAGAAATTTGTGCCTCAAGTTGCACAATTTCTTCACTAAAAACACTAATTTTTTTAATAAGTATTATACTTTAACTCTTGATATCTTATTATCCAAAACTCGATTTGGACAAATAAATATATCATTTTGATGCTCTCCTGAGTAGAACACATTTGCGCAATTACCTTTCGCCAACAAACAAATGACACGTAAAGAAATTTGTGCCTCAAGTTGCACAATTTCTTTCACTAAAAACACTAATTTTTCAACAATAGAAGAGATGTATCCCACATTGGTTAGAAATTGATGTTGGTTTTAAAAATTATTATTAAGTACCAATAGAAGAAATGCGTAATCATACATTGGTTGGAAAGTGATGTTGATTTTCAAAATCACTAGAAAACCAAAAGTTTTTAAAGTTTCCACATGGATACTTTAGAATGAAGATTTATTCAAAGGTGGTGATATTAAGACCAAATGCTTAATTCCTCACCAAGCTTTATTTATATATATATATATATATATATATATATATATATATATATATATATATATATATATATGATAAAATATTTTTACATTATTACCAATAGAAGATGTATATCTCACATTGGCTAGAAAATGATGTTGAGTTTAAATTATTTTATATTATTACCAATAAAAGAGATGTATAACACATTGTTTAAAAAGAAAATGTTAGATTTTAAAGTCTTTAGACTAAAGACTTTCACTTTTACAAGAGATGTATCTCACATGTTTACAAAATATTCTACTATTATTACCAATAGAAGAGATGTATCACACTTTAGTTAGAAATTAATGTTTGTATTAAAAATACTATTGTTAATTACTAATTGAAAAGATGTATCATACATTTGTTATAAAGTGATGTTGGTTTTCAAAGTTTTTTGATAAAAAGACTTCTACCATTATTACCAATAGAAGATGTATATCTCACATTGGTTAAAAAATGATATTGATTTTTAATTATTTTAGATTATATAAAAGACTTACTATTATTAGCAATATAAGATATATATACTTTTGGTTTTCTAGCCATTAGCTAATAATAATACATAATAATAATCAATATGATAAAATAAGGGTATTAGTATTAGTATATATAACTTCTTCTATTGTCAATAGTAGAAGACTTATATTTAAAAACTTTTAAAACTAACATTACTTCTAACCAATGTGGGATAAAACTCTTCAAGGTTAGATATTACTTCTAATGACTCACTTTTAACATCATACTTTAAGCTTTGATATCTTATTCATCCAAAACTTGATTTGGACAAATAAATATATCATTTCGATGTTTTTTTAGAGTAGAACACATTTGCACAATTATTTTTGTCAACAAACAAATGACACGTAAAAATTTGTGCCTCAAGTTGCACAATTTCTTTCACTAAAAACATTAATTTTTAATAAGTATTATACTTTCACTCTTGATATCTTATTCATCCAAAACTCGATTTGGATAAATAAATATATCATTTTGATGCTTTCACAGAGTAGAAGACATTTGCGCAATTACCTTCACCAACAAACAAATGACACGTAAAGAAATTCGTACTTCAAGTTGCATAATTATTTCTCTCACTAAAAACACTAATTTTGTTAACAAGTATTATATTTTAAGTCTTGATATCTTATTATCCAAAACTTCGATTTTGACAAATAAATATATCATTTTGATGCTCTCACCGAGTAGAACACATTTGCACAATTACTTTCGTCAACAAACAAATGACACGTAAAGAAATTCGTGCCTCAAGTTGCACAATTTATTTCACTAAAAACACTAATTTTTCAACAATAGAAGAGATGTATCCCACATTGGTCAGAAATTGATGTTTGTTTAAAAAATTCTATTATTAAGTATCAATAGAAGAAATGCATCATACATTAGTTGGAAAGTGATGTTGATTTTAATTTTAGAATATGTATCCACATTGTTTAGAAATGAATGTTGGTTAAAAAGTCTTTTATCTACTACTATTATTACTAATAGAAAATATTTATACCACATGGTTAGAATGCGGTGTTGGTTTTAAAGTTATTAGATAAAAGACTTAAACTTTCATTACCAATAAAAATATAAAATAATTATCTCACATTGTTTAAAAATGAGTTATGATTTTAAAAGTTTTTAACAAAATGACTTCTAATATTATTATCAAGTTAAATGTTAATTTTAAAAGTCTTTAGATAAAAAAATTACTATTATTATTAATATAAAATATGTATCTCACGTTAGCTAGAAACTTATATTAATTTTAAAAGTATTTAGGTAAAAAAATTGTTTAATATTAGTAATAATATAAAAAATTATAACCATGAAAGAGATTAACAATCTAATTATAATGTCTAAAATTTATATTATTATTATAAATATATATATATATATATCTCACATTGTACCCGTGCATAGCACGGGCTAAATAACTAGTAATAATAATTAGGAAGTGAATAATTCTTTAGAAATAGTCCGAAAAGAAAATGACCGAGTGTTTTTTTTTTTCTTTTCAAAAAGTGTCATAAAATGCGTCATTTTTTCGACGAGATTATTGATTTTATCTTTGCTACTTATCCTGTCTTAAAGTGCAGTTGTAATACTATAGTGTGAGGTGTGATTACTAAATACTTTCATGTATATATGTTATTAAAATGACTTTAAAGTCAACTTTCTTAATATTTGTAATAAATACCCGAATATTGCCTCATTTTAGTACAGCGTTTTGAAAATACAACTTTTTTAAAACTCAGCGTTTTTAAAACACAGCATTTTCAAAACGCAGTTTTATTTTTGTAAACACGTTTGGAAAACTATTTCAAAACGTTATTTTTCATAAACAAAGTAGTTGTAAACGCAACATATTTTTAAAACGCTGCATTGAAACACTTTTAAAGAAAAAACACTGCGTTTTTTACCAACGTTTTGACCAAAACACTCTACCAAACAAACACTTGTGTAATTTCTCTGTAAATTTAGTGGTAAAGTCATGTATTAATAGTCTATAAAATGAAAACCCCTTATGTTCAAAATGCATTTTAGGCTCAGTTCCCTTTCCTTGATAACCCATGGAATAATCAAGTTTAAAATTTTCTTCCACGACTACTCTGAAATTTGACTTTAGCAAGGCTTATGATGGAATAAAATCGGATTTTGTGTATAGAGATAGCAAATAAGGGTTTCCAAAGACATTTTAATTGATCTCAATTATACTTTTGCATTTAGGTTTCTCAAGGTATCCTCGGACCCAAATTCAATCCCCGAGGCGGGTAGGACTACAAGAATAATATAACTTTTCCTACTTAGTTTTAACGCAACAACATTTTCAAGACTTGAACCAAAAATTTATGATTAAGCTTAATTTGCTAAGTGATTTATGCACTTGTTTGATCTGATGTCGTTATTACATTTTAGTGAATTTGCGCTTAAGCCTCCAAGAAACATGAAATTCAACTTTGGAATGTTGGAAAGTGAAAATTCTTACTAAAAAGGGTTTATTTATTTCTCCCTAGTGTACGCGAAAGCAGGGCTGGCCTTGGGGTGTCTGGAGGGGCGACCACCAGGGCCCCCAATTTTTGGGACCCCAAATGTTTGAGTATTGTTATTTCTCAGTGTATCTTAATTTGTATTTGTTCATTCATTACTATAGATTCTATACTTAGTGGCTAAATGTGATGCGTACCGGTTAGCGTGACAATTATGTATAGAACTTTGTCTTTATAATAGTTTTTTAGATTTCACAGGTTTCGGCAGTTCTCACCAGAAAACTTCGGTAAAGGCTTCACCAGCAGCCTTCATCAGCAGACCTTGTTTGCCTTCGAACAACAGTATTGATGAGATCTTGTCAAGCCTAAGTCTATTTCAAAGTCAAATGTTGATCAAACATGAAAAGATCAAAACCAAGCACATAATAAATCAAATGAATCCCGTAAAACGTGTGGAATACGATTGGAAGATTCAAGAATTCTACACCAACTTGATTCGTGGGTTCATTGGAGATTCGGGTTACTATAATGGTTACTCGACGAGATCGAAGAGGTTGAGCTAGAAGAAACCAAGGGAGGTGGTGAACATAATTTAGAATAAAAGGAACGAGGCTGATGATTCTGAAGAGCTTGCGGACGCATGGTTGAAGAAGCTTGCGACCGCAAGGCCTGTTGTTTTAAGGACTGATGTTCTGGAGAGCTTGTGATCACAAGGTGCTGAGGGCTTGCGGCCGCAAGGTGCCCTTTTGTGTCGTATCAGCTTTAAAACAATTCATTATCGAAAAGGAAGCCTTCAAATGGGTCCTCACATATTCAGATATGACTTGTGGAGCTTTTAATAACTATTGGAAGACTTTTGGGGTCAAAATGCAATTTTAGAAAATAGGCCCTTGTAGAAAAACGAGATTAGTAGGGTTTTCATTATTTTAGTTATTTTTAAGGTTTCTTTTTCTCCAAGTATTAGGGTTTACTTGTAAGCATATATATAGGTCTTTTCCTCTCATTGTAAAGACAGTTAGAGTTGATCATTTGAGTTAATATAGTTTTGAGTGTTTTCTTCGAAACCTCCTTGTTCTTCGTGAACTTGTGAATACTTCGGTGTGATTCCGTTGTGTTCGAAACCTAACTTATCAATAGGAATTACATACCTATTGTGGCGTTATTCACAATACTTAGGTTCTTCAATTGCTACGATTGCGGGTTGCGGCTGTACATGTCAAGATTCTTTTTGTGCTAATTGTTGGGTCGAGGTGTCACCCCTGCAAACATCTTTCGATCCTAAGCTTCCGCCGCGTGAGTAAATCGTTCTTCAATGAAGCCTTCCGAGAAGATCGTATCAAGTATGAGGTGTTCCAGGATGTCCAGCTCAACAAATATCTAGAGGATTATTAATTCAGATATTTATTATATCAGTTTGAATTAATCCATCAATTGATTGACTCATGAATTCAAGGAAGACGCCTCTCCAACTTTTCGAAGATAGAAGATTTTCGCCTCCTAAACATGACTGAGCAGGTATACAGTATGACACAAATAGACTGTACCAAATCATGCATGTCTGCAACTCTGTTGTCTTCCACCTGCTAATTCCAATACTTGCTCCTCTCCATACCTCGATCAATTATAGTTGAAGAAGAAGTCAACAAATCAGCTTCTTGCATTTAATGCATCCAACCTAATAGAGTTGTTACTCACTTCGTCTTCTCCAACGGTCTCAAGAATGCTCCGATATAAACATTGTCATTGAAGACTAAAGAAATCAATGCCCTGAAATTATTCAACAACATTAAGTCATTTTACTCGGTGCATTCAAGAGATCACAAACTGATCAATGAAGTCCTCAACAACAACAAGAAGATTTGCACATTTATTGCTACTCATTTATCTCTTCTTATTGTACTCATTTACTATTCTTCAGCACCGTGGATATTCTGTGTTTCCAGATATTTACTTCCCCACTCCCAAATACAAGTCAAATATTTTGTACACGATCCATTAGAGATTTCTGTAATAGAATTAGTGGAAAACATAGTATACTTTCAAATCCAAGGTTGAATATTTTGGTGGTGGACGTAGTACTTTTTATAGTATGAACTATCTCAAAATACATGTGTTCTTTGTGTTCTTTTATTTACTGTTTAATATTGTTATATGTTATTTAACTTATTCCGTTAAGCATCAAACTTCAGTGAACAACCAAGTCTACTGGTAGTGCTTCACTAGTAGACTTAGTTTGTCATCCTTGCAAGTCTTCCGATTACTTCAATCTTTTCAATAAGTTGTTAGTACTTGTTTTAGGAACTTTCACGAAAAGTTTTAAAGAGTTACTAGACTATTCTATCCCCCCCCCCTTCTAGTTTAATATTGTGTCATTTGGGACTAACAGATACTATCTTATATTTAGTGTATATATATATATATATATATATATATATATATATATATATATATATATATATATATATATGAGTAATGCTAGAGCCACTCAATGAGCACTCAAATTTGTGCACCAAATGATGTGGTTTCCAATGTGTCATCTTATTTGGTATTTTATGGGCTCCACTATAAGTTAAAAAGTTATATTAACAATATGACACATAAGATGTCACATCATTTAGTATCCAAAATTGAGTGCTATTAGAGTGGTCCTAGCATTACCCTATATATTATAGTGTCAAAAATGTTTAGATTTGGTTGCCTTTACTTGGTAGTTAAGAAGCCCGCAATTTAAGCTAGAGGTACCAGGTTCAAATCCTAGGTTGTTACTTGTTTTAGTCTATTACTTTTTTTTAGTCTGTGAACTATATATAACTTATAACGTGCATAGTTTTAGTGTAGAAAAGGTAACCTAATGGTTAATTAACATAGTTGGTATTGTGAGAAATATTGAGTTCAATTATTCTTATAAACTTTTTAATTTTTTTCCCAATACTTTATATGATTTCCTATATATATATATATATATATATATATATATATATATATATATATATATATATATATATATATATATATATATTAGAGTAATGCTAGAGCTACTCAATGAACACTCAAATTTCTGCACCAAATGATGTGGTTTCCAATGTGTCATCTTATTTGACATTTTATGGGCTCCACTATAAGTTAAAAAGTTATATTAACAATATGACACATAAGATGCCACATCATTTGGTATCCAAAATTGAGTGCTATTAGAGTGGTCCTAGTATTACCCTATATATTATAGTGTCAAAAATGTTTAGATTTGGTTGCCTTTACTTGGTAGTTAAGAAGCCCGCAATTTAAGCTAGAGGTACCAGGTTCAAATCCTAGGTTGTTACTTGTTTCAGTCTATTACTTTTTTTTTTTTAGTCTGTGAACTATATATAACTTATAACGTGCATAGTTTTAGTGTAGAAAAGGTGACCTAATGGTTAACATAATTGGTATTGTGAGAGATCTTGGGTTCAATTATTCCTATAAACTTTTTATTTTTTTCCCCAATACTTTATATGATTTCATTTTTATAAAGTCCCCCCCCCCTTTTTTTTGGCCATGGGCCTCTCGAAACTCAGGGCTGGCCCTGTGCGAAAGGTTGAGCCTTGTGATAAGTGTGTAATTCAGCTTGAGGACTCGAACTGAGGACCCCAACCTGGTGAGGTCGCAAGGAAGAACAATGAGTGAAGAAGTAGAATATGATCTCAGAAGACTATGGAAGGGGGGGGGGGAACATGCAAAGGAGCTGAGGTGTTCAATTCTTCCTATAAACTTTTTACTTTTTTTCCCAAATACTTTAAATGATTTCATTTTTATAAAGCCCCCCCCCTTTTTTGGCTATGGGCCTCTTGAAACTCAAGGCTGGCCCTACGCGAAAGGTTGAGCCCTGTGATAAGTGTGTAGTTCAGCTTGAGGACTCAAACTGAGGACCCCAACTCGGTGAGGTCACAAGGAAGAACAATGAGTGAAGAAGTAGAATATGATCTCAGAAGACTACGGAAGGGGGGAACAGGCAAAGGAGCTGAGGTGTTCGACGTAGGCCCCTCTAACCTAGGAGGCGATGCGAGGTACATCTAGTTGTCTCTAGAGCTACTTCGTACAAGCGACAACGCATCGACAACCAAGCTTGTCGACCTAAGCCTCAGAAAAAGCTCGCCAATTGGAGATCAACGAGGAATATAAAAAGTTAAAAGAAAGGGTGGATGTCGTGGATATGAACAAGGTGTACATTAAGGTGGAGAACAAAGATGACCGTTTCACCGGGTGGATCAGAGAGGCTAGGCTAAATTCTCTACTAGAAAGTCTAGTGCAAAGGACCATATCACTGGGTTCAAAGTGTAGATGGGGATAATCACAACCGATGAAGAGGTTTGGTCCATGGCCTTAAAGTGGTTCAGAAATCTGGTCAATAACTCGATTGACAGCTGGTACGTACGATTTCAAAAAGGCTTTCATGACACAATTCATCACTACTGGTATGCTCTTAGCACTAGTGCGAACACGTTCAGAACAACTCTAAAGATGGGGAACAATGAAGATCCATCTAAAAGAAGAAGAAGAAAACACCCAAGAAGGTTAAGGGTTGAGCTGAGGATAGCAAGGAGAAGAAGGATATGATGATCGGGATGACAATAGTTGACAAGGTAAACCAAGTTGACGAGATAGAGGAACCGAGCTCTAAGCAAGTCGAGGAGAGCAACCAACAAGTCGAGCTGAAGTTTAGATTTGGTTGCCTTTTCTTGGTGGTTAAGAAGCACGCGATTTAAGCTAGAGGTACCAGGTTCAAATCCTAGGTTGTTACTTGTTTCAGTCTATTACTTTTTTTTAGTCTGTGAACTATATATAACTTATAACGTGCATAGTTTTAGTGTAGAAAAGGTAACCTAATGGTTAACATAGTTGGTATTGTGAGAGATCTTGGGTTCAATTATTCCTATAAACTTTTTATTTTTTCCCCAATACTATATGATTTCATTTTTATAAAGTCCCCCCTTTTTTTTTTCTCGAAACTCAGGGCTGACCCCGCGCGAAAGGTTGAGCCTCGTGATAAGTGTGTAATTTAGCTTGAGGACTCGAACTGAGGACCCCAACTTGGTGAGGTCGCAAGGAAGAACAATGAGTGAAGAAGTAGAATATGATCTCAGAAGACTATGGAAGGGGGGAACAGGCAAAGGAGCTGAGGTGTTCAATTCTTCCTATAAACTTTTTACTTTTTTTTTCCCAATACTTTAAATGATTTCATTTTTATAAAGCCCCCCCCCTTTTTGGCCATGGGCCTCTTGAAACTCAGGGCTGGCCCTGCGCGAAAGGTTGAGCCCTGTGATAAGTGTGTAGTTCAGCTTGAGGACTCAAACTGAGGACCCCAACCTGGTGAGGTCGCAAGGAAGAACAATGAGTGAAGAAGTAGAATATGATCTCAGAAGACTGTGGAAGAGGGGAACAGGCAAAAGAGCTGAGGTGTTCGACGTAGGCCCCCCTCACCTAGGAGGCGATGCGAGGGACATCTAGTTGTCTCTAGAGCTACCTCGTACAAACGACAACGCATCGACAACCAAGCTTATCGACCTAAGCCTCAGAAAAAGCTCGCCAATTGGAGATCAACGAGGAATATAAAAGTTGAAAGAAAGGGTAGATGTCGTGGAGATGAACAAGGTGTACATTAAGGTGGAGAACAAAGATGTCCGTTTCATCGGGTGGATCAGAAAGGCTAGGCTAAATTCTCTACTAGAAAATCTAGTGCAAAGGACCATATCACTGGGTTCAAAGTGTAGATGGGGATAATCACAACCGATGAAGAGGTTTGGTCCATGGCCTTAAAGTGGTTCAGAAGTCTGGTCAATAACTTGATTGACAGTTGGTACGTACGATTTCAAAAAGTCTTTCATGACACAATTCATCACTACTGGTATGCTCCTAGAACTAGTGCAAACACGTTCAAAACAACTCTAAAGATGGGGAACAATGAAGATCCATCTGAAAGAAGAAGAAGAAAACACCCAAGAAGGTTAAGGGTTGAGCTGAGGATAGCAAGGAGAAGAAGGATATGATGATCGGGATGACAATAGTTGACGAGGTAAACCAAGTTGACGAGATAGAGGAACTGAGCTCTAAGCAAGTCAAGGAGAGCAACCAACAAGTCAAGCTGAAGTACTACTATCATTAGCTAAGGCGATATTAACCCAACTACCTTATTTTCTGTAGGAATTAGCCAACTATAAAGCTGACACTTCCATCAAGCGAGCTAGGCACAAGTGTTGTAGCGCCCAACGTCTCATCCAATGGAGAGGCCGAGCAAAACGAAGCAACTTTGGTCACCACATAGCCAACCGGGCAAAATCATCACCAAAATGCTCCTCGTCGCACAAGGTCTACACTCTACCGTTGCCTGAACCTTGGGGCAGGTCACCACTTTTTTGGGTCGGCTCGCCCCACCTCGCCAAATGACGGGTTGAAGTGGGTTGTGGATTGGCTTGTCCCGCCACCCACCTTGACAGCTCTTCTAAATATTATGGTAAGTCATACATGGTCAACTGCAACATGAACCTCATAAATCCAGGTAGAACACGAGGTGTGCCCATGCATCCTAATAAGAAATGTAAATACCAAATGCTCCTTGTCACACGAGGTCAACTATGAACTAAATCTCGAAAGACAAGGTCAATCGCGTAGAAGCCCATGTGGTCTTATCTCACAAGGCACCACGGGGTCATCACCGAGTTGAACCTAGTAAATCAAGGTCATTTGGTGTAATACACCAAATCCCACGTCACTTAAATGTGCTTTATAAGGTTGTCACACACTACTTATAGGCACCAACACCATCCATGTATTTTTTGGTCGACTTGTGGTAGGCTTGGATGACCCATGTATTACATGTTTAGTGGGCCAATGTGAGGGCTACACGTACCAGACTTGACTTTCAGGCTCGAGTCGTTGCAAATAGTATCAGAGCAGTCCCAGTTAGAAATATGAGAACAAAGTGTTGTATGGATCAAAGTGCTACACTGCGAGAGGTGGGAGCCACCTCTTGATCCCTGCCACCTGACAGAAATATGAGATCAAAGTTTTATACGAGCCAAAGTGCTACATCGCGGGAGGTAGGGGCCACCTCTTGATCCATATATGAGTCACCTCTTAAATCATGCATCACCGAGGTACGGTTCTACATAGACTACCAACATAACTTTTAGGTCGACTTGTGGTAAACGCGGATGACGCAAGGTGTTGCGTGCTTAACGGACCAACATGTGAGCTACTCAAAGCGAACCGGACTTACGGGTTCAGGCGCTACACTTGGAAACCCAAAAGGCACATTGTCATGTTAGTCATCACCAAGCCAAACCTAGTAAACCAAGGCCAAAGGGCCAAGGCAAGCAAGTGGAAACCCAAAAGGCACATTGTCATGTTAGTCATCACCAAGCCAAACCTAGTAAACCAAGGCCAAGGGCCCGAGGCAAGCAAGGGGTTACTTACGCATGAGGTCATCATAAAAAAGGAACCAAAAGGCCGCAGCCGCTGCTACCAGAAATGGTGATGAAGAGGTCGACGAATGAATAGTCGTGCCCCACTACCTTCTTTTGCCTTGGGTGTGGGTTACAAGTTTTGCTTGTTCGATTTTAAACTGAAAGCTCCGTTTCGAGCAAAAAATACTATTTCATTTTAAGATATTTCATTTAAAAAATCCACTCTAAAAAATTAAGGTATAAAAATATTATTTTATTACTAATAGACTATTAAAAACATCATTTTCTTAAAAAAAAAATAACATTTAAACATAGACTCTTTACCCAATAAAAGCGAGTATCAGCTTACACTTTGCTTTAAATAAATCATACCCACACTAGGCAGAAAAAAATTATGCATGGTAGTTGATGTAAGAAGAATGCTTCGCATTAATACGGCAACAATGAGATGTTACAACAACCTGACTAAAAAGTGTCAGAAATACAAAATGGTACAACAGCTGAGTAATAGTGTCCAAATGATGGGGGTGGGGTGGGGCTACATTTAAGTGGATAAACCCATGGGCAAAATGAACACTCCATCAGACACCACATATGGAGTGAAGAAGAAGCTGACTGCATCAAAGTTCGTCCTGCAAAACAAACAAGGAATACTCGTTTTAGTAGTCAATAAATTTTCGTGTGGAGGATCCATTTTAACATGGTTTACAGAATATGTGATCAAATTCAATCCCCCGGGGTAGTAATTTCCACCAATTCTAGCATCAAAACCTTCACCGATCACCAACCTACTGCACTACCTCAACTATCGCCACCAACAACACAACATCATCGCCAAAAACTTAACGATACAGTCTCAGCTCACCAAGAACTATTTTCAACAATTAGCAGTTGTTTGACGTAACACTTAAGACCATTGGCACACTTTCTATTATCTACTGACTGACCTACATCAAAGTAAAGAACGACCTTGTTATCTTGACAACATTATTTTATAAACCAGACCAAATCGGGTATCCATACTAACCAGACGAGCAAAACACTTTGTTTTACATCCTTGGAACTGCTGAACATTAAAATCTTGCTACAGCAACATCTGATTGGACCGTCTATCAAATAATGAATCCATTCATTATTTTCTACTAAAGCTACCAATTCCTACAGTCCTAATCCCCCACCTCAACCTCATGATATGATTATGGTACCAATTTTATAATGCATGTTTACAATGCAAAAGATTACCTATATATAGTTCCCACTAGATGTGGTTATGAACTAGTTGTCTTGTCTAACTCTGAAAAAGAAAGACTATTTTCTAGAGTAGAACAAAACAAAGGGGCATATCAATTCAATTCAAAATCATGTGAAACTCGCAACAATTTAGAAATTTCTTTTTGGCATGTTATAGGATGCTTGGAACGATGCATGACAAGAGATATCCAGAAAGTAAATCTTTTAAGCTTACATGATAATCATCCATGTAATCACGGCGATCATGCTGCAAAACAGAAGTCAAAGTTAGAGGTTAGATTCCTTTAATTGTAGAAGGGATGATAAAGGACCAAACAAAAAAAAAAAAAAAACTACAATGACCATGTGTAACTTTATCTCAAAGAAGTATGACCTCATCTAGTCTAGTTTATAACTGGTTAATGATTATGCGCCTCAGTAAAACAGCTCAAGGAAATATCAAGAAAGCCCAATAAAAACATAGTTTGGAAAATCCGATTCATGGGTACAAGAAAAAAAGTTACAAACATCTAGTACAGCTTACAAGAGGCAAGAAAGAAAAATATTCAAGTAAAGTCTACCATGTCGCATTGTCTCTTCTTATAGTCTGACGGAAAACTAAAAGTACGCAGCCGGAAAGAGAGAGATCTACCAATATATAGTAATAATAATAGAAAGAGACAAAGTAAATTGATACCCACCCTTTTGTATCTGTCCCTATATCGTTCCCTATCTCGGTGACGTCGATCATAGCCCCGCTCTCTCTTCCTCCTTTCACCTTCCTCTCTTGCTCTTTGAGCTTCCTGCACACATAAGATAATATAAGAACTTGAGTCAACTAATAGCCATCATAAATGAAATGTGATAAATAACGAGCCCACAAACCTCTTCCTCTCTAGCTTTTTTCACTTTTTCTGCTTCCTCCAGGGCCTCTTTTTCAATCTAAATTCATAAAGAGGCAACAAGAAACATCAGAGAACTTTCAAAATTGTATCTGGCTGAGATTGTTAGAGGAGCAGGGGCACACCTCTCTATGGGTAAAAACTTCTTGCACTACGCTTTTGGCATACTCTGGATCATCGCAAATAAGAACATTGTCAAAAACGGAACCAGCTTTTACCTACAGTCAACAACATCATGATACTTAGCAACATAAAAATAAATCATCTTCAACTAAGGATATGATGCAATACCCTACCTGCCACACTTCAATGCCAACATATTTAATTGGTTTGAGCACGTAAAGGTCTGGATCATCTTCAAATTCTATATGGTCAAATTAAAAGATGCATTAATTCTCTTTGGAAACTTAGTAGCACAAAAAGTATAAACATGTAGTTTGTGCAGTTGCGCAGTACCTGGGTTATCAATCCAAGGAATTTTCCACTTCCCCTTGTAGTTGGGATTTTTTATTTTCTGTTCACCAGAAAGTAAACACTAATCAAATACTGGCACAATGATATGAGCTTTTGAGCTTTCCAGGTATCTCTCAATAATGTTACCATACCTTGCGTTTCCATGGCCCTTTGTATGCTGGATTGGGTACCTTGGGCGGCCTCCATATACCATCCTCTTCTTCATCCCAACTATCAGGCTATACAGAAGATAAACCAAGACTTAGTTCACTTAATCTATTTCCTCCCATTATTTATGCTCCAACTGGAGCTACAGATGTTTACATAGTACCCTAATATATCTCTCTTTTTGATCCTTACATATGTCACCAGACTCACCACCAAAGTATGCTTTGTGGGGTGCATTTGTGTGTCATGACAGGAGGGCCCAAGGGGGATTGCAAAAAAGAAATGAGGAAAAAGAAGAAGCGCTGAGACAATTTTGTTAAGTGCAAGATGTGGCAGGAAGACTTATTCCATTTCATAAAATGATAGCACAAGCACGTTATGAAAAGTGTGACGCTATTGCAAATATGTTTTTGAAATCCCCCTCTCCCCCCCTCTCTATTACACAACGCTTCACTTACTGTGGTAAAAGCCAAAAGTAATATGAATCAAGAGGTCAAAGAAAATATAAAATGAGAAAGAATAGAAGAAAGAATAGAAGAAAGATAGCAGCCTTTTTGATAAGTAACCAACCCACAGGAAAGTAAGAAGAGTTGATAGTTAATATGCCAGTGAACATGTTATTCTTCACGAATCAACTAACCTGCTTAGCTTTTGGGTCAGGAATTTCCCGTGGTATTGAATCGTAGCCCTGGATCCACAGCAATGTATACAATTAATCAAGGATCAACCAAATACAAAAAATTACAAACAATTGGATACCTCAGGTTTGTTGTCGTTTGGATCTTCAATGTATTCTCTCTCTTCCCAATCTGCAGGCTGGGAGAAAAAATAGCAAAAATAAGAATCACCTTCTTGTTTAATGTTTGAAATCAAGTCAGTTGTCAACACCAAAAAGTGGGAGTCTGCATTAACTAATCATAAACAGTAGCGAGATTCTGAGCTCAAGATTACCTTTTTGGCATTTACATCTTTAATTTTACGTGGAGGAAGTATATCCCAGTCAGTATACATGCTTCCAGAATCTCTTTCTCGACCATCAATTAGGAGACTATAACTTGCATCAGGCCTAAGAATAAATGTGTAGAAATGGGTTAACTTGTCTGTTTCACATTGCAGATCCTTCTTGATGGGGTAGTTCTGCCCCTGATACGAAAGTATAACATGAAGCTTCTTTGTCTGCGTGCCACATAAATCCGGTCCAAACATCAAGCTACATAAACAAAAACTAAACGTAAGTAAATGCAATTGAGGTCTTTATAACAAATTAAGTTCAATGACCAATACAGCAAATAAAGTTTAATGAGCAATACAGCCGAAGTGACACTACAAAAAGGAGATGAAGTAAAAAAGCCCCTGTGGGGGAGACGGGGGCAGAGAGAGAGCATTTCATATTCAGCATGCAGTAAGACCCACACCTGTAAGGAGTGTCCCCACCAAATTTCTTTTGGTTAACAAACCCCGAGAGAAGCTTGATATATCCACCACCACACTCAATTTCTTGCTCAAACTTTATAGAGTACTGTAATACCAGTGTTCTATCCTTATTGCTAAATTCAGGTATCTTTGCGGAGATGGCATAATGTTTGGCATCGGTAGATGTCTGAATACCTGAAAAACATTTAAATCATCAGAATCCTTCTGTCTTAACCTCTTTGTCTGACTAAATTGTATCAGCAGGTGCTATTACCGAATGCAACAATTTTAGACCAAAAAGAGAAAGTAGCAAGCAGAATTCTAAGCAGCTAGAGTTTCTTATGGGAAAAGAAATACTGCATACAACATAGAAAAAGAAAGAGTAAAAAGATGGGGGTAGTAGATGATGATGATGAATGTATCTGTTTGGAGATGGAAGAATCTTTTAGCCACCAGTTCTTCCAATGAAGGTTCTCTAGAAATGTTCGAATGCAGACTATGGAAGGATACTAGATGAATGTTGTGTTAATGTTATTGATATTAGAACAAAATCTTTTGGGGAAATTCTTCATTGCTAAGTCAGGATGCTATATTTTTCAGTGGTCCACAATTCATGGGAAGAAAGATTCATAACTTTTTCTCCAAGGAGTTTCAGCAGACAATTGCATACGCGGCTAGAGATGTTTCCGTCAAAGTTCTTTACATGGCATAAGGTTTTCTAGGGTATAAAAAGATTGGCTGATTTCACATGTATTTGGACATTCAGCGAGAATGAGCCATTGTTCTTTCTGACTCTTGCTGATTTACCAGTGGCTTACCCTGGATAGGATATTCATTTGTCTAGGCCATAACACAATACAGAGTTGCAAATAAAAGTAATATGTAATAGTAAAATAAAGGTACACCACTAGAGTTCCAGTCGAATGCAAAACATCCACCCCTACATGTAAAGATAGGAATAACCCCATGGTTTGTAATAGGTAATCAACATGGCCTGTCAAAATTATATAAAAGTTACGCGGACAACCGAAAACAACACTACAAGATAGGTAATGAGAAAGGGGAGTAATATTGAATCTAAGCCAAATGGAACTTGTTGTATTCAGAGGGTTATTAAACGACCTTGGAATTGGATATTTGGTAAAGATCTCGGCTGTACTGTAGGTTAGAGTTCATTAATTAATACTTTTTATATCCAACACCATATAGATAATTAAATAAAGAACAGATTAAGGCAATAGTTTCAACCAAAGGTTAATCCTCTTTCTATAGTCACACAATCATGAACATCAAAGTGCAAGATAGTCTTATGGACTTCGACATACAGAATCCCAATTACAACTGAAGTGGAGATGTCATACCTTTATCATCTGGGTCAGCGGACCACGTTCCAGCGGTGTGCTTAAATGAACCAGCTTTCCCTTCACTTCTTTTCCAATCAGACTTGACCCAGCGGCTCTGCCACCCATCTTTTTGCCAACAAAAACCAGAGATATTATTTCCACAATCAAGAACCCATGTTACGATAAATAAACTCCATTACAGAGAGATACTATAAGAACAAGGGAGATTTTCTTTAAGATTTAGTCAAGTATACAGCTTAAAGAGTCTTAGCTTGAAAAACATCACGGAAACCATTCACTCAATGGTTACAGTGCAAAAGTAGGAGGATAAGTAGGACCGTTAGTCTGTATCCTTGTTTTGTTTTACAAGCTTTGGATTTAGAATTACAAGAATAATTGACGTTCCATGGAATTCATTTCGTTCTTCCAATTTCATATCCAACCACACAAAATTGAGCCGCAACAAAGCCTTGCCATCCACATAATAGCATTGCAAATGCATGTTAAGACATAATAGTTGGCAAAGGTTGAATTCATTAAACAAAAATTGACACTAGTTCTAGGAAAATAAAATTTTGAAAAGGCATAAGTATGAAATTTGTAAATTAAGCACATTAATTTTCTTAAATATGACATAATAGGGGTCTATAACCATTACAAAAAACAAGTTACCACTTTCTAATTTTATTTATTTTATTTTTTGGCAAAACTTGAGCAGAGTGGGGCTCCGTCCTTACGAATTAAGATTTGTAAGACAATCTTACAAATTAAAATCCGTAAAACGGTCTTACGGGAAACCTATCATTATTTTTTTTGAAGTTACCTTTACAGATTGATGGCCCCACTCTCACTTAGAAATCCTCCTAAGATTCATACCTTCCTGATATATACTCACTTTGTTCTTGGCAAAAAAATCACCGTTTGAAAATCAAACTTTTTAAGAAAATGACACTTTTAGTAGCCTTATTAGTAATAAAATGACATTTTTATACTTCAATTTTTTAAAGTGGATTATTTAAGGAAAGATCTCAAAATAGAATAGTGTACTATTTTTTCCTATCTATATATACACATGGTCTATTTTAGGAGGAGTACAAGGAAACAGAAACAAAAAGGAAGTAAATAAACATTACACCCTAATAATAGCATCATTATGAAGATATACATACACACACACACACATATATATATATATACACACACACAACTCATATTTAACGCATAATACTAACAAAAAGTGCAATTATGAACTTTTCATAAAAAATATTCCATTTTTAGTTTTCTTTTCCTGATTTTCATTTTCCTTTTAATTTCCCTTTTACGCTCCAAAAATTAAACACACACACAACACACTAGTGACTCTAGCTTTGAAAAACACTACACAGATAAAAAAAATTAAATGAAATTGAACTACACGAGAAAATACAGTAAAAATTAGAAATTACATAGAAATCAAAACTTGGATCAAACAAAACCTAACCGCAGAAACGAGCTTACGAAGTGAGAATATAAAGATCAAGCTTGATCAATCTCTAAACTAACTAAAAAATTCAAAAAAAATTATTAAATTTAGCTAAAAATTTGAAATTAAGGTCATGCCAAACAAGTGTAGCATAGTAGTAGTAGTACCTTCGAAACGCTCCTCAAAGATGATTTCAGCAACTGAATGGTTAAGTACAGAGATTAGTACTAGTAGAAGTAGAAGAAGCTTGAGGTTAAGATTAGATTTGAAGCTTCGAAAATGGAGGAATTTTTGGTCCGCCATTGATGCGGATCAAGGAGTGTAAGTTGGGTTCGGATGTATTTGGGTTCTTATAGAGATACTTGTTGATAAAATGGGCCTACATTGGGAATTTATTTACGAGGTATACCTGAGGTTTTACTTTGGAATAGATAGACGCTGCCTGGTTTTTTTTCGGGTTCTGTAGTTTTTTTAAATACTCCATCGGTCAAAAAAAATATATGACGTTTTACGGTTTTTTATACAGATTAATTAAATATTTTATAAATATTAAATTGTTTATATATAAATATTAATAAGGTATTGTGATATTTTTATTCAAAGAATTAAGTACCAGTTACGAAATCAATATATATGGATAAATTAGAAAAAAAAAAATTCTTTAAAATTGCAAATATCATCTATTTTGGAACAAAAAAAATCTCTCAAAATGTCATATATTTTGGGAATGATAGTTTTCATACTCGTCTATGATACGATATCAGTATGAAGATGATTGGTGTATGAAATAAGTATGATATAAATAAATTAATATATACTTGAGGTAGGAGTCAGATCAATGCATACTACATAAAACAAAGACGACATCCCAAAAACTAAAAAATAACAAATTTTATTGGCTATAAAATTATGTAACTTATCCGAAAAGAGTATAATTAAACATCTAAAAGCATTCTCTCACACAAACAAACTCACCACCTATTAATTGAAATAAAATTTAAAATACAAATATCAGACAAAAAATATAAAATAAATTTAATAAGACGGAGTGAACTAATAAAAGACTATTTGAAATCGAAATTTCAGAGATTTCAACAAATAAGGAAATGTTAGAACAAATTTTTTAAAAGAAAGAAATTCAAAATAAAATTACAAAATTAATTACAAAACTTACAAACAATTTTTTTTTAAAAAAACTAAATCTAGGTCGGATAAAAATTAAATTGAGATTTCAGTTGATTACAATAACAATCAATTAAGAAATTACAAACTAAATGTTTGTAAAACAAAAAATCTAGGCTGCACATGATTTAATTATAGCCAAAAAATGTATAACGGTCATTTACATTCTTGGATAATTATGGCTATATATATATATATATATATATATATATATATATATATATATATATATATATATATATATGTGTAAAAATTGTGTAAATTAATATTTCTCTTCGTTTATCAAAAAAAATATTGTTTGACTTGACACAGATTAAAAAAATTGTTTCTAATATAATATTACTCCATTAGTTTCTAAAATACTGTCATGTTTGACTATTTTGAGTCAGACGAACTGTTTTTCAAATTTAAATTTGACATTTATTTTTTATTTTGTACAAACTCATAAAACATGTATCCCTTCATTTCGTACAGAGAATCCATTATTTTATTTTGAGATGTTTAATTGAAAGAGTTCGCTTTCAAAAGTTAAATCATTAAAATGTCATTTTATTACTAATAAACTATTAAAAATGTTATTTTAAAAAAATTGACATTCAAATAGTAACTCTTTGTCTAAAACAAAGAGAGTAATTCATAGTACTTTATAATATTACGTGCTTTATTATTTACGAAAAAAGTACACATATGTCAAATTTTGTTTGAAATTAGTCAAAAATAAAAATTAAACAGAGCAATAAATTTATTTGTTTAGTACATGGGAGGGCCTAGGACAATCATTTAAAAATGGAGAGAGTATGATGGTGTGTATTTTTAAAAATTACCAATGTGAGAGTGGATAATCAATTAAAATTGGAATTAAATCAAAGATAGAAAGGTAAATATGATTCTTAAAAAAGATTAGTAAGTGGACAATTATTGTTGCACAATTCAAAAAAAAAAGAAAAGAAAGACTAGTTGGTGCACTACTAAAGGTCCCACCAACACCATATTTATATTGGTGATGCGTGGGACTATTATACCTCAAAATTTATTTTTCACACCGTATTTTTTGTATTGAGATATTTTTACTTATGATATAAATTATAAGAAATTAGGTGTAGAAAGTAAACTTTGAGGCTTGGATATCCTCGCTCATTGATAGTTAGTGTTACATCATATTTGGTGCAATACTATTCATAATACCAAAATGGTGTTGTTATCGATATATTGATCGTAGCAAATTTTATAAAATAATATTAACGATTCATATAATTGTTAATTTGATAGATAAAAGTTTTTTAAAATTAAAATTAACAAAATCATATCTAAAATCGATAGTATCTCAACAAAGATAATGTAGATTAACTTTATTATCTATTGGAAAAATATTACTCCTTTCGTTTTCAAATTATCGTCTTCTTTTTCTTTTTTGTCTATTCTTAAATAATTGTTTTCTTTCAAAATTTTATCTTTTCGGAAAACACTTTTACCACTTTACCCTTACTTTTTTATATACTTTAATTATGACCACATACTCAAGGGTATTAAAGAAAACCACATATTTTACAAATATTTATAATACAATAAATTACTTTTTCTTAAATGATATACCGGTGAAAGCAGATAATATTTTTAAAACGGAGGCTAAAGGGAGTATTAAATGAAATCAATTACACTATTTTTAAAAATAATTTTGTATCCCAAAAAGTAGGAAAGTGTCTTAAGATTAAAGAAAGTGATGGGAAGGCTTATAAAGAAAAAAAAAGGGACAGATACAGGAAAATGAAAAACCAGAAGAAAAAATCTCAAACCAAGTCAAAGACGACCTGAAGCAGCTTGACCCCAATTGTCCAATGAGAGACGACTATTACGTTGCATCAACCAATGGCATTGCTTCTCTTCCATCTTCCACCTTTCCATGTTCTTTCTCGGCCTTTTTTTTTTTTTCATTCTTTTTCTAAAGCTCCTTTGACACTCAAGTACTACTCGACCCATCAGTAGGTCTTTTATAAAATTAGTACTTTTGTTCGTATTGATGGCACGGTGCCAGTTTGAAAATTTATTAATAAATGAAGCAGATATTATATAAATGAACTACTAAAAATATTATTTTTTTAAAAAAATTAACTTTCAAGCGGGGTCTCATTATCCGGAACGGAGGGATTAATTAATAATTTGTATACGTAATTGCGGGTCGGACAAAACGGGCCGAAAAAAAATTAAATTGGTTAAGTTAATTACGATAACAGTTAGTATATATATATATATATATATATATATATTTCAAATTACAAAACTTACGTTTTTTTAATTTTTTTAAATTTGTATACGAAATTATGGGTCGGAAAAAAATTAAAAAGAAAAAAAATATAAATACAAATTTTCGCAACCATAAAACTGTAAAACCGTAAAATAATAACTGTAAAACAGTAAAATAATAACTGTAAACCGTAATATCTCAATAATTTTCGTAGTAATAAAATAGGGATGGAAAAAAAACGTGATAAAAACGGTTGAGATTGTGAGATTAAACGTGACAGAGTGACATTCTTTATATTTCATATATATCAAAATTTGACATTCATCAACTTTTTAAAAACTACAATGAAAATTCTTTTTAAAAAAATAAGAGACATTATTTGGAAATTGGTGTTGCAAAATAGTTTTTTATTCAATAGCCGTAGAACCTTGGTAAAACAGTAAATTGATTAATTTGTATACGAAAATCGTAAAACCGTAATGGGGAAGAGAAAGAATCGGGAGGAATTGCAAGAAAGAGGTAAAAAATACTCGCTGGGAAAACTGTCATTCGCACATGCGAGAACTGAGGGAAATAAGGGCAGTTGGATCACCGTAAAATAATAAATCCTGACCCCTTTTTATCCCAAGTCAATTATAAGCGTGTCACACTGACCTCTATTGTATTATAGATAGTTTTACTTTTATAAGTTTATGTATTTTGTTCTCTCTTCATTTACACTCAATTAAAATACATTTTTTCAATACAACCGTAAATTGATCTTACGTGATATGTATTTTATTATTAAAATAAAATTTAACAATAAAAAAATGAGGGACTATTTCCACTATAATTTTTGGGCGAAATGCATCATTGGTCCATGCACTTTGGTTTTGTCCATCGTTAGTCCCTGAACTTCAAAACGTCTCACCATTGACCAAAGTTTGTGTTTTTTGTCCACCGTTGGTCCCTTACTCAAACATCGTGAACTGTTTCACCGTTAACTGGCCATGTGCAATACGCGTGAGCAAAAGCAAGGACCAAACCGTATTTTCTCGTTGGGGCTGGACATGCATAAACGTAATTGGCAACTGGGCATTGTTGAGCGCCAAAGTTTTCCCGCCTTTCATCAATCTCCTCTACACCCATTTAACTCTTCCAATTAACTCCATTAAAGCATCCCCAACTCCAAAAATACACCAAAGTCATCCTATCTAAGAACAAAAAATGGGAGACGTTTTCTGCTCGTGTGGATCCAGGGTCATAGTCAGAACTTCATGGACTGATGCGAACCTAGGGAGACGATTCCTTTCTTGTTCACATGAGGTAGGAATGAAATTAATTTTCATTATTTGATATACACAACTTATACATAAACACCAAGCACAAACCTGACCCAATTTCTTTCTTCCAATTTCTTGTTCAATCTCCCTGTTAGAATCTCTTTGATTGCCTCCTCTGTTCCATGAACTATATACCTCGCATGCCAAACCACCGAGAACCAACATGACCCAATTTGCCTCAGTTCATTTTTTTGTAATTTTTCTGAGTTGGGGGTTTTCTTTGATGATAATAACATACAAAAAAATTAACTACTATATGTAATATGTTGATCTGTTAATAGAAAAAGATTCATAGTTGAAGAAAATGGGTGGACTATGTCTCAGTTCATAGTTGTATTAATATGAAATTTCTTTGTAATTTTCTTGTTTATTGCAGAAAAGAGGTTGTAGATACTTTAGGTGGGTTGACTCACCTATGTGTGAAAGAGCAATGGTAATCATCCCTGGTCTTCTCAAGAGAATTAGGAAGCATGAAACAACTGTTGCAAGAGAAAATAAGAAAATGAAGTGGATGTGGGGCATGTTAATTGTTTCTTTGTTCATCATTGCAATGTTGTTGATTAGTGGTTAACATCATTTTTTTTATATTGTATTTGGGAATAGGAATACAATTGTTAGAGAAAAAATGGTAGTTGCTGAACAAGGGTTGTGTAGTCATCAAATAGTTGTTAATGAACAAGAATTGTATAACTTGTCAAATATTAATGGTATGACTGCTTGTGTTTTCCTACTGTTAGAATTAATAATGAGCAAAGGTAATGAATCCAAGTTCACTGATGTTCAAATTCCAGTAGTTAATGAATTCGAACATATTCAAAGGTATTATTAAAACAAATTTTGGTTTCCAGCCCTGTAATTGCAAAAGTAACCCACATTTTCTTCTTCGTTTGCTTTCATGCTCGCATCTTTTATCAATCCAAGTTCAATGAGGATCACTTTTTTACAAAACAATTAACCAATAATATAATCCCCTGTTTGGTCAAGAGATTGAACTAAAAGACTTACTTGGCAATTGTTTATAGTTTGTGAGATAGCCAAAGTGAGCTTAGAAGTGATATCACTATGAGTAAGTGTGTAAGTTCTTGGATTACAAAGAAATTCAATCAAGAAATCCAAGTACATTGATGTTAGAATGAAGGTCATGTTCTGAATAAAATTTGGAGAGTTGAAGGCAAACATACAAAATACCCAAGAATATACAACATACAGAATTTGGAGAGTTGAAGGCAGACATTGGCAAATTTGGAGAGTTGAACAAAATTGTCTGCTAACTGGTCTATAACTACAGTAAGGTTGCAAAAAATACACACACATATATATATAAGTACCAAAAGAGCCACTGTGTTTCCTAAGCTTCAATGCCCCCAAAAATATACAATTATCGAAAGAGCCACTAAGTTTCCCAGGCTTCAATGCCCCCAAAAATATACAATTGCCAAAAATTTGTATTATGTTTCTTAGGCTTCAATGCCTCAAAAAATATACATAAAAAGGCATTATGTTTGCCAGCATAAAAAAGCCACTACACAGTTTCTAGTTTATATGTCCAAGTAGGTAGGTGTGTCAACTCCTTTGTCTTTGTTAATCTTGGGTAACAATTGGCATGGCTTGGTTGAGAAAAGCTTTCACTGCCCCTTCCAATAACTTGACTAGAAAAGCTTCCACTGCCCCTTCCCTGCCTTGAGTTGAAGCAACCTACATAATCAAATAAAAATTTGTCATTTCATTCATTTGCTGGAACATAATCATGTATTAAACTACCTACACCCTTACTTCAATTCTAGGAATAGAACTAGCATTTCCACTGTCCCTTCCCCTTCACCTGCCTTGACTTGAAGCAACCCACATAATCAAATAAAAATTTGTCATTTAATTCATTTGCTGGAACATAATCACGCATTAAACTACCTACACCCTTACTTCAGTTCTAGGAATATAACTAGCATTTCCACTGGCCCTTCCCCTTCCCATGCCTTTACTTGAAGCAACCTACATAATCAAATAAAAATTTGTCATTTAGCATTTCCACTGGCCCTTCCCCTTCATTTGCGAATCCTCTACTACGGATGTTTCCAGTCACTTTTCTAAACCCTTAATCCCTAATTTTGAATGATGCGAATCCCCGATTACGTAGGTCTCCAGTCGCCTTTTTGTAAACCCTAATCCCTAATTCCCTAATTTTGACTGATGCGAAATCCCCAATTACGTTTGTGAATGTCTAGCCCCAGCGAAAAAAGACGGTTTGGTCCTTGCTTTTGCTCACGTGTATCGCACATGGCCAGTTAACAGTGAAACAATTCATGACATTTGAGCAAGGGACCAAAGGTGGACAAAAAACGCAAACTTTGGTCAATGGTAAGACATTTTGAAGTTCAGGGACTAACGGTGGACAAAACCAAAGTACAGGGACCAATGATGCATTTTGCCCATATTTTTTTTCTTATCTATTACATTATGAGTTATTGCATTAAATAATTGCATCGTTGGACATAATTACCCTTTATATACTTGTCATTTGAAGTAAAGTACTCATATATATGTTTTATTTCTAAATTAATTTTTAATTATCAACAAACAAGATAGTTGTTCTTTTTCTATTTTTTATTTTTTCCAAAATACTTTTTAAGTCTCAACAAAGAATTTTTTTTTTGTAATAATTATGTTTAATCAATTTTGTTTATGATTCGTGTCTCATACTCCATTATCGTAAAAATAATATTATCAAGACATTGGTCTACCAAAACTATAGAGAATATTAATTGGATATTTATCATCAAAATAAATAATTTAATTTAATGAAAAAAAATATTACACTAAAAAATCAATTCAATAATAGCAATATGCCAAGTATTATATTGAGTATTGGTTTCACCAAACTCAATAATTAAATTGGCAAATCATTTTTATTGGTAGACAAAAGGTTTTAAATCACATACTATTTCACATTATTATTTTACTATTTGACAAAAATATTTTACTATTATATCCTTTAAACTCACCTTTAAAATTTTCTTTTAATAACCAAATAGTACACATTTTCTCAAAGTTTGGTAAGCAAATGATGTTCTTAAGATATTAATTTATTGTTTATGCAAGATAGCTTTAGTCATAAGATTAATTGATCAAGAGTTTAATAAAAAGTAAAAATAAAAATATTTTAACTATGTTATTCATTAAAAAATAATGTTAGAAAGTAATTAATTAGAAAAATAACTTTATTATTCAAATCAATATGAACAAGTAATTATGGGTAGATTTATCCAAACATGTCATTAATTAATTGAATAACTAATTATGTAGTGAATAAGAAAAAAATTTAGTCGAATTAGCCTCTCCCTAAAAAAATATAAAAGAAAATTGAACAACCAATAGGAAGAGGGTTTAAAAAGAAAAATGCTAACTAAGATGTATTCATATTGTTGGAATATGTCTGCTGAATCGATATTTATTCCTTTGCATATTTCACTTTGATTTGCTTGTCTTCATTACTGCGATTATGCAAGTTTTCTTAAAATGTGCTTCATTTTTCAAAACATCAGTAGCATCCTTTGATATCAGCACCTAAATTCTCTCTAATACCAAAATCTATTCCTTTTAAAATGGCATTATAGGCTATCTCCCCCCCCTCTAGCCTATTTGAGCATACTTGTAGACCAACAATTGGTATCAGAACATATCTCTGTGAGCTTTTTGTCAGGTTTAACAACCTGAGAGTTTGATCATCATTGCTCATTACAACTACTATTCTTTAGTTAGCAAATTACCTCATCTAACTTACATGATAGTCTAGTGTATTAAGATTTTTCTTTGCACCTAAGCTTGTGATTGGAATATTGGTAGATTTTAAAATCTTAAAATATTTTTTCTTAGATCCCAAAAAGATTTAGGGGATTACTGAGGATTGTGTAGATGATTCAGAATGCCCCATAAAATATCTTCTGGAACCTTAGAATACCGAACCCCACATTATTCCCTACTAAGTCTGTGCAGGACATCTTGGTATGCTTCACACTTTCCTTTTAGCAAATAACTTTTCACCCTACATCAGTAGAATTCCACATCTACTGATCTCCAAATTTTGACTCACGTATCAGCAGATCTCCATTTATGCTGATCTCTCCCCTAACTCCAAAACTAGTATCTTGCTAATATACTCTCTACCTGCCCCTGTGTAACTTAGGAATTGGTATCTTAAGGAATGTTTGCAAATTTTGCTTTAGCTATAGCCTTCGGGATCTTTGGGGGCTCTGATACTCAGATTCTATAACATCTCAATTGGTATCCTTGCTGATATCATCTACCAACTGAATCATAAACTCAAGAGGAGTCTCATCTTCAAAAAATTACATTCTTCTGAGAAATTAGCCAATGAACAGGGATCTCTTTGTATCTCCTGAAGAGGCTAAGAGACATTTTTAGTAGAACTTGCGCTTTCAAACCTTTAGCAGTCTATAGAGTACTTTATTAAGATATTTTCTAGCAAGATTCCCCCATAATAGGGAACAAAGTATTTTTAAAACAGGTTTTTCCTAGCAAAGGAAAAACGATGCTGCTTTTCAAAATACGCTTAACTCAGAAGAGGAAAAGCGATGTGATTTTTTTTAATGAATTTTCCCAGAATAGGGACAAATGCAATTTTAAATTGCGCCCCCCCCCAAAAAATATGGAAAGTGATGCAATTTTTTTTTAAAAAAATGTGCTTATCCCAGCATAGGAGCAGCGATGCTGATTTTTTAAAAATGTGTTTATCCCAGCATAAGAAAAGCGATGCAATTTTTTTTTTAAAAAAAAATGCTTATCCCAGCATAGGAAAAGCGATGATTATGAAGCGTTGTGGCGGAATGTTGTCGATGATTGACTTGTGTAGCTTTTGATGATGCTACTGAGGATCTTTGGGAAGAGGTCCTTGGCGAGATGCTGGCAGAACATTTATACATTTCCAAGGGCCTATGCGACAGAAGACCTGATAAGATGCAGTAAAAGGATGCAAACAAAAGATGCAAGCATGCGAATGAAACTTTCTTTTTCTTAAAAAAATGGACTCTTGAATGTTCATGTGTGTCATCCGTTTCTTAAACATGTTAAGACAAGATAAGCCAAGGTGATGGAAATGTAATATAAGTGCTTGAGATGTGGCTTCTGGTTGGCTTTGAAGGGTTATGAGTATAGGAGTCGATGGTGATATTTGAGATGAAAGCGGGTGAAGTTTAGGGTTATTTTTCAGTCTTTTGGCTAGTGTATCATTCAAGAAAGGAATTCAATCAGATTAGTGAGTCCTACTAATCGATTCCTCGGAGGGACCACCTTTTTTTTCTTTTTTTTTGTGCTCTAACTTTTACCTAGGTCGCCCTTTTGGGTTTTCAACCTAGCGAGCCTTTACCTCATAGGGAGTCGGTCTTTCAATGCATGCGAATATAAACCACTCATTCTTGAGAGATCACGCCTTTGTAGCCTCTTCGTTTCTTCGGGCGAGATGGAAAGGCCAGCTGTTTCTGGAGATGATGAGCCTTTATGTATCCAATGAGTTTGGCGAGAGAAACCCCAGGATGACTCGATGAACCAAATTTTGTAAAATGAGATGGGCAAGTTTTTGAAGAGATTAACTGGGGACAGCCCCAGAAAAACTCGATTTGGAGAGACTTTTGAGGGAGACAGAAATGAGTATGGTCAGAGAAAGTGGGATGACTCTAATGGACAAAAAGAAGAGTCATGATCCAGAGTTTATCGCCGAGTATCCCAAGTTTCATGGACCCTATTTAATGTTTATATTTTGATAATTTTATATATCTTTAGCAAGAAGTTCTGTCTTGAACCCAGGTCACGTTATAACCGATTGAAACACATCTATAGGTAGTAACTAGGTAAGTGTTTCGATGGATTGGATTTAGGGTTGAGGATTTGATTGGCCTCTGGTTCAAAGGCATTTTGGGCTATGGATTTGGTTATTTTTGAAAAGGCGATCAGAAGCGATGATTGGCTGTGGGTTTGGATGGGAAGTTGGTTTCTGGATCTGGTTGTAGGTATTGAGAGATCGGCTTTTGGCTTTGGTTGTGGGTTACGGGATTGTCCAAGAGTGATTGGTTTTTTTTTGGTTGCGAGAGAAAGATTTTGAGGAAATTGCTCAAGAGAGACTTTTTTTTTTTTTTTTATGCATAGGTTTTTTTTTTAAATTTTCAACCTTGTTCTTTCGTTTTTTCCTTCTTTCTTCTCTTTTTTTGAGCTTTCGGAGCAATTTGGGAGAGTGCTTGAAGAGATATCTGTCTTCTCTCTCTTGGGATGAAAAGGTGGTCACTCTTGGTGGATATATATAAAGGTGAGCAGCCCCAGTTTTGGGAAGCTGGATTTTAGAGATGGTTAGACTTTGATATATGGTGTATTTGTTTAGGTATTTGGAAGGGGTTTGGTGTATGGTTGGAAGCCCCTAGTGTGCTACTAACAACTCGGTTACAATTGGTCGAAGATGACCTTTCACCAAGACAGAAGGTTGTTTTATCGAACTAACCTTTTTAATGGTTTATGGATTCATATCTTCTAAATGACTCATTATCAACTCATGTAGTTTTATCATATTTTTACATGAGTTGATTCATCTTTTTTTTAACAGATACTTCGGGCGATAGGTGGTACTCAAAGACCAAGAAGAAGACTCAACAAGCTAATATAGGAAAAACAAGAATTTACCATACTCGAATACAGATAAATACCTTTGGAAAGCTCGATTTGAGGACTTGGTTGGACTTTTGAAATAACAGAGATCAAATGGATCAGTGAGCATACTCTGCAAGGATGTGCTGTAGGCATCAATATGGGCAAAAGAGACACCCTTGGGTGATTTGAAAGCCCCAATCCTGAATTGTTGCTTATGATCCTTGAGTCGCTTGGCTTTTCTGGATTTCTCGGCTTTCCAAACTTTTCTGCTTTCTTGGCTTCTTGACTTTCCCAGCTTTCCTTTCTTCCCTGGCTCCCTATCGTTTTTTTATTTTATTTTTTTGTTTTTGAAGTGGTAAACATCGACATCTCGAAGCAGGACTCACTGAAAGTTTTTTTTTTTTAAATTGAGAGTGAACGATGTGCTAATCAACTAGTGACACATTTATAAAAGGTTAAGAAGGAAGAGTTTGAAGATGGAGATTAAGAATAATGGTGAGGGGATTTCCTATCTTTACATGTTTTGAAAAACAAAAGGAAAACACATAGAAAACACTTTTTTTAAGAGTAAATCAAAGTATTTGACCAAACCCAAAGACTGCCTACGTTCCTCATTTTGAGGCTCAGGTCGTCGTAGTTCAACTCTATCAGAGAAATTTTCATTTTGCTAATATTTTTTTTTTGAATTTGAAGAGTTTTTTTTTGCTTGGGGAGAACGAAATCATTTTTATTTCATTTTTTTAAATGATCACTTTTTTTTTTTGTAAAAAGAAACAATTTTTTTAAAAGGAAAAGAGAACTAAGTATTACACATGATTTTTTAATTACTAGCAAACTCCTTTTTTTTTTTTTTTTTTTTTTTTGCGATCCTTGAAATGAGATGTGACGATTACGTACCTCTGGACAATCCTCTCAGGAGAGCAAATGGTAAATAATCAATTCTTTTATTTTTCAGCCCCTGCAAAATTGTTTGTGACGCCCCGCTCCTTCGTTATCTCGGTTTGCGTGCTATACTTGCACTTCTTCTTTTGTCGACGGTATGTTTGGGTTGCGAGAGGGTCTAGATATGTTTGAGAGACCATTTTAAGACCAAAACATTATTAAGAGACTCCATATAGTTGTTGACTTGCTAAAGTCACAAGTCGTGACTCGACGATAGTCGGAATGCGACGCGATTGAGGGTTTGCTTGCGTTTCGTGTTCGTGACCTCGATTTGGGTCCTAGACCTCTTTAAGATGATTTGTTAACATGTTTAGATGCATTAGACTTCAAGTTGGAGGTGCCCCTTAAGTCTATCGATGATTTGGGAAGTTTTGGAGATGGCGTTCGTCTCTATCGCGTAGTTCGGGAATCGAGTCGCGTAATCGCCTCTCCTTTGGGATTCTTATTCCCCTAGTTGTTATTCAACTTCCTAGAAGTATTTAAGCTTCTTCATTAGCCCTTAGACTTGCCTTAAAAGTCTCCTTTCATTGCTCGCTTGATTTCGAAGTTCATTCGCTTCGTTCCGTTGCACGTTGTCGCACCCCTTCCTGCTTTCGCCCGAGTTGTTTCGAAGTTGTTCGGTGTGTTTTAGACTTGTTTTGAGTTGGGTTAGACCTTAGAATGGTTGCCCATAAGTTTGGGACCATTTAGAACATGTTTAGACCAAGTTTTGAGGTTGTGAGGCCCAAGCCTTGAGAGCAGTGTGGGAGGGAGTGAGGCGCCCGCCTCACCTGCACGTCGTTACGGGATTTTGCCCTGCTTTTGTGTTTTGGACGATTATACCTATTCTACCCTCATTAAACCCCCTCTAAACCCTTCCTAACCTCTCATACTTAACCCTAAACATGTCCTAACATTAGTTAGAAGTTAATTAAGGTTAGATTAGTGTTTGATTATCCCTAATCTCTACTAATTGCACTTGAGAAATGTCCTTTGTGCCCTCCTTAATTGGGGGTATAAATACCCAAACCCCTTTACCATTTGCTGAATTCTCTTCATTTCTTCCTCTCATTCATACGTATTATAGAGAGAGAGAGAGTCCAAGGGAGATTCAAGCCCTAGCTTCCTTCTCTCTTCGATCCAAGACGATCTACCCACCCGATTGCCTTCAAACTTCGGAATCTTGAAGCCCTCGACGAGTAGAACGACTTCACCGATCGGATTTGTGTTCTCTTGAGTTTTCACTCAAGCTAGGTAAGTTACTTCCTTTTGATTTTGGTTCATTGGCCCTAAGGAAAACAATCTATATGCTATTTGTGGGCAATGAACACTTGTTATGCTATGTTTGCCCAATTTTGGGGATTTTTGGAAGTGTAACTTGTAAGAGCAATTGTTGAGTGGTTTTATGATCTTTGAAGTGTGTGATTACTCTTCATTATGTGTTTCTAGGCTTATGAGCATGCTAGAAATCATGTCCATATGTTATTTGAGTTCATTGGGGAAATATGCCTAATTTGTGAATTGTAGGAGTTATGAACTCGTTAATGCCTTGAGGAGGATGTTTTGAATGATATTGTGTGTTGGGAGAAATGGGTTATCCCTTTGTTAAGATTTTGTGAATTTTAGGGCTTGGGAATCAAGTCCAAATTACTTTGGAAATTGTTATGAAGTGAAGAGGATGAATTATGTTGGGTTGGTTATGAATTTGAGGGCTTGAGAATCAAGCCCGAACTATTGGAGAATTATTGTTAATTGATGTGGGTGCAAATGTTGGGATTGATGAATTATGTAAATAATGAAACCTAGCCTTTAGACTCAACGGAGTCGAAATATGTTCAATAATGTGATAATGAACTCGGGTTGGAATCCTACGACAATTGGATTTCGTTTGATTATGATTATAATGAGTTTTTGAGTTGTTAGGCTTGGGAATCAAGCCCGAATGAACTTTGGGATTTTGTAGTATATATGAATGAAATGTTTAATTGTGGGGCTATGAAACACATAAAGAATGGAATGTAGAATTAAGACTCAACGGAGTCATTGTGAGGCCAATAATGTGATAACAAGCCTTTGGTTGAGACCCTACGATGTTCGGGTCTCGTTTGCTTATGTTTGTGCGCACCCGAGTATCTTGTTGTGTCCAATGGAGACACTCATGTTATAGAGACCTATTGGGAACTTGTTTAGAGCGTGCTTGTAGAGCACGGAGTATTAGAGACCAACCCATGGTCTCGAGTACTATTTAATAATGGTTATTCGATGAATTCACTATAAAGGATTTAGTCGCGAGGATATGAAAATACTTGCGGGATTTAGACTACAGTAGAGTCTTGTCATTCACGAGAGTGGTCTTGAGGATGTCGATTACAAACGACGAGCGGGACTTGGGTTGAGTCCGATGTGCCTATAAGTGAAGCTTAATGCTAAGTCTTGATTTGTAGTTGTTCTTAGACTAAGTAATAGTCTTTGATTTAATCTTGAGTAGAGGACTATAGTGGACCTCATATTGTGATTTGTTGAGCTAATATGCTATTCTTGAATTGGTGATGACTTGAGGATTGTGAATACCTCAATATGTGGTTTTTGAACTAAACTTACAAGTTAGTTGAACATGTTAAGTGTGTACAATTATGTGCATTGTTTATTGGGTTTTGTAGAGCATTATGACCTACTTGAATCGATAAGTTCTTTTATGATGGACTTGGTCCTTATTGGTTTATCCAAGTAAATACCTACTTGTGCATCTTGATTTGAGTCCACCGGCCTTGGTCGTTTTGTCAAGCAATGGGACGATTCATGGCCTTTGGAAACATTCGCTATGAATCGCCGCATTGGTACCCTTTCTCCTCACTATTTGGCCGATAGTGGGATGTGGTCTCGTATTAGCGCCCCCTAGCCTGATATTGAGCTCCCATTTCTCATCCCATGGTTGGATGAATGTAACGAAGTGCTCATTAAGAAAACTGATGAGTTGTGATCATTCGAGGATTGAATCCCAGACTATGATCTTTTGAGGGTTGGACCCATGGTTTGAATATAGAAGGGCTAGGCCCAGATCTTGGTTTTACGTGCTTAGGTATAAGCACTTATATGAAAGAGAACGTGTTATGTGGTTTATGAAGTTTATGTTACATGATGACTTGATACAAGTTTATTATTGGTAGACTATAAAGATACCATGATTTTATACATATTGTGCATTATGCCATGCCACGACATGCTATGCCATACATTTGCATTTAGTAACTTACTGGGTCATTATGACTCATTTCGTGTGTTTGTTTTCCTTAGTTTTTGCAAAGGATCCCGTTAGTACGCTGCGGGCGGCTTCGGATAGTGATTCCTAGAAGGTGGTCTTCCGGCTTTAAGCTTGGGTTTATTATTATTATGTTATTATGTATTTGTGAGACACGAATGTAAAGTTACGTAGACTTTACTTGGGTAGTTTATGTTAGTATTCTGTTATTGTATTATTTTGGGAGCCGACTTGCTTGGTCGAGCTGTTGTATCTTTTAGAAGTTATTCCCTTGTTATTTCGAGTATGCTCTAGCTCATTCATCCTATTATTGTTGGTATTGTCATCTCCGACGACATTAGTCGTGAGACTTGGGTTTAATTGTTAGGATTTGAATATCTTGTTTTTAGTTGATTTGTTCCTCCGCATGTTTTAGCCGTTGAGTTGTTGTTTATCGTTGGGTTCTTGTTGCTTCGCCGGCCTTAGGTTGCCGATGGTTTGTTGTACGCGGCGCAATGTTGCGTCACGCGAGTCGTAGATTTGTCGAGAGATAGTCGTCTCTCAGCCTTGTATTCCTTAGTTTACAACTATAGGCTTTGGTCCCATTTATGATTTGCTTCCGCAGATTTTAGTTTTTGGTTATTCGGTTTTGCCGTTATGGCTTTTCATTCCTGTTTAGTGTTTGTTGGTTCAACTCTGGACTCGCACTACTACGCTTAGCGGGTGCTTGTTCGCCTTTTTAGCTTGTCTTTGGCACGACCTTGGGATTCCGCATTGGGTTCGGGCCGGCCGTCACAGCTTGGTATCGAGCTATAGGTTAGCTATTTCGCCAGATAGGTTCCTTGGCCTAGTTTGGGTTGGGTTTGTTGTTGAGTTATTAACGCCGAGTGTTCTTTGTAGGCGTATTATGTCGTGAATTTGGCGTGGAGCTAGTTCCAAAGAGACCTCGGGTACAACTCGTGGCTACGAGAGAGGGGAGAATGTTACGGATCCGCGTGTGACTCCTCAGCAGATGTTTGGGATGGAAGACAATTCTATCATTCTTGCGAGATTCTTGAAGTTGGAACCTGAGAGCTACGATGGAGGACCCGATGCTTCTAAAGCAGAACTTTGGATAGAAAACATGGAGAAGATCTTTGCAGCTATGGGTTGTACGTCAGAAGAGATGGTGACCCTAGCAAAGTTGTTTAAATTGATTGTGCGGCCGACCATTGGTGGCATGTGTTACGAGATAGTTGGAGTCACCATGGAGTGCCTCAAGTGTGGGAGAACTTCACGATGGAGTTTATGGCACGCTTTATTCCTAAGCAGAGTTCGAGAAAGAAGAGAAGCGGAGTTCATGGCATTGGAACAAGGAGCTATGACGGTGGCTCAGTATTCAGCGAAGTTCACAGAGTTGGCTCGCTATTGTGGTTACTTGGTACCAGACGAGGCTAGGAAGACCCAACGGTTTGTGAAGGGTCTAAAAATGAAATATCGTAGAGGCGCTGCCTGCTACAACTTACTTACACGAGTTCGTCAGGATCGTGCGTATGCAATGGAGTTGGACATCGAGGAGTACGCTCAAAAGAGAGCCTCGAGTACTATTAGGGGCAATGATGGTAATAGAGGGCGGCAAAGACCTCAGAAAGTTAATCAAGAAATCACACGTACTGGTAGACGGAGTGACGTTCCTACCTCTAGTCGGAGACGACGAGGCGGCGAGTTAATATGTAATTTTTGTATGAGGACAGGACATGCCGAGAACGTATGTTGGGGTAAATCAGAAAGTGTTTCGCTTTGGCGGTGATCATGTTCGTAAGGATTGCCCGAAGATGAGGGTTAATCACCGGAGTACTAGTCAACAATCCAAAGGGCTCCAAGAGAGACAAGTGGTGGACGGCCTAGAGTTTGAGGTCGCTGCAAGGGCGGTTGGCCATTATGAGTTTTGAGGCCTATCCGAAATAGGAAGGTATATTCTTGTATATATATATACGTAAATTATATCGTTGCTACTATTACCCTTATTATGAGTACACGTTTTAATCGGTAGCTCATGTGCATTCATACATACATTATATGGTGTATTGTGTATTATTGGTTATTTGCTTGATCGAATAATACCCCAATGTGAGATAGATATATGATATGGTTTGTTTGTAAATTACCGTAGGTAATCACACATGGTGTATGGATTCTTGTTTAGTCTATATATATAAGACTATGTATATGTAGAGTTGTGGTTTTTTGGGATTATGTATAAGGCCATAGTATGTATATATATGAAGCATGAATTGTTTATTGATACTTATCGGTTTGGTATGATGTTTGTATATTCTATGAGATATGTTTTATGTAATGAGTAATATTACACTATATTGTTGTTAAGGGTTATTGTGCGAGTAAGATATACACTCGACTTGTGAGAAGGTTGAAGGTTGCGATTTAGAGGATAATCACGGTTGCACGGGAGAGATAGACGCTTCACCGTGAGTATTGAGACGTTAACGTTGTGTTAGGATGCTTAGTGTGCATTGGTTGTAGACTTGGTCTAGAGCTCAAGAAAGGATAGTTTATGCGGAGTATAGACGCTTTCGGCATTAGTAGTCTTGGCGCGTGTGATTACTAGGAAATTATCTTGGTTGAGTGTACTAGGTACACGAAGTTTTGTGGATAGCTATGATTGTTGTTTGTCAAGGTAATAGACCTTGTTACTTGGTTTCTGAATTTTATTCGCTATGTGCATTAGTTGTAGGAAACACCTACTTGATGCATTTACATAGTAGTATATTAAATTCTCATCTCATCAATATCTCATGTTCATTCATTTCCTTAGCATAGAGACTATTAAAGGATGCTTAAAACCTTTTTAATCATGAACCTTGGCAGATCCTTGTAACGGAAACTTTTGAGTATCCAATTTAGCCGGCACCCTAAATTGGTGATCAAAAGTGGTTCGTTGGTGGACTAGGATTGGTATGAATTATGGTAGGTTAAACATTGACTACACCCGCTACCAAATGGAATTGACATGAATGGAAAGAATTTTCAAAACATGGCATTGTGTGCTCTTTGTGTTCTACCCGCGATAGGGAAATCGCGAGTATGATTTGCATGGTTTGAAATGCCAATTTGGTTATCTTTGATTTGTTTGTAAATTGCTCCATAGGCAATTATTAATTTTGTAACTTAGAATCTTTTGTGCTTGAATTTCATGATGTGCCCCGAAACAAATAGTTTCGTAGTTAAATGTGTTCTTATGTTGAAGTTTGGGATTTTGCCTACATGTTTGGTCTAGTGTTGTTCAGATGTATTCGTGACTCAAGCATGAGTCATATTGTTTCCGATAGAAGGTGTTTGATGACGTGTCTATTGAGAATTGTAGACTTTGAATCGGATTATATTAGTTGACGACCTCGTGTATATTGTGGTGGTAGACTCGGAGATCGAGTCTAGGTAGATGGTTTTGAACTCGATGTATTGTGGTTTGTATCATGATTTAGAATTCGGGACGAATTCTTTTTAAGGTGGAGAGGGTGTGACGCCCGCCTCCTTCGTTATCTCTGCATGCGTGCTATACTTGCACTTCTTCCTTTGTCGACGTATGTTTGGGTCATGAGAGGGTCTAGATATGTTTGAGAGACCATATTAAGACCAAAACATTATTAAGAGACTCCATATAGTTGTTGACTTGCTAAAGTCACAAGTCGTGACTCGACGATAGCCTGAATGCGACGCGATTGAGGGTTTGCTTATGCTTTTGTGTTCGTGACCTCGGTTTGGGTCCTAGACCTCTTTAAGATGGTTTGTTAACATGTTTAGATGTGTTAGACTTCAAGTTGGAGGTGTTCCTTAAGTCTATCGATGATTTGGAAGTTTTGGAGATAGCGCTCGTGCCTCTATCGCAGTTCGAATCGAGTCGCTGCATCGCCTCCTTTGGGATTCTTATTTCCCTAGTTGTTATTCAACTTCTAGAAGTATTTAAGCTTCTTCATTAGCCCTTAGACTTGCCTTAAAAGTCTCTCCTTTCATTGCTCGCTTGCCTTCGAAGTTCATCTCGTCGCTCCCGTTGCACGTTGTCGCACCCCTTCCCTGCTCGCCCGAGTTGTTTCTGGAGTTGTTCGGTGTGTTTTAGACTTGTTTTGAGTTGGGTTAGACCCTAGAATGGTTGCCCATAAGTTTGGGACCATTTAGAACAAGTTTAGACCAAGTTTTGAGGTTCAGAGCCGAGGCGCCCGCCCGCATGGAGCGAGGCGCCCGCCTCAAGTACCGAGAGCAACCCTCAAGAGGGAGCCCAAGCGGCCGCATGGAGGGGAGTGAGGCGCCCGCCTCACTTCCGTAAAGCCGTTACGGGATTTTGCCCTGCTTTTGTGATTTGTCGAATTATACCTATTCTACCCTCATTAAACCCCCTCTAAACCCTTCCTAACCCCTCATACTTAACCCTAAACATGTCCTAACATTAGTTAGAAGTTAATTAAGGTTAGATTAGTGTTTGATTATCCCTAATCTCCACTAATTGCACTTGAGAAATGCCTATTGTGCCCTTCTTATTTTGGGGGTATAAATACCCAAACCCCTTCACCATTTGTCGAAAATCTTCATTTCTTCCTCTCATTCTTTACGATAGAGAGAGAGACTCCATGGGAGACTCTTGAGCCCTAGCTTCTCTCTCTCTTCGATCCAAGACGATCCAACCACCCGATTTCCTTCAAACTTCTGAATCTTGAAGCCTCGACGAGTAGAACGACTTCACCGATCGGATTTGTGTTCTCTTGAGTTTTCACTCAAGCTAGGTAAGTTATTTTCCTTTGATTTTGGTTCATTGGCCCTAAGGAAAACAATCTATATGCTATTTGTGGGCAATGAACACTTGTATGCTATGTTTGCCCAATTTTGGGGATTTTTGGAAGTGTAACTTGTAAGAACAATTGTAGAGTAATTTTATGATTGTTGAAGTGTGTGATTATTCTTCATTATGTGTTTCTAGGCTTATGAGCATGCTAGAAATCATGCCCATATGTTATTTGAGTTCATTGGGAAATATGCCTAATTTGTGAATTTTGGAGTTATGAACTTGTTAATGCCTTGAGGAGGATGTTTTGAAGGATATTGTGTCGGGAGAAATGGGTTATCCCTTTGTTAAGATTTTGTGAATTTTAGGCTTGGGAATCAAGTCCAAATTACTTTGGAAATTGTTATGAAGTTGAATTATGTCATGATTTGAGGCTTGAAGAGGATGTTAAATTATGTTGGGATTGATGAATTATGTAAATAATGAAACCTAGCCTTTAGACTCAACGGAGTCGAAATAAGTCCAATAATGTGTTAAAGAACTCGGTTGAAATCCTACAACATTTGGGTTTCGCTTGACTATGATTATAATGAAGTTTGGGTTGTTAGGCTTGGGAATCAAGCCCGAATGAACTTTGGGATTTTGTAGTATATATGAATGAAATGTTTAATTGTGGGGCTATGAAACACATAAAGAATGGAATGTAGAATTAAGACTCAACGGAGTCATTATGAGGCCAATAATGTGATAACAAGCTTTGGGTTGAGACCCTACGATGTTCGGGTCTCGTTTGCTTATGTTGTGCGCACCCGAGTATCTTGTTGTGTCCAATGGAGACACTCATGTTAGAGACCTATTGGGAATTTGTTTAGAGCGTGCTTGTAGAGCACGGAGTATTAGAGACCAACCCATGGTCTCGAGTACTATTCAATAATGGTTATTCGATGAATTCACTATAAGGAATTTAGTCGTGAGGATATGAAAATACTTATGGATTTAGACTACAAGGTAGTCTTGTCATTCACGAGTGGTCTTGAGGATGTCGATTACAAACGACGAGCGGACTTTGGCTAAGTCCGATGTGCCTTTAAGTGAAGCTAAATGCTAAGCCTTGATTTGTGGTGGTTCTTAGACTAAGTAGTAGTCTTTGATTTAATCTTGAGTAGAGGACTATAGTGGACCTCATATTGTGATTTGTCGAGCTAATATGCTATTCTTGAATTGGTGATGACTTGAGGATTGTGAATACCTCAATATGTGGTTTTTGAACTAAACTTACAAGTTAGTTGAACATGTTAAGTGTGTACAATTATGTGCATTGTTTATTGGGTTTTGTAGAGCATTATGACCTACTTGAATCGATAAGTTCTTTTATGATGGACTTGGTCCTTATTGGTTTATCCAAGTAAATATCTACTTGTGCATCTTGATTTGAGTCCAAATTGGCTGCCTTGGTCGTTTTGCTTTTGCAATGGGACGATTCATGGCCTTTGGAAACATTCGCTATGAATCGCCGATTGGTACCCTTTCTCCTCACTATTTGGCCGATAGTGGATGTGGTCTCAGATAGCGCCCTAGCCCGATATTGAGCTCCCATTTCTCATCCTGTGGTTGGATGAATGTAACGAAGTGCTCATTAAGAAAATCGATGAGTTGTGATCATTCGAGGATTGAATCCCTGCACTATGATCTTCTCGGGGGTTGACCCATGGTTCAATAAGTATGGCTCGCCCAAAGCCCTGATCTTGGTTTTACGTGCTTAGGTATAAGCACTTATATGAAAGAGAACGTGTTATGTGGTTTATGAAGTTTATGTTACATGATGACTTCATGATACAAGTTTATTATTGGTATCTATAAAGATACCATGATTTTATACATATCAGGCATTATGCCATGCCACGACATGCTATGCCATACATTTGCATTTAGTAACTTCATCGGGTCATTATGACTCATTTCGCGGTGTTTGTTTTCCTTAGTTTTGCGCGATCCCGTTAGTACGCTGCGGGGGCTTCGATAGTGATTCCTAGAAGGTGGTCTTCCGGCTTTAAGCTTGGATTTATTATTATTACCGTTATTATGTATCTCGTGAGACACCTAATGTAAAGTTATGTAGACTTTACTTGGTAGATTATGTTAGTACTTTCTTATTGTATTATTTGGCAGCTCTAACTCGCTTGGTCGAGCTGTTGTATCTTTTGTAGTTATTCCCTTGTTATTTCGAGCATGCTTTAGCTCACTCATCCTAGTATTGTTGGTATTGTCATCTCCGACGACGTTAGTCGTGAGACTCGGGGTTTAGTTGTTAGAATTTGAATATCTTGTTCTTTTTTCGTTGATTTTATTTCTCCTGCATGTTTTAGCCGCTGAGTTGTTGTTTATCGTTGTTCTGTT
>CM028383.1:82749140-82782559 GCA_013146195.2 Codonopsis lanceolata
TTGAGTGATTTTCAATTGATCACTAAATTCACATAGCCTTACGACTATTAGTGTAGTATTTAGGATGTCGATCCAGGGACTTTGAATCAATCTTGAAGAACTCACAATTAAAATTATCTAGACTAATTGATTTCAAGATTTTGGTGCGGTGAGTAAATTAAATTAGCAAACTAAATTAACTAAATGCAAATGCAAGATTAGATTTTGGATTAAAAACAATAATTAAAAAGCTTCTAGGATTTCGGTTCACCACAACAATGAATTTATAAATTTCGTAACAATCTTTCCATTCGTGATGAATGTCAAATTTTGAAGGCGAATTGCATAAAAATAGTTAATTGCATTCTTTCGAACTACTCTCAACCATGCCTAGATTAATTCAAATCCGATGTCTCGCTCAATGAATTAAACTAAACCCATTATGTCCTACAATTCTATAAGCCTCTAGAAATTTAATCAACTCTCGTTCTCATGAATTTCTAGTTCGATATTAGAGTTCCGTTACTTACGCTTCACCTTTCGGTCCTTCACTTAGTAACTAAGATTATTGCATAAACGTAGTAGTTTCACCTTTCGGTCCTCGCTACTACATTTTATACAATTATTAATAAAGCTAAAATCGAATCAAAAGCGGGTGACATTCAAATAAGCGGAAAGATAGAAACTTTATTTATAAATCCATTACGGGCTACACCTAATCCTAGAATTAGAAAACTACTCACACATAATTAAAGTAACTAAAATAAACATGTTAAGAATAATCATGGAAATAAAAGTAAAGAGAAGGGAAGAAGAAGAACTTGTAATAAAAAATACTTCGAATGAATTCACGAACTAGAGTCTTCAAATATAAAACTACTTTAAAATGTTTATCTAACTATTTGAGAAGAGAATATGGAAGTAAAATTTTATATCTCTAAGGAGGGGAAAGAGGAGCTATATATAGGAAAAACTAAGCCTTTCCTTTCCCCTTGTCACCAAGAAACAACCAAAATAAATTGGAGTAAATGACAATAAATGAGAAATAAATGAGAGATAAATGAGAGGCTAAATTAAAGCTCTCCATTCCCCTTTAGATGACATTTAGTCTAGATGCATAAAAAGTCCAAAGCGGAAAATATTGGAAGTGACTCTTGAGCTGCCCGATTGAAGGTTGCGAAATATTTCGCACCTATGGTGCGATTGTTGCTTAAAATCTTCAATTTAATTCTTGACATTAGTTTTCCACCCACGAAAATAACCGCTGCCCATGAAAAATCTTTGGAATTCAACTCTCTTTTTGCCTTTACTTCATCATTAATGTTTGCCTTTAATTCACCAATAAAGCTTGACTTTAATGCACAAAATTTGCAAAACTGCCCAATTAAGACAAATAAAGGTAAATGAGTCAAAACAATTAAATTAGCAATGATAAATGCAATATTGACTAGGAAAATAAGCCCAAAGTATCCAAAAATATAGACAATATGCACATTTATCACTCCCCCAAACTTGAGCTTTGATCGTCCCGAGCAAAGGAATAAATTCAAATTAAGAATAGCTCGGAACAGAGAAAAATAAGAAGGCACTAGCTTGAGAAAACAAGTGCACTACACTATGGAATTTAGCTCAAATCATCAACATTCCGGAAGACATGGTCTTTAGATTCCCAAGCTAATAAAATCTCAAGTGCTCAATCTAGATCTTCAATCACTCACTCATTAGTCACTCAATCAAGGAGAAGCATGGGGCACAACTAGCTCGAATTATGGTACCATAGAAATGCTAAAGTTGAATTTCTCTAATCAAGGGGCACCCTCCATTCATGCTATTTAATTTAATTGGCATGGCATAGGCAAAGCAAGCAAAAAGATCATTAGGACTTTATCTTAGGCTTGTAACGTTAGGCCAAGGCGAGGGCTACAAATGAAGGAATGGATATACAAATCAAGAGAGCATAAAAGAATCATGTAAAATGTAATGCTCGCTCACAAAACAATGTTCTTCATTTTATTTTATTTTCAAAACCACTCACCAATTTCAACAACCCTCAAAATTGATTTCTTGAATAATCGGGTTGAAGAAATTACTCACCTTCAATTAACAATTAACCCCCTTATTTCCCTTTAGAGCACATGCAAACTTTATTTTCTTTTCCTTCGTTAGCGCCCTCTTTTATTTTATTATTTTTTTTCACTACTTCAATTTTTTTCAAGGCACGCTAACTTCATCTTTTTTTTTCCTTTTTCATTTTTTTTTCATTCCACAAATCAACATATTTTTCAATACCCCTTCCTTCCTTTTCGCTCCCACCACAATAGCCAAAAAATGTAACACATGAAAGCACAAACCCAACAAAAGCGAACAATATACACATGAATATTCATTTTAAGCTCTCTTGAAGGGTAGGATAAAGTGTTTAGGCTAAATGGGTGAGTAAATGCGGGTAAATGAAACGAACGTCGAATGGGGTCATTTGTGTGCATAGCACACACCATTCTTTACACAAGCTCAAGGGGGACGCTAGGGACAACATTTTTCAAAAAGGTTAGGCAAGAAAAGGCTCAAACTGTCCAAAATGGCCTAAATCATATCTCATTACCACAATGCCCATGCCAAGCCTAAATCTAGCAAGAATTTCAAGAAAATCTCCATGATATCAAAAATCCAACTAACATATCCACAATGTACACATAATTCTTTGCTAGCCTAGCACCAAGAACAAAATCATGAAAATATGTAGGTACCTCGCAAACACTCCCTCACGTGTTTTCTCTCACCCTCGTGTTTCACTCAAAGCATACCCAAGAAAGAATTAGCAAGGGAATCATTATCAACCATCAACTAGCATGCAAATGAGTCCAAGATTACTCCACAAATGTAATACACATGCATACTTTTGCAAATGCCAAACAAAAATAATTATCATCAAAGCTACAAGCTTGGGCATTTCAAAAGCATAAATTTATTACCCCCAAATCAAAAACTCAAAATGAAATTACCATCTCCCCAAACTTAAAGAATGCATTGTCCTCAATGGAATGAAGAAAACGAAATAACAAAAGGGAGAGTGGAACGAGCTCACCAAATCAGAGGGTGGGGGAAGGAGTAAGATGTGGGAGACTCTTGAAGAAAGTCATACATGAGATTGAAGATTAGCTTCATCACCCTTGGGTCATTTTTTTTTCAAGAGGGTGTGAAGGATTTCCAACCCAGGGTGCGAAACACACTGCCCAACTTCCGCAGGTGCGAAAAATTTCGCAGCCTTCAATTGGGTGCGAAGAATATCCCAGCCCGGATGCGAAACACACTGCCCAAACTCCATTTTTTCTCTTTTCAATTTCGCAGGTGCGAAAAATATCGCACCTTCACTCCTTCATGTATGCATCTTTTAAGCAAAATCTTCCTTCTCATCTACTCAAATCCTACAAAATCAAAACAAAAGGGAAACTACGAGCGCGATTAAGGATTAAAAAGAAAATAAAGCAAGGATAAAAATAAATTAAAAGAAAAGCAAGGTAAAGGAACTTGGGTTGCCTCCCAAGAAGCGCTTGTTTAAGGTCATTAGCTCGACCCTTTTTTTATTTCAATCTGGAGGTCGCTCTGAGTAAGAAAAGGTATTTGTGGTACCCTTCTTGTTTTCATCTTCATGAACTTGCGTCTTTGACCTCCATCTATTTACTTCAACAATCTTAGCCGCTTCCTTCCAATTGTGATCATCTTCCTCAAGAAATTTCTTTCGAAAAGCTCGCTTATCATGTAACCTCTTGTTGGAACCCTCAGAAATTCATGTAGTAAAAAGAATGGGCTTGAGCTCTACTCGCGGAGTTTGCTCTTCCTTGGAAATTTGAGTTGTAGGCACATGATCATTCTTCCCAATTTCTACTTTCTGAACAAAAGGGTCAAAGTTTGACTCTAGCAAGTGTGCAAATGCAACAATATCATCTGAATTCTTATTGTACTTAGGCTCATCTTTTACCCATAAACTATCCATTGGATCATGGAAGAGATGTTGTTCACGTTTCTTTCTCATTGCGCATTCCACCGAATAAATCCTGCTACAATCATTCTCAACAGAAAAGAATTTAGCAGTATTTGACAATTCAAATTCAACTTTTTCTGTTCCAATTTTCAAAGAGAGCTTTCCACTTTTCACATCAATCACCGCTCATGCGGTACCTAGTAAAGGTCTACCAAGAATTATTGGGATATGAGAATCCTCATCCATCTCTAGAACAAAGAAGTCAACTGGTATGAAAAACTTACCCACTTTAATTGGAACATCTTCCAATATGCCTTCCAGAAATTTGACAGAACGATCCGCCAATTGCAATTGCAATGAAGTCTTAGTGGGCCTCAATTCACCAAAATCAATTTTCTTGAAGACAGACAATGGCATCAAACTCACACTTGCACCAAGATCACACAAAGCATGATTGATATTAAGACTTCCAATCACACAAGGAATTGAAAAACTACCGGGGTCTTTAAGTTTAGGAGGTAATTTATTTTGAATGATTGCACTACACTCCTCGGTTAAAGCCACAGTTTCATAGTCTTCCAATTTCCTTTTGTTAGACAAAATATCTTTCAAAAACTTTGCATAAGAAGGCATTTGTGAAAGTGCATCGGTGAATGGAACATTAATGTAAAGCTTCTTCAAAACTTCCAAAAATTTCCCAAACTGCTTATCAAGCTTAGCCTTAGCCAATCTTTGTGGAAATGGTATAGGTGGCTTATAAGGAGGTGGGGGAACATATTCGGGTTCTTGTTCAACTTCTTTTCCTTTTTCTTGTGAAACTTCAACCATTGGTTCATTATCATCACTTTTCTCAACCTCACCATTTTTACTCTCATCATTCCCAACCTTAGGGTCCTCAAGTTGTTTCCCACTCCTTAAAGTCACGACCATACAATGCTCCCTAGGATTTGGTTCAGGCTTACCCGAAAACATTCCATGCATTGTCGAGAACAAAGAAGCTTGTTGTGCAATTTGGGTCTCTAACATCTTATTGTGTGTAGCCAAAGTGTCTACTTTAGATGTTAAATTCTTAATTGCATCATTGACCACTTCATTTTGCTTCTGTTGGGTGACCACAAAATTTTCTAACAAGCTTTCAAGATTGGACTTTTGAGGGGGTGGATTGAAAGGTCTAGGTTGAAAACCGGGGGCTTGGTTGAAATTTCCTTGAGGTGCTTGGTTGGAATTGTTCTTGTATGAAAAATTTGGGTGATTCCTCCAACCTGGGTTGTAAGTGTTTGAAAAAGGATCATTTTGGGGTCTTTGATTGAAATTATTCAAAGCATTGACTTGTTCTTGAGACCCAAATTGGGGAAATGATTTTCCCACTTGACAATCAATTGCTAAGTGACCCAAAACACCACAAATTTCACATGGGAAGCCATTGTTACTCACGACTGCACTCACATTTAATTTATCAATTTTTGAACTCAAAGAATCAAATTTAGCATTGAACTTAGCATCAATCTTAGCATCTAACTTAGCAGCAAGCATATCAATAACATCAATCTCATACTTACCTGGAACTCCTTTTGATTGGTTGGTACCTCTTTCTGTTGTCCATTGAGAGTGATTGTTGGCCATGTCTTCAATCAACTTGTATGCATCATCGACATTCTTATTCATGAGAGCTCCACCCGCTGCGGCATCAATGGAAATTCTCTCATTATAAGTGAGTCCATTGTAGAATGTATGGACTATGAGCCACTTCTCCAATCCATGGTGGGGACATAGCCTAAGCATCTCTCCGAACCTTTCCCATGCCTCGTACATTGATTCACTCGGCTTTTGTGAGAAATTTGTAATTTGATTTCTCATCATTGCGGTCTTGCTAGGAGGGAAATATTGTGCCAAGAATGTTTGCGAGAGTTGATTCCATGTGGTTATGGAACCTGCGGGCAATGAATGTATCCAAGCCCTTGCTTTATCTCTCAAAGAAAATGGGAACAATCGTAGTCTTATGGTGTCATTGGATGCTCCGTTGACCTTCAAAGTGTCACAATATTCAAGGAAGATCTTCAAATGCAAATTTGGATCCTCGGTGGGCGATCCTCCAAATTGGGTTTGTTGTACCATGGAGATCAATGAAGGCTTCAACTCGAAGTTGTTAGCCTCAACATTCGGCCTTGTGACTCCCGGTAACAACCCTTGAGCATTTGGTGCAGCAAAGTCTCTTAATGTCCTATTATCTTCTTGAGCCGCCATCTTGGGTTCAAATAGCTTTGAACCAGAGTGTGCTTCCTTTTGAAAGAGTCTTCTTCTCCTATGAAAAGTTCTCTCGATTTCTGGATCTGCCTCAAGCAAAATGTCAGCAATACGAGTTTTTCGCATACGAGGGAATTAATAACTAGTAAAAGCAAACAAATGAGCAAAATAAAACGAAAATAAAATTAAAAAAATGTTTAGTCTAATCAAATTGCAAATTGGCTCGATATTGATTATCGAAGTCCCCGGCAACGGCGCCAGAAAACTTGTTGAGTGATTTTCAATTGATCACTAAATTCTACCGCAAGCGCACGGCTATTAGTGTAGTATTTAGGATGTCGATCCCACAGGGACTTTGAATCAAGTACCGAAGAACTCACAATTAAAATTATCTAGACTAATTGATTTCAAGATTTTTGGGGTGATGAGTAAATTAAATTAACAAGACTAAATTAACTAAATTAAAATGCAAATTTAGATTTTGGATTCAAAACAATAATTAAAAAGCTTCTAGGATTTCGGTTCACCACAACAATGAATTTATGAATTTCGTAACAATCTTTCCGTTCATGATGAATGTCAAATTTTGAAGGCGAATTGCATAAAAATAGTTAATTGCATTCTTTCGAACTACTCTCAACCATGCCTAGATTAATTCAAATCTGATGTCTTGCTCAATGAATTAAACTAAACTCATTATGTCCTACAATTCTAAAAGCCTCTAGAAATTTAATCAACTCTCGTTCTCATGAATTTCTAGTTCAATATTAGAGTTCCGTTACTTACGCTTCACCTTTCGATCCTTCACTTCAGTAACTAAGATTATTGTATAAATGTAGTAGTTTCACCTTTCGGTCCCTCGCTACTACAATTTTATACAATTGTTAATAAAGCTAAAATTGAATCAAAACGGGTGACACTCAAATAAACGGAAAGATAAAAACTTTATTTATAAATCCATTACGGGCTACACCTAATAGAATTAGAAAACTACTCACACATAATTAAAGTAACTAAAATAAACATGTAATATAAGAGTAAAGAGAAGGGAAGAAGAAGAACTTATAATAAAAATAGTTCCGAATGAATTCACGAACTCTAGTCTTCAAATATAAAACTACTTTAAAATGTCTATCTAACTATTTGAGAAGAGAATATGGAAGTAAAATTTTATATGCCTAAGGAGGGGAAGAAGGAGCTATATATAGGAAAAACTAAGCCTTTCCTTTCCCCTTGTCAACCAAAATAAATTGGAGTAATGACAATAAATGAGAAATAAAGGAGAGATAAATGAGAGGCTAAATTAAAGCTCTCCATCCCCCTTTAGATGACATTTAGTCTAGATGCATAAAAAGGGTCCAAACTGGAAAATATTGGAAGTGACTCTTGAGCTGCCCCGATTGAAGGTTGCGAAATATTTCGCACCTATGGTGCGATTGTTGCTTAAAATCTTCAATTTAATCTTGACATTAGTTTTCCACCCCACAAAAAGTAACCGCTGCCCATGAAAAATGCTGGAATTCAACTCATCCTTTTGTCTTTACTTCATCATTAAAGTTTGTCTTTAATTCACCAATAAAGCTTGACTTTAATGCACAAAATTTGTAAAACTGCCCAATTAAGACAAATAAAGGTAAATGAGTCAAAACAATTAAATTAGCAATGATAAATGCAATATTGACTAGGAAAATAAGCCCAAAGTATCCAAAAATATAGACAATATGCACATTTATCAGGAACGGAGCAAAGTCGAACACGGTGTAAGCCCACACCTACAAAGAAAAACAAACAATAAAAAAAGAAAATTCATCCAAAAAATAACAAACAAAAAATGCTTACAAAAACAAATTACAATTTCATAAAATACAAAACAAACAAAAATACAAATTTTACCTCCCAAGCAACAGAAAAGCCGATCAGATTCCTCACATTGTTTTGGCCCACATGATCCATTGAAAAGTACATTGTAGCCAAGCACGCTTGTCCTAGTCATACTGTGAGACAAAAAACAGATCGCGAGACTAGCTAGAAGAGACACTCGCAGCGTAGTAGACACGTTAGCAAATAGGGTAGTGCCCAGGGTCTAAACCTTTTATGTATAGACCAAACAAAAGCAGAGAAAGTCATGGATCAGTTGCATGGTGGAACTTGTGGACCACACATGAACGGACATATGCTTTCAAAGAAAGCAATCAGACAAGGATACTATTGGAGTACGCTCGAGAGCGATTGCATTCAGTGGGTACGCCATTACGACAATTGCCAGCGTTTCGCCAACCTGCAGCAAGTGCGTCCACATATACTTTACAATTCAATCTCTCCTTGGCCCTTTTCAACCTGGGGAATCGACGTTATAGGACAAGTCCACCCTAAATGATCAAACGGTCATGAATATGTTTTAGTGGCCATCGACTACTGCACCAAATAGGTAGAAGCAGCCTCCAATAGAATACTAAACGCCAAGCAAGTGGCACAGTTCATCAGAACGAACATCATATACATAAATAGGATACCGTTTGAGATGATCTCTGACAATGGTACACACTTTGAAGGAGAAGTTAATCGCTTACTAGATGAATTCAAAGTACAGCGGCACAAGTCTTCACCTTACCGACCAGAAGCCAATGGGGTAGTTGAAGCAGCTAACAAAACGCTCGAAAACATTATCAGGAAAATGGCAGAAATCGGAAGGAACTGGCCTGATAAATTACCACTAGCACTTTGAGGATAGTGCACATCGGTCCGCATACCTACTAGAGCTACACCATATTCCCTAGCCTACGACATGGAAGTCGTATTACTAATTGAGATTGAAATTCATTCATTAAGAGTATTGATGGAAGCAAACATAGCCGAGATTGATTGGCTCAAACAACGACACGATGAGTTGGCTCTCCTAGATAAATGCCGGCTACTGGACTTTAGAACACGCTCGAGCATATCATAGAAGAATCGCTCGAGCATTTAACAAAAGGGTCAAAGATCGAAACATTCAAATGGGTGATCTTGTACTTCGAGAAAACCCCCCAAGTTACATCGACAGTAGGGAAAATGGAAATATTCATAGATGGGACCCTATATTGTGATACACATACAGTTAGGAGGCCCAGTATTCCTTAGAAACCAAGATGGGGAAGATCTTAATCATCCCTTTAACATGGATAAGTCAAACGATACTATGCATAAGTCAAGGTAGTGCTAATATAGCATGCTATAATGGCTCACATACTTTATCTCTGTCATCAACTCGCTAGGTTGAAAACCCAAAAGCGCGGCCAAGGCAAAAGTTAGAGCAAACCAAAAAAAAATACAAGGAGAAATAAGGGCTCGGTAGGTTGAAAACCTGAAAGGGCGACCTATGAAAAAGTTAGAGCACACAAAAAAGAAAAAATCAGGATAAAAGAAGAGAGAGAAAAGTCTCCTGTATAGTCTCCAACATATAGCATACAGTCTACAGTGTATAATCTACAAGATACAGTCTAAAACTACAGTCTTGATATAACAGTTATGACAGAACATGTCTTTAACAAACTGGTCCCAGTAGGACTAGAACTACGTAGACCTGAGCCTCTCATTAAGGAATGTAGGAAGCCTAAAGGGGCGATCTAACACACACAGAAGGCTCCTCCTTCACCACAGAAATATTGCAGCATCGCTGCAAGAGTTTAAGATTGGAACCCTCGACAACAACAAGCCAAGGTACAAGTCTTACATATACAGAAGGCTCCTCCTTCATAACAGAGATATAATACAACAAGTGCTACAAAACGGTCAGTGACCAATGGGAAGAAAAACCACTACATAACATAATAAAACACAAAATATAAATATGATACAAGGTCCACCACAGGAAACCATTAAGTATATGTTGAAAACACTAGCGATAGTCATTAACATCTCAAAAAACTTGACCAATACATTGAACATCTTGCGGTAGTCATTAACATCCCCGACGACCAAATACCCCTTTGTCACCAATGCCTCAGTCGAGACCAAACACTCCTCCAAGGAACCCCCGATGCTTCTGCATCACCCTCGGGAGGAGGCATAAAACTACCTTCATTACTCCCTACATACCCACGATCAGGTCTGACAATATTACTAGGTCCCACGCCATCATTTGACCTAGCCACATTATTGCACCACACAACATTACTGTGTCTCCCAGCATTACTGAGACTAGCACCAGCATCACCATACCCTTCCTAAAAATGTCAGGATGGCCGACGTGATACTACAGGAACAAAAGACCCAAACTCCCTGATCTTCACCAATCTTTAACAAATGAGCTTCCAGCCCGTTTTTGAAAATCTACGCTCCAACATGACCCAAAGAGTACACCTGATTATGAGAAATCATAACAACAACACAGTCGAGATAGACACAAGACAACAACATGTTCTTTGGGAACACATAGGCAATGGAACATATGGATTCGCTCAGAACCCACAAATAGGGGATTAATTCCGAAATGTCGCCTTCACATCCTTGCAATGGCATTAAGGGATGATCCCGGTGTGTTACAACTTGCTCCTTACCAAATTGCCATAGAATTCTATACGGCTAAAAAAAATTCGTCCTACGAGACCCGCCAAGATGACTTATGTATATACACTCGTATACATGTGGAATCACTTGATTTGCTAATGACCGATTACCCAAATAATGTCCAGAGATTTGACATGAGCGAAATGCTCAAACCAGTGCCACTCAATTCGAAATATACTTTGATAAGTGCCCCTGGCCCCGTAACTAGAAGGATCATATCGTCCATGAGTCAAAACCGGCTAATGAATCCGATTGAAGTGCTCTTCTAGCCACATATGGATCAGCAATGGACTCCCAAACGGGAAATAGTTGTCACCAGACGAATAAGCATAAAGGCCCTCCAAAGTAGCGGCCAAAATGATTGGAATAATATTCACCCGACGGCCTCGAGCCTGCAACACCATATCAATAGCCCGGATATTAATAGTCCCACGAGGACCCACTAAGAAGAACCTTCCTAAGATACACAGGAATAATGTCGCTCTTCGCTGCCTCGGATACACCTGATTTTCCTGATACTCTATAAAGAGACTAGGAAAATAAGTCAAATCTAGCAGATCACCATGGTCCCTCGATCCCAATTGGATCAAACTAAAATATTTCCCTGATAGACATAAATGGAGTGCAAGTGGTAGAGGGAACAGAAACACCGAATTTTGTCCTCATAGTAGTCTTCACACAAAATTCCTCATAGGTCAGACACATCTCATTCATTGAAAAGTTAAACAAATGAGAGTTTGTTGACCAAAAACGAGAAGCTGCCCAGAGCATTTCCCAATTTATATGTAACCCCCTCTAGGAAAAGATACAGCGAAACCCGTACGCCTCATGGAAGCGTTTCTTTTCGTGATAGAATTTAACCACCTGCCCAGATTAGTCTTGTACATTTCGAGACGTGCAGTATATATAAATGAGTCAGCCATGGATGTGTTCCTGCGTTAGACAAAAATAAAGAAAAAAACAACAACAGACAATTAGCATCGCTTCTTTGGCAATAAGCATATTGCAGACAAAACAGACAATACACTGAGAGTTGGCTTACCAAATTTTTACGATCATAGATACAGACAGAGAAGGAACACATTGGATTGTGGTCTTGGATAGTGATGATATCACAGACGTAGCTGTGAGTTCGCAGAAGAAATGAGTTTATGGATATAGATACGCAAAGAAGTGAGAACATGTCTGTCCTTTTATAGGAAGAACTGAGAACTGACCCAGAACAAAGTAAGGAGTGCATGGAGCCGCTCCCCACCATGAGGAGTCGCACTCTCCTTCCAAGAGCTGCACCCTTCGACCCCTTTGGTCCAGCACAGCTTTTCAGCCATTCTGCCCGACAGTTTTGACCAAACTTTAAATCATCCATAGGCTACGCTCATAGCTCACTTATTTGAACCTGTCAATAAGCCCCTTACCGACCAAAATAACTCTCGTCTCCCATCTACTCAATAACCAAAGCAACCGCCCACGAGCCCCTGCTTCCCCAAAATACAGTGTGCATAACAAATGGCAAAAAAATCATTTTTTCACAAAACAAAAAGAAAATTGTGTCTTTTATATATACTTGTGTATAATTGTTCGGTCCAGTGTCGGTTAAATGTATTGCATATACATCATTTGGTGTCTTCCCCCAAATAGCTACACACCGCCAACAATTCTTTTGACATGATCTATGCAAATTTTAATTCTTTTGAGTTAAAATATGCATCTCAAATATTTATTTCTCATAACATGATTTTTACATATGAAGCATTTAATTCTTTTGAGTTAAATTATGCATCTATAATATTTGTTTCTTATAACATGATTTTGTGCAAACATTTAATTCTTTTGAGTTAAATTATGCATTTACGATATTTTAATCCTTTGACATGATTTATACATCTGCAACATTTAATTCTTTTGAGTTAAAATTGCACATCTATGATATTTATCTCTCTTAATATGATTTATGCATCATTTAATTATTTTGAGTTAAAGTATTCATCTCTGATATTTATTCCTCATAACATAATTTCTTGCAAATATTTAATTCTTTTGAGTTAAATTATGCATCTCTGATAGTTAAATTCTTTGAACATGATTTATGAAACATTTAATTCTTTTGAGTTAAATTATGCATTTCTTATATTTTAATTATTTTGACATAATTTATATATCTGCAACATTTAATTCTTTTGAGTTAAAATTGCATATCTCTAATATGTGTATCTCTTAAACATGATTTTTTGCAAACATTTAATTCTTTTGAGTTAAATTGTACGTTTTTGATACTTAATTCTTTTGACATAAATGATGCATCACTAACATTTGATTCTTTTGAATTGATTATGCATCACTCACAAACTTTGATTCTTTTGAATTTATCATGCATCGCTAATGTTTAATTCTTTTGAATTAATTGCGCATCACAAAACATTTAGCCCTTTCAAATAATAGTGCATTGCAGATAATTGTGTGTCACTACAACATTAAAATTACATATACATACAATAATTAATACAATTTGATACAAAAACTACAAATACAACAATGTCAATGTGCGCGTGTCGACACGCTCCTCTACACTCTTACAGCTCGCGAACCAGGATTGCTAGTCCATATGCCCATAACCGAGGGCCTTTCCGACCCAGATTACAAGTTGGATCATCATCGTCCTTGCGATGGATATTGCCAACAACATCATTACCTTGACACGAAAGTTGCCACCTTTGCTCTGCGGTACCGTCGAGACACATTAGAGAAACTCTTCAATAACTGAAGATATGACTGCATTCACCTGAAACCGCACCAAACAAGACATATTTCAAATACAAATAAAATAAACTATGACAAAAAAACTACAATGACAAATACAAAGATAAAAGCTTAAGTTTATATCGAGCGCACATCCTTAGCGAGCCAGTAAGGAACAAGAATATCTTCATCTGACAGAGCTTCCTTGACATAAATTTCTGACCATCACATAAACATTTCCAACACCATGTTTACAAGGTCCACTCCTAGGAACATAGACATTCCAACATTGAGTTTACTAGGTCCACCCCTAAGAACATAGACATTGCAACATCATGTTTACTAGGTCCACTCCTACGAATATAGACATTCCAACATTGTGTTTACTAGATCCACCCCTAGGAACATATACATTGCAACATCATGTTTACTAGGTCCACTCCTAGGAACATAAACATTTCCAACATTGTGTTTAACTAGGTTCACTCCTTGGAAGATAGAGATTCCAACATCGTGTTTACTAGGTCCACTCCTAGGAACATAGAGATTCCAACATTGTGTTTACTAGGTCCACCCCTAGGAACATAGACAATGCAACATCATGTTTACTAGGTTCACTCCTAGGAATATAGACATTCCAACATTGTGTTTACTAGGTCCACCCTTAGGAACATAGACATTGCAACATCGTGTTTACTAGGTCCACTCCTAGAAACATAGAGATTCCAACATCGTGTTTACTAGGTCCACTCCTAGGAACATAGACATCACATAAAAATTTCCAGCATCGTGTTTACTAGGTCCACTCCTAGGAATATAGACATTGCAACATCGTGTTTACTAGGTCCACTCCTAGGATATAGACATTCCAACATCGTGTATACTAGGTTCAACCCTAGGGACATAGAGATTCCAACATCATGTTTACTAGGTCCACCCCTAGAAACATAGACATTCCTACATTCATAGAAAACCCTATGAGTGATACAATATGATACGACAAACAAACGAGTTACGATTGGTCTGATTCCTTTAAATGAGGATATGTAGGCAGCCTATTCCGGTAGGTCTCACCATCACATACATATGCTTCACATCATATATACACATACACCCACACTTTCCACAAATGATATACACATGCTTTTCAATATATACCCGTATTTCAATACACAACGTGTCTTTCAATACACATTATTTTTCAATACACACCTGCTTTTCAATACACATGTTTTTCAATACACACGCTTTTCAATACACATGTCCTTCAATACACACTACTTCTCAATACATATGCATTTCAATACACAATTGTCTTTCAATACCACATGTTTTTCAATACACGTGTCTTTCAATACACAATGCTTTTCAATACACATGTCTTTCAATACACACGCTTTTTAATACACATATCTTTCAATACACACGCTTTTCAATACACATGTCTTTCAATACACATGATTTTCAATACACATGTCTTTCAATTCACAAAAAACCAAAAACTAAAAAAACTAAAACTAAAAAAAAAACTAAAAACAAAAAAAGGAGGAGGCGAGGAGGAGAAATTTCACCACGCCCCGACTTGCATTACACACATTTTTAAACTCACAACATATTTCAAAACAGATGCATGTCCCGAAATCGAGTCTATATCTTATCAACGACATTCGTCTACATGTGAATTCGCGTTCACTCGCAAACTCCGTCGTTGAGGGGCTCTATAGACACCCCAATTTCGTACCCCTACGATATAATGTCCTAGAACAATTACAACATATAATTTATAAACAAAATTGGACAAACAAACGTTACTTTCTGCTAGAGTTATATGTAACTGGACTTAACAGGTGTTAAACATACAAATAAAACAAAACAAACAACAAGGGCCTGAGTAAAAGTCCACATTTGGCCGTGAAAACTCACATGGAGCCACTCCCCACATGATGGAGCCGCTCCATGTTCCTCTTTTCTCCAGGTAGCCTAAATGCTATCATTTCCTTCAGCCACCTCGTGCTTTCTACGTTGTTTCGCTCCCAGGCTTCCACCTGGCACACCATGCATTGAACGCGAGAGGACGTCGTCGTTTGATCGGCCGTCCTTCGCCTATAAAAAGAAGGCTTTGGCTCTTCATTCCAGACCATCAACACAACGTACAAACACACCACAACACACACACACACTCATTCACACGCCTTCCCGAAGTCTCCTCTGCTGAAGAAGCCAAAGAAGAAGAAGAAAGTCTCCTCACCATGCACCTCGCAACGAGCCATCCAAAGATCCAATCTTCACGACCCTGGCAAGACAATCATAACACACATACATACACACATACACATACAACAAGAAGAAAGACTTATTTTCTCTAAAAGAAACGGGAAGCACTCTTAAGGTTTTCGAGTGCCTAGTGAGCTAAAGCCTAGGCGTATATACCAGGTCAGACATTCACATTACAAGAGGTAAATATCAATTTACTGTCTTTCCCGTTAATATAAATAATGTAGAATATTATAATATGCATGTTATGTAAATAATAACAATATTAATATAGAATATTAATATTATGCATGCTATGTAAATAATATTATAATTAGTTAACTATTAGTATAATGTAATTAATAAATCGAATGTAAATAAAGCAATTATGCATTATATATATATATATATATATATATATATATATATATATATATATATATATATATATATATAATGCTCTTCTAGACTAGATACTTTTAAAAGCATGTTATTTTATTAAAACCCCAAAGATGAGACCGAAAGGACGAGTTGGGTGCTTAACCACTTCCCAACTCGTAACTTAGCCTCCAAACCTATACATTTTCTGGTGCATTTGGTTTTTCTCTATTTAAACCTTAAAATAGAGGTGGTAACTCTGTACACACATTTTTAGAGTCCACGACGAGGCCGAGCGTATTCCACGCGCTCTGATGTTTCCAAACAACTCGTTTTCACGCGAGGGGTCGCGAAACAGGATTCTCACACCAGGGTAAAGCTTATATAACTTTGCATATAGATTCGTCCTCACAGGAATGCACGATAATACAATAACTATTAATAACAATAATGCTAATAACAATGCTCCACGAGCTAAGTCTCGGGAGAAACACATGCTTTAACCGCGAACTACTCGACCTCAACGCGAGCTAATGATCAACTACACACTAAGAAAAACAAAAGCATGGATTGAGTCATACCCAGCAAGTTACTACAACTAACAATATAGCATGATAATATATATTCAACTATAAATAATCATGGAAATCTTTTAATCATGATAAATTTTATAAACAAGTACCACATATTAATAGGTACATAAACCAAATACCATAATCCACGTAGCACGGTGATGATCACATAAGTAATCATAAACAAACCATATGAACCAGGGTGTACTCCTTTGGTCCGCATCTAACGTGTTCTCCTGCAATACATGTGCAAAACAAATTGTGCCCTCGAGTCCCACTCAAGTCATATGTGCCCTCGATACCCATCTCATGGTATCGACGTCCTCAAGTCCCACTCAAGTTCCATAGCTATCCAAAGTCGTATGTATTATTACAACAGTGTCGGCTACATCCCCACTATGGCCAATAGTGGAGAGGTGTGTGCAAATGTCTCCGATACGGAAACCCATAGTGATCACAAACTTTGACATTCGTGAAGGCGATGTGTCGTCCCATTATTGATCCAATCAAATCAACCAAATATGCCAGCTGGACTTCCAATGCAATGCACAAGTATATATTTACTCGTAACACCAAAATTGATAAGGTCTCCAAAAGAGGGTACCTTACCCACATAAGTAGATCCATAATTCTACCTTAACACATTACCAAACACATATTTGCAAGGTAATAAACAACACATCTCAAAACTACTTATTTAGTCTTGAACCACATAATCTTACATGCACATATTTGCAAGTATTTTTCAAATACAACTTGACCACATATTTAGTCCAAGTATCCAAACATTAGGGTACACAATGATCCCCAAATCACAAGCATATCTAGACTATTATATTCATCTAAGAAGACTACACATTTAGTTTATTAACAATAACACATCGAGGTCCTCCAAGATCCTTAATTCACAAACAAGTAAAGACTACTAAGTTAGTCTATACACATTCACAACTTTAGGCTATATACTTAGCCTTCAAACAAAACCATACCGGGACTCTCTATCTAGTCCAACAATCATATATTGAGGTCCTTAAAGATCCCCAACTCGCAAACAAGTGTAGACTACTACGTTAGTCCACAACCACCCATATCATGAGGCTACAAACTTAGCCATTAACATAACCACTCATTTAGTTTATAACCATAGTGTTTTAATCATTACACTCAAAGTCATGCTCAAAGCTTAAACAAGACTATCCCATAGCCACACACATGCGAGTACCCATAGGTGCACTCAACCTTAACTTAAATGGAATGGTAGTTCATCCATCATCTCAATCTCATAATTCATTTTGAGACTATATAATGATCTCTAATATTCTTGTGCCCTAACGTACATGTCCATAGTCAACTCTCTTGAGTTACTAAACCAAGTCAACATTCCCCAACTCCAATTATCTCAGTCATACGGCTTACTAAGCCAGTTAAACGACAACCTATCATCATAATACAACCCTTTTGGGTTTAGGTGTCACATTGGAGACTTACAAAGAATTCATTTGTGTCTTCACAAACAAGACCATACACGCCTCTAACGTCGTAGGATTCTAACACTTTTTTATTTAGAGTATAATGAATCTCTATTCGACTCTGTTGAGCCTTAACTCTATATTTCATCTTTTAGGTCATTATTGACTTAAACCATAAAATCCATAATATCATAACTTAATTGATATTCATATATCAACCCTCATAAATCCCAAGTATATCATTATTGCTATTGTAATCATAACCTAAGACTTTCTAAATAGTCTCTAATCATAGAGTGTCCAAGGGTACACTCATAACCATCACCCACGGATTGACCATCTAATCAAAATCCTCAATTCAACATTTAGCACCCAAGAATCACATCTTAGATTCTATAGCAAGTCGATGCACTATCACGCACGAACAAGGTTTCCCAAAATTCAACACTCTCATTAGTTTGCACTCTAGCTATTGTAGAGATCAATATAAGATTATTATACTTTACTAACAACATCATAGGGACTTATAATGAAGTCCTAAATCATCACATATCACACAAACCCAAAATCTCCCAAAAAGTCATAATCTCGGGATTTCACAATTAAGATTCAATGATTTCCAAACATCGTAGAATTTCACTATAGGACTCATTAAAACTCTATTTGACTCCGTTGAGTCGAACTACTAACTTTCAAAAGTTAGGTCACAAACTCATTTCATGATTTAACCAACATTCGGGTTCCTAAACCCATTTCACAAGTTCTTCAAGCATAAACACCCAACATAAACACAAGTAAACCCATTTACTTTCAAACCCACATGTTCACCAACATAAACCATCATAATCTTATCATCTAGTGGTAGGATATTCTACACAAGAATGATAATCAAGTTTCTAACAACCTAGCATGATATTAGGCTAGAGAGAGAGAGAAGGAGGATAGTAACTTATCCAAATCTGAATTTAACCAACCTATTGAAAGTGAAAATGGATAAAGGATAAACGATCTCCTCGTCGGGAGATTTCCAACGGTGGTCTCCGTTCGTGATTTCGATAGGTGAATCAATGGGAATCACTACACACACAAACACCTATTGATAGTGTTTTCTCTCTCTAAAAGATGAAGAGGATGGAGGAAATGGAGATAGGAAATGAATGGAGGGTTTTGGGGACTCAAATGCCCTAAATGGGACCACAAGGGAGCAAATGATCAGACCTATTAAGGGCAAAGATGAGATTTCACCAAGAAAAATCACCAAACATAATTCTAGAGCGAGTCAATGCGGGCGCACGGTATCCTAGGTGTGAGCACACCTTTTCGACTTTCTCCATGTGATTTTCTTACTTCTGAGCATCGAAACGATGCAAACTCTTCTCCTGTCACTTCATTTTGGTCTAAACTAAAATCGTTAAAAGCCCCAAACCAAACTAAAACCTCCTTGGGTGATATCTCGATCAAAATGATTTCACAGCGTACCGAAAACGGTGACTACTGTACGAAGGACGAAACTACGTAGAACAAACTAATGATCGAAACAACGAACAAACAAGCATACATACTTGTTTTAAAGCATGTTAAAATCCTAATGAAGGGTATCAAACACATACCCAAAGTATCACCAAAATTAGGTTCAACAAAACTATGAAAGACGATACGTTAACGAAACGCGAATCGTGAAACCAAACTTACAACGATGACTATACCATGAACGTTAACAACGCATGTAAACTTATTAAACATGATTATAATGAATGTAAATTCATCCAAGAAAGTTCATGAAGACCTAGGATCTCTCAAATATCGTAAACAAGAACTAAAGAAGATAACGCTCTACCGAGTCGAGCTTCCAACAACGTCAAGTCACAAAGTGTAACTCCAACAACTCTAGGGTATCAACTATAGTATTGTAATACCCCATCCCACATTGGGTAGGTGTGAGAATTGTGTTCAATTTATAAGGTGGTCACACACTACCTCTGAGCACCAACATCATCCATGGACTTTTGGGTCGGCTTGTGGTGGGCCTGATGACCCAAGGTGTTACGTGCTCAGTGGGCCAGTATGTGGGCTACGCTAGCGAACCGTGATTTCGGGCTCGGGGTGTTACAAATGGCATCAGAGCGGGTCTCGGCCGGAAATGTGGGAACAAAGTGTTGTGCGGGCCAAAGTGCTACACCGCAGAAGGTGGGAGCCACCTCTTGATCCTCGTACGAGCCACCTCGAGCCTCCTGCATCGCCCAGGGTAGGATTCGGCCTTGACGAGTACGTCAAGGATTTGAGTGGGGGAGAATGTAATACCCCAATCCCAAATCGGGTAGATGTGAGACTTGTGTTTGGTTTATAAGGTGGCCATGCGCGCTACTGGGCACCAACATCATCCATGGACTTTTGGATTGGCTTGTGGTGGGCCTGATGACCCAAGGTGTTGCGTGCTTAGTGGGCCAGTGTGTGGACTATACGTAGCGGATCGGCTCTCGGGCTCGGGGCGTTACAAATGGTATCATAGCGGGTTCCGCACAAAATGTGGGAACAAAGTGCTATGCGGGCCAAAGTGCTACACCGCAGAAGGTGGGAGCCACCTCTAGATCCTCGTACGAGCCACCTCTTGATTCCTGCATCGCCCGGGGTATGATTCGGACTTGACGAGGACGTCAAGGATTTAAGTGGGGGAGATTGTAATACCCCATCCCACATCGGGTAGGTGTGAGAATTGTGTTCAATTTATAAGGTGGTCACAACTACCTCTGAGCACCAACATCATCCATGGACTTTTGGGTCGGCTTGTGGTGGGCCTGATGACCCAACGTGTTGCGTGCTCAGTGGGCCAGTATGTGGGCTACGCGTAGCGAACCGTGCTTTCGGGCTCGGGGTGTTACAAGTATAATCTACCCAAACACGTGAAGTCTCAAAAAATAAGTCTATCGTGCAAGAAAATCAAATACGTAAAGTTTCAGGGTCTTACACTTACTCGGTATTCTCTTATTTCCTTCTACTCTTAACCCCTAATATGATGTCTAGGTTTAAGAGAAGATAGGCTTACCCATTTTTAACTGCTTAAAATTACTTCTCCAAATGATCTTTAAGCACAAATCGATATGGGCAATCCTCCAACTAGGAGGGAAACCTAACAAATCTCCCTCTCACGACTAGGTGGAGAGATTTTCCATCCCGGAAGCTAAACGAAAAGCTTCAAGCTTCTCCCTTGGTAATGCTTTGGTCAACATATCCAAACCATTATCATCGATATGAATTTTCTCAAGCTCCACCAATGGTATTGAACATCAATGTGCTTCGATCATGCATGAAATGCAGAATTCTTAGTAAGGTGTATAGAACTCTAATTATCACAAAACAACACATACCTCTCTTGCTTGAAACCGAGTTCCTGAATATATTTGTTCATCCATAGTAACTCTTTGCAGGTTTCCTTGCTACAATTAACTCAGCTTCAGTAGTCGAAAGTACAACACATTTTTGCAAGATTGCCAAGCCACAACTCTTCCTACAAAAGTTATCAAATATTCGGACGTGGACTTGCAAGAGTCAGCATCTCATGCCATGTCTAAATCTGTATATTCAATCAAATCTAATTTCGTAGCAACATAAGACGACTTCAAATTGCTTGTGCTTCTGAGATATCACATTATCCATTTTACTGTATCCCAATTAGAGCCGTCAAAATGGGTCGGGACCGTTGGGTCAAACCAAACTGTTGCTTAAAATAGTGGGTTGGGTTGGGAAATTGACAACCCATAAAAATACAAGTCATATGGGTTGGACCCATATGGGTCATGGGTTGAAGTGGGTTGAGTCGGGTTTTTAACGAGCTAACCCGTTTAGAGAATACCTTTTTTTAGAGAATATATGTCTAGTATGCTTTCATTTTTGCAGAATAGTCTTCATGTAATCTTTCATTTTCTTTTGTTATTATTATTTTTTGTTTTTTGTTTTTTGTTTTACTTTTTTATATATAACAAATCTAAGGTTTATTAAATTATTATGTAGCAGTCAGTTTGGATTATACTGATCTATGTCATATTGTCATCCTACATGAAGTCATGTCTTGATATCCAAGGTTTTTTAGTCATGTAAGAGGAATGCCCATAAAATGTTTGGCGGAAGTCTGAAATGAAGATTCAATTGTTTTAGTTTGTTTATTTTATGTTAGTCAACAACAGTTGAGTTTGTTACTTGATTTTGAGTGGTTGTATAGTACAGGGAAGTGGAAAAACAATGAAAAATTGAAAATAAAAGTAGTCTTTAGGTAAGAAAAATAGATGGGTTGACCCATCTGACCCACAACCCATGTTGGGTTGGGTTAGGTTGGTGTTTTATTGACCCGTCATCTAGATGGGTCGACCCTCCCCACACCATTATATGGTGGGTTTTATTGACCCGTGGGTTGACCCAACCCCCAATCCGTTTTGATAGCTCTAATCCCAATAATCCTTTTCTGGATTTCACAAAAATACGCTGACTACCCCAATGGCATGAGCTGTAACACCCGAAAATTTTCAAAACTATTTGTGATATAATTTTGTGTGTTATTATTATGATGAAATGTTTAGATTGTTGGAAATATGCTAGTTGGGTAAACTTATTTTAGTTTCAAATTGGTAGTATTTTGTGTATTGACAATGCTTGATCATATTGGGTTTTGGTATATTAAATTTTGAATGCATTGGTCATATATTATTGTGTTGAGAAGCCTTGGTTTTGGCTTGTTTATGCTTGATTGTCGTTGGGTGATCAATTAGTAAATTTTTTGTGGTATTGATATGTTTTGGACTTAAGTTGATTCCATTTTGGTTCAATTTTGGCAGATTTTTGGGGGGGTTGGAAGCGGTCGCATCCCCCATGGGCAAAGAAACTGCATTGTAGGGTCTGTTTTATGGACAACATCGAGTATCGTAAGCAGTCGCCTTACTCCTTAGAGAGTGACCACATGGTTGAGCGAAGCGGTCGCATCACACTTGGTGAAGTGATCGCATCTGGTTCTGGAGATGGGTTTAAACCCCAGGTTGAGGAGCGGTCATATCACGTTTGCTGGGGGGCGACCGCATTGTGTGAGAGTGATCACATTCAGTAGGAGAATGCGACCGTGCCCGTAACCCATTTTGGAGACCCACATCCAATACGCGATGTGGTTGCATCGAGTAAGGACAATGCGATGACATTGCCCCCGTATCAGTAAACCCTTTTTAGTCATTATGCATTTTAGTCAAACACTATGTAAACAGTTTTGATCTGGCTTGGCTGGGTAGAACTAGGCATGTCAATGGATCAGATATGTATCAGATATATGTAAATCCGAATCCGATCCGATCTGATAATCCGATGGATCAAGTGTATGTCAATCCATATCCGAATCCGTTACCCGTTAACATATCCGATTAAATATCCGATCCGATCCGAAATATAAATATATGAATAAAAAACAATTAGAATATGAAAGGGAGGAAGATCAAAAGACAACATGCATATATAATTGTGTATATTATGTATATGTATAATAAGAAATATGTTATTTTCGGATCGGATCGGATCCTTAACGGATCGGATATAGCTAAATCCATATCTGATCCATTAATAAATACATTATCGGATTCGGATTCGGGTTATTGGACCATTATACAAATCCATATCCGAAATTTTGGATCGGATTCGAACCAAAATCCGATCCATTGACAGGCCTATGTAGAACCGACAATTTTCAGATATCAAGACACACTATCACACCTATTGAAGGTGAGATTGTGAGGGAGGGTTTCATTGTGTTTGAGCTAGATTTTGAAGCTCTATTCTCCATCAATTGTGATTGTGGTCTTCTTTGAACTTGTTCTTCTCACCAAGGGATTTATTTTGAACCGATTCAAAATCATTTTCATCAACTTCTTGAGTTCTCCAATTTGAGGGAGGGGGAGTCTTACTTATAGATGTTCATTAGTTCATGATTTAATATTGTTGAAAGTGATAATTATGAGTTTATACTATGATTTAAATGAATTTATTGTGTATATGTGAAGTTGGGTTTTTGGTGAAATTACATGAATAATTACTTGTGATATTTATAATGAATTGGTGTAAGTGAGAACCTATATGTTGTGTTAAATCCCAAAGTTGTGTTGGAAATATGTTATGAAATAATTGTAATTTGTAAATTAATTACCTTGAAAATTTAGTTGAACAATATGTGACCGTTGTAAGTAATTTCATTAGTAGGAAGCAGTGGTTTTACTTGATAAACCATTGTATCCTAATTTGACAATTGTGAACTTTAATTTGGGAATAATTGTGAAATGAGAATAAATTAATAATTTATGAATTGAGAAACCATCATAACTTTGTGAGCAACACACTTGTATACTTATTGTTGAATCTTGCATTAAGTTAAAATTTGCTTAAAATCATTCCACTTGTCAGCCAAAAGCTTAAAGATATTTTGGTCAGCTTAAAATTTGTCAGATACTTGTTTCAACTGACCATAACGTTGTTAAGTGTCAACTGGTTTTCCTCTTTTACTTGAACATATACTTGTACTGACACTTTCTCATTTTATGCTTTTGGTAGATATTCTGTTAAGATAATCTTTCCAACAGGATCTTTGTGATCTTGTGAAGATACATATACTCTGCCAAACACATTTTCAAATTCAAATGTGTTCCTAACGGGTTGCTCTTGAAGTTCATCTATAAATACCCACTGGAAGCATTTTGAAGATATAGAAGTCTGAAGCCTTATACTCTCAAGAAATTCTCTCTGTGCCTTATTCTTCTTAAAAACCTTAACTAGATAATCTCCCTTGAATATTTTCTTTCTAGTTATTGTTTAGGCAAACACTGAGTGATCCATTTCAGATTATTTTGAAATCAGTCAGTTTGTCTCACGAGTTTGATTGTTACTCAATCATTCTCCATAAACACTTGTCTTTTTGTTGTACACTAATCCATTAGAGATCACTTAGATTTTTAATAAAATTAGTGCATTTCAAAATCCAAGTCTGACCAACTTGGTGGTGGACGTAGTAGTTTTACTGTGAACCACTTCAATTGATTTGTCAGTTTTTATCCATACTCTTGCAAACTGACCTAACATTTAAGAAGTTTTCAACTGCTTAAGTGTCAGCCAGTTACTAACATAATTGTTTACTGAGTTGTTCTAGTAAATTGTTTTTCAATTTCTTCATTGTTCCCAGTGATCTACCTTTAAAGCAAACTTCTTTGAAAAACCGTTGTGTCAGCCAGCTGACCAACTTTCATCAGCTTAAGGTATTTTAAAAACATCAGCCAGCTGACCAATATCAGCTGATAGACAAAAACCAATTTTCCGCTGCCAACTTATAAAATTTTACAAGTCAATCCTCAAGTTTCTAAAAGGCTATTTACCCCCCTCTAGCCTTGTTGTTGCCAACTGGACTTACAATTGGTATCAAAGATTTCTTTTTGAAAAATTATTTTTCCAAGCCTAATAGCTTGAAAGCACGATCATGGCAACTCTAAAAGCTTTTCAATCAAACAATGTTACTCAAGTACCCATTTTTGATGAAGATCACTTTGATATTTGGAAGGAAAGAATTACAAGATATATGAACAATATAGATAAACGATTAATGGAATGTGTAAGAGGTGGTCCTATGCAACCTATGAAAATTAATACTAAAGTTGGTAAATCTTCTACTGCAGATGATGACACCATAAATCCTTTTGCTCCTGAAGATGAAGAATATGTCCTCAAGCCTCAATAAGAATGGACCGAGGAAGATAAAATTACTGATGGACTGGATGCTAGAGCTGTACACATTCTATCAAGCGTTGTACCTTATGAAAACTACAAACAAATATATGACTGTGTAACTGCCAAAGAAATTTGGGATGCTCTTGTTGAATATGTGGAAGGAGATCAAAACACCAAGGACAACAAACTCTATGACTGTATACAAGAGTTTGATGCATTCAAAAAGGACCCAAAAGAATCATTAAAAAGTGCCTACGACAGATTTCTCGAGGTAAGTAATAGATGTTCCTCTCTTGGTAAAGTCTATAGTATGAAAGATTTGAATATGTGTTTTCTTAGTAGCTTGGGAAGTAGATGGCATGTTAAGGTCACTGCCATAAAGAAGCAAGAGACTTGAACAAAACTCATATACGTAGTCTTGATGCAAGTCTAAAGATTTATGAAAAGGAAGTTCTTAAAACTCAAGAAATTGAGAAATTTTTTAAAGGTATCTCTCTTCAAGTTGAAGAAGAGACACCGAAAACTTCTACATCTCTGTCGGATGATGACTTTGATGAAGATGAATTTGTTGTTTTCGCTAGACAGTTTAGAAAGTATAAATCTTTTAAAAGGAACTTCCAAAAACCCTCTGCTAATTTTCAAAAATCTTCCTCAAATCCTCAAAAACCTTCCTCAAGTTTTCATAGACCTTCTACTTCAAACTTTCAAAAGCCTTACTTCAAAACAAATGAAGACAATGATGAGAAAGAAAAATTGATGTGCTTTAATTGCAGAAAACCTGGTCATTTTGCTTCAAACTGTCCTTTTACCAAAAATGAGTATTACAAAAGAGCTCCCCGAAATTTTGAAAAACAAAAGGGTTAGTTGCTGAAGATCAAAATCTTGCAACATGGATTGAAACAGATTCTGAAGATGAATCTGCTGATTTTGTGCAAAAAGCAAATTTGTGTCTTGTTGCAGAATCAGCTATATACGATTCAGAAAATGAGTTTTCTAGTCCAAAATATTCAAATGAGTCTGATAATGAGCTGCCAAGCTCACCTATTAAAAACCCCAAGCTGACAAAGGTCATCAAACCTGATCAGTTTGTGGTTAAGAAAATAGGAAATGGTTTTTATGGACAAGGAATCATAAGTCAGCCAGAAAGAAAAGTCAAATCAACTTCTCCAAGGACTACTGACATCAAAATAAGCAATATGTCAAAAAGGCAAGAGGAGAAGGTTATTGACTCAAGTGTTGATGATTTACTGGAACAAAGGCAAGAAATGTATTCCAAGTTTGAAACACTTAAAAGAATCCATGTTTCTTTATCTGGTGATTTTAAAAGAATTTTTGAAGAAAACTGTGAGCTTCAAAAGATCAATGAGCTTTACAAAGTTCAGTAAAAAGAATTGCTGCAACTTAAAAGCATCAATGAAAAACATGAAATTCAAGCAAAAATCTCGGATGCCCAGATTGCTGACCTTGTAGAAAGAAATCTTCGACTGACCAATGTTGTTGATACTTACTCAAAGTCAAAAGCTGCTGTTGAGACCATCATCAGTCAACAGAAAAGTCATGAGGACCAACATGGTCTTGGATATTCAAAGGATGATGGAAACTGTGAGATCAGGCAGTCAAATGGTGGACCTAAGACTCTGCTAAAAAAGGATAAGGGATTAATTTATACTGTTGTACCATTCAAATATCCCAAAAACATGAATCAGCTTAAGAAGTCCATTAACAAAAGGGATAAGCTAAACAATGACAGTTGTCAGTCTTCTGATCACAAGCCTCAAAATCAGTCAACCAAATCAACTACTGACAAATGTCAGCCAGCTGACAAAAGAGGAGGTTTCAGAAGAAAGACAACTGACAAGTTCAAGCCAATAAATTTTGTTGTTGCTAAGACCTCTAAGCTAAGTCAAAAAGAACCAAAGAATTCACCTCAAATGACTAATAAACCTGGTTATCACAAGTGTAATATTTGTTCTACTTTTGGTCATCAGTTCCATGAATGCATGTTTAGATTTAAACTAACTGATAGAGTTAAGATGCCTAATTTCAGGCAGGTTTGGCTACCTAAGAAAACTAACCCTTTGGACCCAAAAGTATAAAGGGTACCATGATTTAAATATTCATATTTCAGGTATGCTTATGGGCAGAAGATCAATCAACTGACATATGGATATTAGACAGTGGATGCTCCAGACACATGACTGGGTCAGCTGAACTTCCTACTGACATTACTACAGCCAAAGGACCTTCTGTCATTTTTGGAGACAACTCAAAAGGAAAAACTATAGGTTATGGATCCATTATCAGAGGATCTATAATAATTGAAAATGTCTCATTGGTACAAGGTTTGAAACACAATCTTTTAAGTATCTCACAATTTTGTGATAAAGGTATGAGCTGTTCTTCTCTTCTACACACCGTTTTATCAAAAACGAACATCACAAATGAAGTTTTACTCACTAGGTTCTAGAAAAAGATATGTTTTTGCTATTGATTTACTCTCTTTAAATAACAGTACTCAAATTTGTTTAGTAGCAAATAATACTTCAAAAACTTCATGGCTTTGGCACAAAAGACTTTCACATTTAAACTTTAAATATCTTTCAAAACTTTCAAAAGGAGATTTAGTGAAAGGTTTTCCATCCATAAATTTTCCTACTGACAAAAAATGTGATGCTTGCATTTTAGGAAAAATAACAAAAGCTTCTTTCAAACCCAAACCATGTCTTTCAACCAAAAGAATTCTTGAACTTCTTCATATGGATTTATTTGGTCCCATTACAACTGTAAGTTTGGGAGGAAACAGGTATACTATGGTTGTTGTGGATGATTACTCCAAGTATACATGGGTTGAAATGATGCAATCCAAGGATGAAACTTATAGCATTCTCACTTCCATGTTCAGAAATCTTCAAACTCAAAAGGAATGTGAGATTATAAGTGTTAGATCTGATAATGGTACAAAATTCAAGAACCTTGGAATAGATACATACTGTGATGATCATGGAATTGATCATAATTTTTTAGCAGTTAGAACACCTCAGCAAAATGGCATAGCTGAAAGGAAGAACAAGACATTGATTGAAGCAGGGAAAACAATGCTAGCTGAAGCAAAATTGCCAAAATATTTTTGGGCAGAAGCTGTTAACATAACATGTTTTACTCAAAACAGATCTCTAATAAACAAGTTTCATGGTAAGACTCCCTATGAAATATGGAGAGGTAGAACACCTAACATTGCTTTCTTTAAAAAATTTTGGGTGCAAATGCTTCATTCACTACAATGGTGGTGATTACAGAGGTAAATTTGATGAAAAAGCTGATGAAGGTATTTTTGTTGGTTATGCTAAACATAGCAAAGCTTATAGAGTTTATAATAGAAAAACTCAAGTAATTGTTGAATCTATGCATATCACTTTTGATGAATCCAATTTATTTGAGCCTAATAAGACTCCTGATGTTACTAACAATTTTGAGATTTTTGAGACAGGAAACAATGCTGGTTCAACTCAAAATAATCCCCCATCTTCTGCTCCTCCAACCATAACCTTATAGCTTCAGCAGGTTGACAACTTTCAGCCAGCTGACAATCCAAACCCTATCACAATTGATCAGTCATCTGACATACTTGATTTTGAAACTATTCAGTCAGCTGACATTCCTCTTTCTTCTTCTTTACAAACTGAACCTCCTTCAGATCTTCCTAAAGAAATTAGGGAAGCCAGACATCATCCAGTTTCAAACATCATTGGAGATCCATTTGCTGGCCTAAGAACTAGAAGCAGCTTCAGAAATGAAACTTTGATTCACATGTCTTTGTCTCTTCCATTGAACCCAAAAAGGTTGATGAAGCTTTAGAAGACCCTCAATGGATTGAGGCCATGCAAGAGGAGCTAAATCAGTTCGAAAGGTGTAAAGTTTGGGAACTTGTGCCTAGACCCTCAGATCAACAAGTCATTGGAACTAAATGGGTATTCTAAAACAAGTTAGATGAAGATGGAAATGTTACAAGGAACAAAGCAAGATTAGTAGCCCAAGGCTATAGACAGGAGGAGGTATTGACTATGATCAAACATTTGCTCCTGTGGCCAGACTGGAAGCCATCAGACTATTTCTTGCTTATGTAACCTTCAAGGATTTCAAGGTATATCAAATGGATGTAAAAAGTGCATTTCTAAATGGAGATCTACAAGAACAAGTATTTGTTGAGCAACCTCCTGGTTTTCTTGATCTAAAAAAGAAGGACCATGTTTACAACAAGCTAAAGCAAGCTCCAAGAGCATGGTAGAAACTCTATCCAAATTCTAAATTCTTTATTGATACTACTCTTTTCTCTTTAAAGCACAAAGGTAAAACATCAATCTAAAGGAAAATTTATAGCATGATGGGAGAAACTCACTTACTTTCTAGGTCTGAAATTACAAGAAGAGATCAAGAAATACAATCTTCAAGAAGCAAATTCAGCAAACACTCCAATAGGAGTTGAATGTCACTTGGTCACTGATGAAAAAGGTAAACCATTTAATACAACTGAGTACAGAGGTATAGTTGGATCTCTCCTCTATTTAACTGCTAGTAGGTCAGACATCATGTTTGTTGTGTGTATATGTGCTCGTTTTCAAGCTAATCCAAACGAATCTCATATGATTGCTGCAAAAAGAATTATTAGATATCTGATTGATACATAAAAGTTTGGTATTTGGTATCCCAGAGATTCCTCTTTTAATTTGATTGGATATTCAGATGCTGACCTTGCAGCTTGTAGAGTGAACAGAAAAAGCACAAGTGGAACATGTCGGCCTTTGAAAGACTGATATCTTGGGCATGCAAAAGCAAGCCTCGTTTCCACCTCAACTAGAATATATTGCTGCTGGAAGTTGTTACTCTCAAATCCTTTGGATGAAACAACAACTATTGGATTATGAAATGCCAATGGGAACATGTCCTATTTATTGTGATAATACTTGGGCTATTTCAGTTTCTAAAAATCATGTTATGCATTCTAAAACGAAACATATAGACATTAGGTATCACTTCTTAAAAGATCATGTTGAAAAGGGTAATGTTCAGCTAGAATATGTTCCTACTGAATTTCAATTAGCTGACATTTTTACAAAAGCTTTAAAATCTGATAGGTTTGAATTCTTAAGAGGTGAATTGGGAATGCTTATAATGTCATAGAAAGGTACTTTGAATTTTCTAATCTTTGCAGGGTATTAGCATTCTTTAGTTTGTCAGTTGATCCTCAACTAGCTGACAAAAATTACATCAGCTGACATCTTTTAGTTGACACACTTCAGTCTCCTAATGTTATTCTATGTGATGAGTGACATTGAGAAGATAGTAAAAATTGGTCAGCCAGTAGCTGACATATGAAGATCTTCAACTTTGAAATTTTTTGATTGATCAGCTAAAGCTAACAAATATTGACAGCCATCATCTGACAAAAATGAATCTTCGCTTCTGGTTGGAACCGTACTTAGAATCAAATGTTTGATTGACATCACGAAGATTGGTCAGCTAGTAGCTGACACGTATTCATAGCTGACATCTCATAAGTTAACAAAATATGATCAGCAGAAAAATCTCTACTCTCTATTCATTAGCTAACACCACAATGACTGACATTATAGTCACTGTCCAGGTAGCCTCTGAGTCTTAAGTCAAAGCTGATCGTATCTCAGCTAAGATTTACTCTAAAAATATTTATAAATTCCCTTATTTATTTCCCACCTTTTATTCCTCCTTGAACTCATAAGCTTCTTTGAAAATCCAAATTGACCTTTCCACTATCCCACCAACTCTGGCGGTTGAAGTGACGTGTATACACAAAAACGGCTCATCATTGTGATAACAACTCTCTGTCATAAATCACTATTTTTATCACAAAAACCAAAATTATGTGTACTTTATCACTACACTTCATATCTTCACTTTTAAAACCCACTAACACTTATAAGCATCCGTACTTATCCCTTCTATATTTTAAAAACACACTCTCTTCATTTTCATTCATCTCTCTCTCTCTCTAAAAACCTTTTCTCTTTCAAACCCTCTCTTCTTCAAACCCTAACTATAAATTCTTACCGTAAAGGCAATCTTCTTTCATCTTTTCTTCTTCATTTGTTCTATTTCTTCTCTAACTATTCTGTGTGCGGGAAAATGGCTTCGAACACCGCAATGGATGTCTCTTGGATGTTGTCTCGTTAAATGAAGAACCATTAGGGCTCGAGCTTATTCACCTTATAATAGCTTCTGGGTTAATGCCTCTATTATCCTTCAACATACGCACTTATAGTTGCCAGCTGACTGAGGAGTTCTTCATGGCTATGGAGGAAAACCCAGCTGATCCCTTCTCTCTCACCGGCACCATCAGAGGAGTCCCAATTTTTTTGACTCAGAATCCATCACAGCTGCCTTTCCAGATCTGTACGATGATGGCTCAACCACTTACACCATTCCAGACGCATTTAAACTCAACGAGGTGATGGATCACTATGAGAGGTGAAGTACCCGTTGAACTTGCTTTTGACAGGCACAAGCACAGATTTGCCCCCCTTCACTATGCCCGGCTACTATCGTTTCCGACAAGTGCCTCATTATCAAACTGAGGCATGACAAGATTACGTAAGTTCGGTTATTTCTTATGGAAGCTATCGGGGAAAATTGTGAGATGAACTCGGGGTGCAGCTTTCTAGTTGAGTGTGTAAAGGTGAATATAGCCAAATATAAGGAGAATATGGCTACCGGGAACCCACTTACCCATCATTTGATCATCAATCGCTTTATTCGCTCCTCTTCAAAGATCAACTCATTAAAATTGGTGACCGAAGTCATTAAAGTCAAGAAGTATGTAGCATTGACATCAAGCGGGCCAATGTTTCAAGCCGCTTTTGGTCAAGAAATCTCCACCCTGCGTAAGACCAAGAAGAACAAGGACTCAAGCTCACGGCTGTTTCATCAAGTCACGCCTAACGCCAGACATACCTGAATGAAGTTGCTTCAACGGCAAGTGGTCGGCCAAGCGTCGGCCGGCGAGTGGTCGGCCGGTGAAGATGTTGACCAAGCGATGTTGGTCGGCCGGTGATGTCTGGCGGTGAAATTCTGAAAGAAGATAGCAAACGAAGGAGGAGGCTGACTTGGCGAGCGATCTTGCTCCAAAAAGGCGGAGAAGAAATCACGAGTTAAACCAGGTAACCGTTCCTTTCTCCCCATCTCTCTTTGCTCCCATGCTAATCCTATACCGGTCTCTCATGCTTCCAATCCTAGGTCTCCTAATCTTGCCCCAATCAAGTTCTTCCCCTTATCGGGAATCCCTTTCCATCCTAGACACTCCTACTATCGGGCCAATCTGTTCCCATTCCTCCAAGCTGGGTATTCCCAATTGACTATCTTCCATATTTTGTTCGGTTTCTCCTTTCTTTTCATGAGGAGAAAGAAAAGCAACTGTAAATCTCATCAAGTACATTGACCATAACCTCAAAAAGAAGACCTGTGGCCAATTATGGCAAATACTTTGACCTT
>CM028383.1:82782659-82856073 GCA_013146195.2 Codonopsis lanceolata
TTCAAGGTATATCAAATGGATGTAAAAAGTGCATTTCGAAATGGAGATCTACAAGAACAAGTATTTGTTGAGCAACCTCTGGTTTTCTTGATCTCAAAAGGACCATGTTTACAAGCTAAGAAAAGCTCTTTATGGTCTAAAACAAACTCTAAGAGCATGGTATGAAACTCTATCCAAATTCCTCATGGAAAAAGGGTTTCAAATAGGTAAAATTGATACTACTCTTTTCGCTTTAAAGAAACTCTTTTCAAATGTAATATCTTATTAGTTCAAATTTATGTTGATAATATTATTTTTGGATCTACTAATGAAGTTTTGTGTAGAGATTTGAAAATCTTATGAAAGGAAAATTTGAGATGAGGCATGATGGGAGAACTCACTTACTTTCTAGGTTTGAAAATTAAGCGAACTGAAGAAGGAATTTTTATCCATCAATCAAAATATACAAGAGAGCTGATCAATAAATACAATCTTCAAAAAGCAAATTCGCAAACACTCCATAGGAGTTGAATGTCACTGGTCATTGATGAAAAAGGTAAACCGATTATCTGGCCCAGTACGGAGGTATAGTTGGATCTCTCTCTATTTAGCGCTAGTAGGTCGGACATCATGTTTGTTTGTGTGTATATGTGCTCGTTTTTTCAAGCTAATCCAAAGCGAATCTCATATGATTCTTTGCAAAAGAAGAATTATTAGATATCTGATTGATACATAAAAGTTTGGTATTTGGTATCCCAGAGATTCCTCTTTTAATTTGATTGGATATTCAGATGCTGACCTTGCAGCTTGTAGAGTGAACAGAAAAAGCACAAGTGGAACATGTCAGTTCCTTGGAAACAGACTAATATCTTGGGCATGCAAAAGCAAGCCTCGGTTTCACCTCAACTACGAAGCTGAATATATTCTTCTTTGGAAGCTTGTTACTCTCAAATCCTTTGGATGAAACAACAACTATTGGATTATGAAATGCCAATGGGAACATGTCCTATTTATTGTGATAATACTTGTGCTATTTCAGTTTCTAAAAATCCTGTTATGCATTCTAAAACGAAACATATAGACATTAGGTATCACTTCTTAAAAGATCATGTTGAAAAGGGTAATGTTCAGCTAGAATATTTTCCTACTGAATTTCAATTAGCTGACATTTTTACAAAAGCTTTAAAATCTGATAGGTTTGAATTCTTAAGAGGTGAATTGGGAATGCTTATAATGTCATAGAAAGGTACTTTGAATTTTCTAATCTTTGCAGGGTATTAGCATTCTTTAGTTTGTCAGTTGATCCTCAACTAGCTGACAAAAATTACATCAGCTGACATATTTTAGTTGACACACTTCAGTCTCCTAATGTTATTCTATGTGATGAGTGACATTGAGAAGATACTAAAAATTGGTCAGCCAGTAGCTGACATATGAAGATCTTCAACTTTGAAATTTTTTGATTAATCAGCTAAAGCTAACAAATATTAACAGCCATCATCTAACAAAAATGAATCTTCACTTCTGGTTGGAACCGTACTTAGAATCAAATGTTTGACTGACATCACGAAGATTGGTCAGCCAGTAGCTGACACGTATTCATAGCTGACATCTCATAAGTTAACAAAATATGATCAGCAGAAAAATCTCTACTCTCTATTCATTAGCTAACACCACAATGACTGACATTATAGTCACTGTCCAGGTAGCCTCTGAGTCTTAAGTCAAAGCTGATCGTATCTCAGCTAAGATTTACTCTAAAAATATTTATAAATTCCCTTATTTATTTCCCACCTTTTATTCCTCCTTGGAACTCGCGAAGCTTCTTTGAAATCCAAATTGACCTTTCCACTATCCCACCAACTCTGGCGGTTGAAGTGACGTGTATACACAAAAACGGCTCATCATTGTGATAATAACTCTCTGTCATAAATCACTCTTTTTATCACAAAAACCAAAATTCTGTGTACTTTATCACTACACTCCATATCTTCACTTTTAAAACCCACTAACACTTATAAGCATCCGTACTTATCCCTTCTATATTTTAAAAACAAACTCTCTTCATTTTCATTCATCTCTCTCTCTCTAAAAACCTTTTCTCTTTCAAACCCTCTCTTCTTCAAACCCTAACTACAAATTCTTCTGGTAAAGGCAATCTTCTTTCATCTTTCTCTTCTTCATTTGTTCTATTTCTTCTCTAACTATTCTGTGTGTGCAGGAAAATGGCTTCGAACACTGCAGTCGGATGTCTCTTGGATGTTGTCTCGTTAAATGAAGAACCATTAGGGCTCGAGCTTATTCACCTTATAATAGCTTCTGGGTTAATGCCTCTATTATCCTTCAACATACGCACTTACAGTTGCTAGCTGACCGAGGAGTTCTTCATGGCTATGGAGGAAAACATAGCTGATCCCTTCTCTCTCACCGGCACCATCAGAGGAGTCCCAATTTTTTTTGACTCAGAATCCATCACAGCTGCCTTTCCAGATCTGTACGATGATGGCTCAACCACTTACACCATTCCAGACGAAACTCAACGAGCAGGATGGATCACTATGAGAGGTGAAGTACCCGTTAAACTTGCTTTTGACAGGCACAAGCACAGATTTGCCCCCCTTCACTATGCCCTGGCTACTATTCTGGACAAGTGCCCCATTATCAAATCTGGAAGGCATGACAAGATTACAGAAGCTCGGTTATTTCTTATGGAAGCTATTGTGGAAAATTGTGAGATGAACTGGGGTGCAGTTCTAGTTGAGTGTGTAAAGGTGAATATAGCCAAATACAAGGAGAATATGGCTACTGGGAACCCACGGCTTACCCATCATTTGATCATTAATCAGTTTATTCGTTCCCTCCCAACCCTTCAGCATCAACTCATTAAAATTGGTGACCTGGAAGCTGTTAAAGTCAAGAAGTATGTAGCAGCTGACATCAAGCGGGCCAATGTTTCAAGCCGCTTTGGTCAGGAAATCTCCATAGCCCAGACTGGCAGAAGACCAAGAAGATCAAGGACTCAAGCTCTCACGGCTGTTTCATCAAGTCAGCCAGTTGAAGTTGCTTTCAAGAATAAGAAGTGGTCACCGAAGCGTCGGTCGCCAATGAAGTGGTCACCAGTGAAGATGTTCAACCAACTGATGTTGGTCAGCCAGCTGATGTGCAAGCAGCTGAAATTCCTGAAAGAAGATAGACAAGAAGGAGGAGACTGATCTTGGCAACTGATCTTGCTCCAAAAAGGCAGAGAAGAAATCCTGAGTTAAACCCAGGTAACTTCGTTCCTTTCTCCCCATCTCCTGCTGCTCCCATAACTAATCCTATACCAGTCTCTCATGCTTCCAATCCTAGGTCTCCTAATACTGCCCCAATCAAGTTCTTCCCCTTATCAGGAATCCCACTTTCCATCCTAGACACTCCTACTATCAGGCCAATCCTGTTCCCATTCCTCCAAACTGGGTATTCCCAATTGACTATCTTCCATATTTTGTTCAGTTTCTCCTTTCTTTTCATGAGGAGAAGAAAACTGAGAAACCACTTGTAAATCTCATCAAGTACATTGACCACAACCTCAAAAGAAGACCTTGTGGCCAATTATGGCAAATACTTTGACCCTCTACCCCTGCTCTGGAATAGATTCTATCTCTCTAATGATAGATTTGTTCAAGATGAGATTATTTTCTTAGCCTAGACTTATATACAACAAAGTACATGACTTGCCAGCCCTTCCCCACAATGATCCATTCCTTGTAGGCAGACTTGCCTTGACTGAAGATGAGGAAATTAACCAAGACTGGGAACAACCCTCTGTTGGGCCAGCCAATCTAGCTGGAATCCAAAGGGCTGCCAACAAGTATGTCCAAGATGCAGTAAATTCTGCAAACCAAACCTACATAGAATTACATAGACAGATGGCCTCCATGCCAGGAGGAGCTTCTATGAGTACTGCCTTTCCAGATGCCTTTACTAGTAATCCTGCTCCCTTAATCTCTGAATCCATTCTCACCATTCCTCATGTCATTCCATCTTCAGTCCCATTTGTTGTCTCATCCACAGTCTTACCAATCTCTACCTCAGCTGAACCAACACCCACATTCACCTGCACTCTCCAACCCATTTCCCCACCTTCATTTACTCCCACTGTTGTAGCCTCCACATTAATTCTTCCAGCCACTGTTCTTCTTTCTGCATCAATCCATGTGTTAGCTATTCTAGTGTCAGTCACACCAACATCAGTCCCAGTGACATCCATTCCTATGTCAGTCACTCCAGTATCTGCCCCAGTAGTGTCAGCCATACCCATTTCAGCCCCGGTTGTGTCAGTCACTCCTCTCATTCCCATTCCCCCCTTGACTGATATTGTTCCTCCACTTGTCCCCACTTTGTCAGCTGCTCCTATCCCTCCAGCTGATCCTTCAGCTGCAATAATTCTCTCTTCAGCTGATATTGTGGCTGCTTCTCCTACTCTTCTTGATATTGACTTACCATCTCACCCAAACCAGGCTTCTCCTCTAATTATTATGCCTGACCTATCTCTTCACTCCTCTCTCCCTCTATCTGTCAGCCATCTCAATGCTCACAACCCTACCCTACCTGATACTTCTTCAGCTGATGACTCTGATCATCACTCTTCTGAGGAATCAGTAGAACAATCCTTTGTAGACTCCTCCTCTGACTCTTCTAAATCCACTTCTGAGGATGAGTCTCTCATCATCCCTTCTCAACTAGCCTGCAGAAAGGCAAAAAAGCAAAGACAAATCATCTCTAAAGCTCTGCTTCACCCCCATAGGCACCAAAATTGTTTTTCCTGAAGACATGCCTATTCCTGACCCTGAACCTGAAGCCCAAGTTCCAGCCTATCCTATGGATACTTTCTTCCCTCCTGGACCTGAGGATGCTGACATTCATAATTTTCAGTTGTTCTCAAGTGATCCTGGAGCCTCTCAACCCACTGCTCCAGCACCTACTCCACCAGGATCTCTCTCTCTCTCTTTCAGCCAAGCTAGACCTCCTCTATGTTCATCATCTCCAGATGAAATTTTCCTTCACCCATCACACTAATTAGCTTGCCACCTTTCAACAGCAAGTTGCATCTCTGCTTCCCAACCTTACTCAGATCATCACAACTGAGGTGCAAGCTGCCATTGCTGCTGGTGCTCCTCGAGAGGCCCACATGGATGATTGGAGGACTATACTGCTTTACCAGCAAGAGTGGGCCAACAGAGCTTTTAATGCTGAAGCAACTCTGCTTCAAACCATTCAAGAGGAGAGGAAGCAGAAAGCAATGGATGATACCTATCTGGCTGAGAACAGAATCCTTAGGCAACGATTGAAACTTATGCCTGATCAGCCAGTAACTGAAGCAGAGAAAGAAACTGAAGTTGAAGCTGATCAACAAGCAGACAAGAGTGTTGATGAAGAAGCCCATAACATTGACAAGGAAGCTGAAAAGGATGCTGGAAATGAAGCTACTGTTGACAAAGCACTAGAAGCTGAAGTTGGTCCATCAGTTGCAGCTCAAACTGAAAAGCCAACTGAAGGATCCACATCAGCAAACTGAATCACTCTCTCTTCTAAACTTTAAACTTTTAAGAACATCCGTTTTACATGTAGCATACAATTGTCTACTTTTAATTTCCAGCTACTTTCCTTTATATGTTATCTGCTTGTCTTTCTAACATCCTTCTTGCAGGAACTTAAGCACTTTTGGCTTTCTGCTTTCAAGTGAATGGTTTTAAGCAAATAGGAGGAGATTGTTGAATCTTGCATTAAGTTAAAATTTGCTTAAAATCATTCCACTTGTTGTCAGCCAAAAGCTTAAAGATATTTTGGTCAGCTTAAAATTTTTCAGTTACTTGTTTCAACTGACCATAACGTTGTTAAGTGTCAGCTAGTTTTCCTCTTTTACTTGAACATATACTTGTACTGACACTTTCTCATTTTATGCTTTTGGTAGATATTCTATTAAGATAATCTTTCCAACAGGATCTCTGTGATCTTGTGAAGATACATATACTCTGCCAAACACATTTTCAAATTCAAATGTGTTCCTAACGGGTTGCTCTTGAAGTTCATCTATAAATACCCACTGGAAGCATTTTGAAGATATAGAAGTCTGAAGCCTTATACTCTCAAGAAATTCTTTCTGTGCCTTATTCTTCTTAAAAACCTTAACTAGATAATCTCCCTTGAATATTTTCTTTCTAGTTATTGTTTAGGTAAACACTGAGTGATCCATTTCAGATTATTTTGAAATAAGTCAGTTTGTTTCACGAGTTTGATTGTTACTCAATCATTCTCCATAAACACTTGTCTTTTTGTTGTACACTGATTCATTAGAGATCACTTAGATTTTTAATAAAATTAGTGCACTTCAAAATCCAAGTCTGACCAACTTGGTAGTGGACGTAGCAGTTTTACTGTGAACCACTTCAATTGATTTGTCAGTTTTTATCCATATTCTTGCAAATTGACCTAACACTTAAGAAGTTTTCAACTGCTTAAGTGTCAGCCAGTTACTAACATAATTGTTTACTGAGTTGTTCTAGTAAATTGTTTTTCAATTTCTCCGTTGTTCTCAGTGATCTACCTTTAAAGCAAACTTCTTTGAAAAATCGTTGTGTCAGCTAGCTGACCAACTTTCATCAGCTTAAGTTATATTAAAAGCATTAGCCAGCTGACCAATATCAGCTGACAGACAAAAACCAATTTTTATCTACCAACTTATAAAATTTTACAAGTCAATCCTCAAGTTTCTAAAAGGCTATTCACCCCCATCTAACCTCGTTTGTTGCCAACTGGACTTACACTTATATACCCGTTGAGCGTAAAACGTCACCTTTAACAGGAGCACGAGGCAGAGTGCAATGCTAGTTAACAGCGGAGTTTGATTTGGCTCAAACCTCTCATTCGCGACCATGATTGAGGTTTAAGGTTACCTTGAGTTTTGGGTAATAGCTATGTAGATCACGACTTCTCGGGTTGTAGGGACATGGCCTTGTGATCAAATGTTCTCGAGATTTTTGGGTACCACCTGTGAATGTGTTCGTGATAACAAGCGAGTTTGGGGATTGCAGTTGATTGGAAATTTATCCCAATCTAGTTTACTACTCTTGTGAACAATTGGTTATATATGAAACCTTATGTGTTAATTGCTATGTGAATACTCTCTTATGAATTGTGAAATTTATGTTGTTGTGTATGCATTGCTAATTCTCAAAGCATGTTATAATGTTGCATGCACGCATAACATATATAAGTACACCTGAACTCTACTGAGTTTCGACTTACCCCGTTCTATTTGTTTTCCTTAGATCCCAGTTAGGCGAGGCATTGAGCGGCGGCTCATCTACATAGTGCTAGTGGTGGTTGAAGTCTTTTAGGGTAGCGTCCGCGGATTTATGTATTTTCTTTTGAGTTGTATAGGAAGACATGTAGTCTTCTTTTGGGTTGTATTTATATTGAGATCGTTTGTAAAACATTTTGAGTTCGTTGTGACTCCATATATATTCAGTTTTATCTTTTGAGAAAATGTCTTATTAATTATTAGTTCAGTATTGTTGTGTTGGTTTGTCGGTTGGGTTCGTGTCTCGAGTTGGGGTTTGGGGCGTTACATGAGCAATATCCAGTCTTGTACATATCATGTCATACATTAAGTTTCCCACAACTGAAGCATATGGAACTCTTTTCATCTCTTCCTTCTCCACATTTGTACAAGGGTTCTGCTGGACACCGCTAAAGTCGGCTGCTAAAGGTGAGCTAACCACTTTATCGTTGTCCATCTTAAATCTCTGAAGTACCTTCTAAGTGTACTTCTTTTTAGATAAGTACAATCTTGTAGCTACTACGTCACGTTCAATGTGTATTCCCAAAATTTGCTTTGATGGCCCTAAGTCCTTCATATCAAAGAACTTGCTAAATTACTTCTCCATATGAGATTTGAGCACAAACCGATAAGGGCAACCTTTTGGGCCATCCTCCAACTAGGAGGGTAACCCAACAAATCTTCGCCTGATGAATGTGTTTTATACGCATTTATTGGGTATTATTCTAGTTTAAATTACGCTATTTCTCGGGGTTTTTGTTTTCTAATATATGTTTTAGTGTTGTTTTATAGTTTCATGGACTTTGGGGACAATTGTGTAAAATATAGGCATTTTATGCTGAATTGAAGAATTTTAGGGACCAAAGTGTAAAAGCTAGGAACTTGAAGTGCAAAAGGTAAAAATCAGAAATTATCAAACCAGAATCAGCCGCCACTTTTAGTGATTTGGTTGCCTGGGGAAACGTGCAAGTCCTATTTGGATTTTTTTTTTGTGTTGTAATTGTATTTTATCTCAGTTTCCTACTTGTTGTATAATTATTAGGTATAAATAGATCCTTTAGGTAAGGAAAAAAGAGATAAGTTCTGTATTATTTTTCTTTGTCTATGAAGAAAAATTCTTCAAGAATGATTCAAGGTTTTGTACTTTTAATTATGGGGAACTAACTCCATAATCTAGGAATTTGAGGTAACTTGTATCGAATCTTTTATTCTATATTAATTTTATTCAATCAAATCTTATTGATCACAGTGTTTATCAATTTCTTTATTGTCTAGCTTTGACCAAATGAATGAAATCGCAAGTAGTAAAGACTTAGAGGAGTCTAGACTAAGACATGATGTGTAAAAGATGGAATAAGTAAATTTACACAAAAATAAACTCTCATTTTTTTTTCTTTTCTTTTTACTTTAAAAAGAGAATCAATAGTGGTTCCCCACTTATAGGAATTGGAGGTAACTTGTATCGAATCTTTTGTTCTATATTAATTCTTATTCAATCAAATCTTATTGATCACAGTGTTTATCAATTTCTTTACTGTCTAGCTTTGACCAAATGAATGGAATCGCATGTAGTAAAGACTTAAAGGAGTCTAGACTAAGACATGATGTGTAAAAGATGGAATAAGTAAATTTACACAAAAATAAACTCTTTTTTTTTTTACTTTAAAAAGAGGATCAATAGTGGTTCCCCACTTATAGGAATTTGAGGTAACTTGTATCGGATCTTTTGTTCTATATTAATTCTTATTCAATCAAATCTTATTGATCACAGTGTTTATCAATTTCTTTACTGTCTAGCTTTGACCAAATAAATGGAATCGCAAGTAGTAAAGACTTAGAGGAGTCTAGACTAAGACATGATGTGTAAAAGATGGAATAAGTAAATTTACACAAAAATAAACTCTCTTTTTTTTTCTTTTCTTTTTACTTTAAAAAGAGGATCAATAGTGGTTCCTCACTTACCCTCTGGGTGACTCGAACTCACGACCAATTAGGTATGGGTGAATGGTTCCCCACTTACCCCCTGGTGACTCGAACCCACGACCTATTAGGTATGAGTGAAGTATCTTACCACTAAACTCGACACTCCCTTATAAATAGATGGTGTAAAGATTTATGTAAAATAATTTATGTGTGCATCCGTATTTTTATTAAAACTAAGGTAAATATATATTATTACGAGTTTTAGTGTTACAACCATTAGATGATTAAATTATTGATGATTTAAAATGTTTATGTAATTATTTAAAAAGAATATATTTGATCTAACGGTAGAGAGATCTTAAGAGATTTGATCTAACGTCACTAACACTAGATTTTATAATAATATCACAAGTTTTAACCTGAAATATCATACCTTTAAATTTAAAAGGAAAAAAAAAAGAAATTTGAAATCAAACTTACCCGACGTGGTCCTTGAAAGGTGACTTTTGGACGACGAAGGATACGGCAAAGGATGTAGTATTGTAAATATTAATGGAGACTAGGGGCAAACTAGGAAGATAAATGTGGAGACTTTGGAAAACCGTGTCAAGTCAATGTAGGGTGTGAGTTGACACTTGACGGTCACTTTCAATTCCTTCTCATTCAAAAGTCTTTAATGCCCATTATTGCTATTTCGACTTTTGGAGCACAAAGGATACGGCAAAGGATGTAGTGTTGTAAATATTAATGGAGACTAGGGGCAAACTGGGAAGATAAATGTGAGGAGACTTTGTAAAGTCGTGTCAAGTCAATGTAGAGTGTTTATTTTTTTTATTCTTTGAAATCTAACAAAAACTAGAGTCGGTCCAATTCAAACGATTTTGGTCCAGCGTAGGTTTGTTTAGTTGGTTAGCACAATTATTCGATCAAAAAATAACGTTTTTGGTCTGGTGCTGATGATTTCGGTTTCAAATCTATGATTTTCTGATTAAATTTATATGTTTTTCCCAATTTCGAGGTTTGTACGTTTATTTCAGCATATTATATACGTCGCGTATACTATACTAACTATATTAAAGTTGTTAATCGGTCAAACCTAACAGTTTTTGGTATTATATACATCTCGTATATTACTAACTATATTAAACCGTATGAAAGTCGACTTTCGCTTCAACTCTAATGGTTTTTGGTCCAATCCTAACGGTTTTGATTCCTAATCTAGAATTTCAACCCTAGCATTTTCAGTTCGAACTTGCAGTTTTTTACCTTATTAACATCTCTAACAAAAACCCCAAAGACCCCCAACGAAATTCGACCCTATAATCAACAGCGGGGGGAGTTGAGTGTTAGAGCAAACACTGAATATCAAGCACGTATAGAGTTAAGATAAAATATTTTAAACCGTGTTTAAAGTATACTCAATACTAAACAGTTGACCCTACTTTTAGGGTTTGTTTAACATTGTAATTTGATGATTTAATTTTAAAATTTAAGTTTTTTTCATTTTTCATGTTGAAAACATGTAAAAGACGGATAGAAAGCTGGTAGAAACACAAAAAGAGAAAATTCAAAATTTACTAAAACACCATACAAGACTATTTAGTAAGTTTTTTCCACTTGAGATTATTAATATCTGCTGTCGAGATAAAGAGTTCAATCTCCTTAGTGTAAATACCAAGAAAAGGTGGTAATAATACTTCTCGTATTTATTTTAACTTTTTCTTTTATTTTCTTGTGAACTTTTTTCCTAAAGGGCATGGGAATTAATCATCGTATTAATAATAATGTTTATTCTCGTTTCACTACCATACTTTCTAATTAAAAAAGTCATAGTTAATTGCCTAAGAGCAGATACAATGGTATGTCAAAAATCGAATCAAAATCAAACTCAACTCATTAAAAACCAATAAACTAATCTATTTGATATTCATTTGATTTAAAACAAAAAAAAAACTCTCTCATAATGGTGGCACAAAATCTAATTTATACTAACAAATAATTTTTATATTGCATAAATAAATAATTTCGAAATTATATAAATAGTCATTATTAAAATAATATTTATTTATTATAATTTGAATAATGTGATTGTTGATTTTGTGGAGTGGGTTTATGATTTTGACAAGGAGAGGGTTGATTTGGTGTATTCAAACGTTGATTAATTCGATTTTGAGAGGTTTTGCTTTTACGAGAAATTGGACGTGAAGACATTGATGACAATGACTGAAAATAAAACAAAATTAGCAACAAAAATTATACAATAATGCCAACTAATATTACTTAATGATAATATTGATAATAATAATAACTAATAACAATACTAATATGAAATTTAACAATAATAATGGTAATAATAAACAATTAACAATAAAGACAATTGTCTGTAATAATTTGCATCTATTTAAAATATTTAAATAGTAAATAATAATAATATTAATAATAAATAATACACAACTTAAAAATAGATTAATTTAAAAAAATGAAATTTGGAGAGAAAGAGAAGAAAGAGAAAACTTACAAATAAATTCAAAATTTACAAAAAAGTTCATTTGGTATCCAAATTAAACAAACCAAGTCTCTATTTATAGATAAAAATATGTACTTTTTAAAAAAATATATTTTTGAATACCCAAACTGTCCTTAAAGAACAGATAATAAAAAAATCTCCTCAATTGTCACTTTAATGATGCGTGGAAAGCATGGAAGTAGGCCTTGTCGGTTGCTTAAATTTTTTTTTTCAAATTTGGCTCATCTAAACGACGCTATTTTGATGGGTTGAAGCTTAAAACGATGACATAGTTTAGGGACTGTTCCGTAGATTGTAAAAATTACGCAGGTTCATCTTGTGATTCTTTTGGGTTAAAAATCAAGTAAAGCAAAACTTATAATTTTTTTAAAACCTCCATTGTGCCCTTGATTTCAAGATTTTGGGGGAAAACCCCGTTGTACCTCCTCCAAACGCAACGTGAGACAGCCCCAATTACTATCTTCTCAACAAAGCAAGGAGTTAGACAAACTGTGACGTGGGATGGAACCTTGACACGTAGGATGGGTTCCTTATGATCCCATCAACTCCAATGTTGAATGAATAAGTACCTCTTCTGGTGGAAGAAAATTCTGTTCAAAAGGTATCGAGATTTTTGTGTCTTGTCTAGGATACAATACAAATATACTCGAGATTTACTTGCCTTCACGGACTTAGCTCAATTAATTAAGAGTTAGTAGATTTAGATACAAAATCAAGGATCGAGTCTTAGCAACCCCAGTGTGTGGGGGTTTCATCGTCTTGTGGGGGTGGCTCCTTGTAAGTATTGGTCAGGAGTCCTCCTAACTACTTAATCTCTGAGTTACCGTGATTTTCCTTTCACATTCTCATGAGGCTGGGGTGTGAGGACTCTCGGGGAAAGAATTTCCCCTTTTTGGATACAAAGGTTTATTGTTCAGAATATTAATTGTGTAAAATTTTTGATTAGTTGACAATTCTATATCAATAAAAAAAACAAGTTATAAGTAACTCTGTATTGGTACAAAATGAGTTATTGGTATCTCTACATTAAAATCTGATAATTACAACTCAAAGTCCGATAACCCACACAAAGCAACTGAAAACTACACGACCCGATTCAATCCGTTAATATTTTTTGGTTAACAAATAACTCAGAAAAAATATTAACAAATTGTGTCAGATTAAAGCGAGTCACACCCATTACCATAATTTTCACTTCGTAAAAGTATGATTTTTTTCGGAAAAACTCAGGTTAAGAAAAGTCCACCCATTTCAACCCATTAAACCGTATAGCCCGACCCGATGCAACACAACTCATTTTGACCCGTTTAATATTTGAATTTCAATGGGTTCCAACCCGATACCCAATCCATACACAACCCAACCCACCCAATTGCTGGGACTATCTACAATGGTGCAAAACTAGCCTGGTATCCAATTGCTTCTTTAATGTTGGAATCTTCTTCATCAAATATGAATGATAAAACCCATCATAAGCTGATGTTAGGTTTTAAACTACAAATACATGCCACTGTTCGTTTAGCATTGTTTCAATATCAATAGTTACAATGCTGTCATAATCATCAATGCTTGAATTCACTGACAAGAAAGCAACAATAAGGAAAGCGAAGGTCGTTTCAGCGATTGACGCTTCTAGTCTAACAAAACATATACTAAAACAAACTACAGTAGTTCCATCACCTGGAATTATGCAAAAATAGTAGTATGTCCAGAAGTTCTAGCCAATTCATCAATCAAAAAGGAAATTTGAAATAACAAAGGAGGGAAAAAAGTTTGGAGTAACATAGAAACAGCCTACTTAGGCCACTGCTACTTTGCAATTGATGCAGAGTAAGAAAGCTAGGTGCATTTGGGGTTTGCCTATTTTGCCTGAGGATGAGATGCAATAAAGTCAACAGCAAGATCAATGGAGCTGATCTTGTCTGCTTCATTATCAGGAATCTCAAATCGGAACTCTTCTTCAAGTGCCATCACGATCTCAACTGTGTCTAAACTATCTAGCCCAAGATCATTTTGGAAATGTGCACTTGGTGTAACCTGGAAAATAGAGATAGAAGATGATCAAAACCATATCGTATTCAGCTCCAAACAAATGCAAAATGTGGTAAAAAGGAAGAAGAAGGGTCACTTTTCTGCATGGTAATTCACATCAATCCCATGACAGACTCATTCTATCCAGCATTCCAGTCTGACCCCCAGGCCCCACCCCAAACACGCAATTCCCCTCTAACCTCCTCTACAGCTGTATCGTAACTTCATAATTGCTATTACAATAATCTTAACCAGTTGCAACTGAAACACATCAATGGGACACTACAAAACTGTATAGACTGCAAAGATTGACTTTTGATTGGAAGGCTAAGTTTCAACTTCAAGTGTCAAGCTACTCCAGAACAATACAGGAAAGTGATAAAATATCTCAAAAGAAAATAAATAATAATACTTATCAAAAAAAAAAAAAAAAGATCCAGAGCACCCAATCTTAAAATCTTCGAAGAGGGTGATGAACCTCCTGTGGCAAAGATGATTGATATCAGCGGATTTCCACCGGAAGAGGAGATGAACCTCCCATTACAAAGATGTAGGTTTATCAGAGGGGATAGGCTATTAGCAGTTCAATTTTGAACCGAGGCACTATTCAATTTTAAACCAAGGCAACTCCAAAGTAGTGCCAGAAGCATCATGTGCAAGTAAAAGAAAGTAGAACTTGGAGTGCCGTGGTAGAATATTGTAGTACCAACAACCTAGCCCTAATCAGAATGAACATTTTGCATATGCTTACGTAACTTGAGCACTCTGCTCTTCCTGGGTTTTATCTTCATTTCTTCATTTTTTTTCTATTGTCCTTCAGTTGACTAGAATTTGATACAAATGTGATGAATGAAAACAGAATATGCTCTGTCAAGCAATGACAGTTTTGGACAACGAGTATCTCAATCATCAACTCAACTCAGTCCTAGTTGCAATTATGTGGGGTCAGCTACATAATCCTTTTTTGGCACAAGAAGCATAGAGAATAGAAGAGGGATGCATTTCTCACAAGCTTTTTCCCTTGTACAGCAGGGTAACACAAGCCGATAAACATCGTAGGTTGTCTAAAGTTACTCAAACTAACTATTAGCTTATAGATAAAAGGAAAAGCTCAAGTCAAACCTTTTTCCCACTTAGATCCCTGCCGTAGTGTACGAGGATTGTATTGCTCAGCAAAAGGAAAATGTAGAAAAAATTTAAGCAGAAGACTGTATGAATGGTCAGAAAAGTAAAGGGAAAAAGAAAAGGTGGTAATCCTATCTCTTACATATATTACACATATAAACCTAAATCCAAACCGCTCAAATTAGTCTACAAAGCAAATAAAAACAATGTGAGTGCCTACATTGACATCATGGAATGATAACTCCAGCAGTAAACAATTAATTTTTCCTTTCAATTTAATTAGTCATCATAATGTGGATCGTCTAATAAAGTCCGAGGTTACAATTATATCAAGAAGCCCCCCCCCCTCCCCTTCTCCCAATTGCATTTATCAAAAAAGATTCCATCTCCAGGAGAAGATATTTGAACCCTGTAGGTATTTCAAGTTCGCTTGGTATATGTGTGTTAACAGAAGACCCATTAGCACTTCCATTTTCTTCTCTTATTGTAATCTTTCCAAGAAACAAATATCCATGGGCCAAAAAACATCTAAAATTAAAAAGATCCCCAGACAACTCAAATCTTGAACAACCAATGGGCAGTACTTGCCTTAATGACAATACATCTTCCAATTTTCAAAACATGTTCGCTGGGTCTTGTCTGTACACCCATCCTACCATTTTTTATTTTATTTTTTGATAAGTAAAGAATATAGAATAGAAGGGCATCAAAAAAGGAGATGCGTCCTATGTACACAGGTAGTATACAAGTAAATCAGCCCCTAAACAAAAGAGATACTATTCACGAAATCTACAAAAGGATCAGTCCCCTGCAAGACCAACTCTCCACCCCAAAAGATAAAAGTCTGGATAGACAAATTCTTCAGCACCTTAATGCTACTTTCAACATTCTCAAACACTGCCATTCCTTTCCTTCCACACTACCCAGCATACCACCAACGCGCTACATCCCACAGATTATTCATTTTCCTTCTCTTATACAACGACCAGCTCAGCACCAAGTCCCTAACTGATTTTGGCATCACCCATGACAGCTGAAACTAACTGAATATGAAACTCAATAATTCTCTAGCTTCCGGACAATGCAACAAAAGATGATTAAGACTTTCCTTGTCCCCCTTACACATATAACACCAATTAACATAGATTTTCCGCCTAATCCGTAAATTATTACCTGTTAGAACAGCTTCATGCACAGCTTCCCACATGAAACAACTCACCCTAGCAGGTGCTTTAGATTTCCAAATAATCTTTCACGGAAAGAGTGTGTTGATGCTTGTCAGCTTATGATGAAAAGACCTCACCAGGAAGGCCCTGCACTTTCCACCTTCCCATAGAACTTTATCTCTGTTAGACCCATTGACCTTGCGACTGTACAATAGAGTGAAAAAACATTCAAGAGATTGTGATTCCCAATCTTTCATATTCCTTCTAAAAAACGGATTCCAGTTGACAAAACCACCTACACTACTCATGACCTCACTAACCAAACTTTATCTCTAGCTGCCGGACAATGCAACAAAAGATGATTAACACTTTCCTTGTCCCCCTTACACATATAACACCAATTAACATAGATTTTCCACCTAATCCGTAAATTATTACCTGTTAGAACAGCTTCATACACAGCTTCCCACATGAAACAACTCACCCTAGCATGTGCTTTAGATTTCCAAATAATCTTCCGCGGAAAGATTGTGTTGATGCTTGTCAGCTTATGATGAAAAGACCTCACCACGGAAGGCCCTGCACTTTCCACCTTCCCATAGAACTTTATCTCTGTTAGACCCATTGACCTTGTGACTGCACAATAGAGTGAAAAAACATTCAAGAGATTGTGATTCCCAATCTTTCACACTCCTAAAAAACGGATTCGAGTTGACAAAACCACCTACACTACTCATGACTTCACTAACCATCTCCCCCTTATTTACTGCAATGTCAAACACACCTCCGGGAAGGCTCTCTTCAACTTTGTGTTCCCACACCACTTATCACTCCAAAACTTAATTGGTTCTCACTTCCTACCTGGAAGGAGTTATACCGGTTCAGCAGGCCCCATCTATTTCTAATACATCTCCACACTCATGCCATTCGTCACCTCACCAAGGGCCCACAAATGATTGCCTGCCCCATACTTGCCCACCACTATTTTCTTCCACAGGACCCTTTCCTCGTTAAAGAATTTCAAAAGCAATTTACCCAAAAGGGCAGAATTGAAAACCTTAAGATATTTTATCCCCAATCCCCCATTTCTTACAGTGGAACATACCGGCTACCAACTAATCAGATGGTATTTCCTCTCCTCCACCTGACCTTCCCACAAAAAATTCTCTTTCAAACTTCTCTAGCATGATACCTACCAACGCCGGCATATACATAAAGTAGGTTGGAAGATTTGAGAGTGTACTCTTGATGAGAGTGATTCTGCTGGCCTTGGAAAGATATTGTTTCTCTCATCCTGCTAGTCTGCGCTCAAATCTCTCGATTACCAGGCCCTTCTCGACTGAGGCATCCAAAATACTACTAAATGCTTCCATAACTATGATAGAGGGTCTCCCTAACACAATCCTCTCGAGCTAGAGATGAAGCACACTGCCTCGCCATTAACAAAGACTGAGAATTTCACCGTCGAAATACAAAAGAGAATCCAATCTTTCCAATGATTCCAAAACCCATTCTAGACAGCATATAAGACAGAAATTCCCAACTAACATGATCATACGCCTTCTCTATATCAAGTTTGCACACCACTGCTCCCTTGCCGCTTCTCCTTCTAGCATCCATTACCAGATTCTTTGCCACTATATAGTAGATGGAAGTTGTTAAGGTAAAACATGCACAAGAAAGAATGCAAATTATACGAGCGTATTTTTGACCAAAAAGTATGAAAATTAGCACCCCAAAAAAGGTCGACTACTCCACCCCCCCTAAAAGCTGCAACCTTCAAATATTGTTCTTGCATCATTTGTTCCTCAAATATAGTTGCAGCACTCTGAACTAGATGTCTAAGGATGTTCCCTCATCCATGAGTCCTCTTGAGAAAAATGGCATATACTTCATAAACTACATGTACCAGGCTACCAGCTTAAAACGGTCACCACACTACACGTAACTAATTATCATTTATCAAAGCACTTCATTAAGCTAGCTAAAAACAGCAATGATGCAAACACACAAACTCTACCAAATGCAATAATACTCTGACAAGTATTAAAGATTTCCCGGGCTCCTAGCATGAGACTGATCAGTTAACAATGTAGAACAAACGAGGGTACACTCAGGCCAAATTGATGTAGAGAAAACAGCTGGGTAAGGCGTTTTAGAAGGCTTTTGAGAAATTTAAAAGGCTGAAATTTGAGTGAAGAACTTGGGTTTGAGGGATTTAATTATTTGATGGATCAGGGTTAGGGACATGGGGTTTGAAAGTTCTTTTAATGGAAAATATACAAGAATTCAGGGACTGTTTTGAGCAGCATGAATGGCTTCTAAGAACAGTATTTTGGCCAAAGGTTGCATGTATTTGGTTGGAAAAATTTAGGATTCAATTAGGATTTGTGAGTTGTGATTTTTAGCTTGGAGACAAGTATTGCAAATGACATTATTGTAAGAATTGCAGAAAATAAAAATAGACGAAAGAGGATAAAACCTGGCATCATGCCTAGAGTTCTTGAGTATTGCACCCAAGGGAATGGCATCAGACAATTCACAAGGACTTTTAGAAGGCTTTTGAGAGATTTTAGAGGCTGAAACTTGAGTAAAGAACTTGGATTTGAGGGATTTAATTATTTGATGGATCAGGGTTATGGACTTGGGGTTTGAAATTTATTTTGATGGAAAGTATACAAGAATTCAGGGACTGTTTTGAGAGTACGAACGGCACTGAGAATAGTATTTTGGCCAAAGGTTGCATGTATTTGGTTGGAAAAGTTTAGAATTCAATTAGGATTTGTGAGTTGTGATTTTTAGCATGAAGACAAGGATTGTGAATCAGATTATTGTAAGAGTTGCATAAAATAAAAATTGACGAAAAGACAAAAGAGAATAAAGTCTGGCATCACGCCTAGGGTTCTTAAGTATTGCACCCAAGGGAATTGCATCAGACAATTCACAAGGAACCAAAGTTCATTGCTGCTGGGAAATCTCTTATTAATGACCTCAGTGTCTTGAGCTAAAACAGGTTGCAACATCCATCTAGTCTTTAAGTACACCTGAACTGAGATTCACAACTCTAACCTACAACTTAAAACATAAATACTACTCCCTCCGTCCCAAAATTATTGTCTTGCTTTCCTTTTTCATCCGTCGCAAAATAATTGTCTTTTTTGAAAGTTTCCTTTTTAAAACATCACTTTTACCATTTTACCTTTACTTTTTCTTCTTCCTTTAATTTTAGGCCACATTTTCATGGGCTTTAAAGGAAACCACACACTATTCCAATATTAATAATCCAGTCAAATGTGTTTTCTTAAACCGTGCGCCAAACGATAATTTTGGGACAGAGGGTGTATATGGATATGATAATAATGGCTCAATTGCTACCAGAGTATTTAAACAATAACCATGGGTTAATAGTTATGACCCATTCCCAACAAACCAATATATAACAAAAGTACCATTCACTACTAATAATAAAAACCTATTAAGAAAAGAATATTATTAACAGATCAATGAATTCAAAAGATGAATGAACGATCCATTAAATCAGATACAAACAACAAAAGCCAAGGGCTAAAAAATACTAAGAAACTACAACCACCCACTCCCGGAGAATCTCTGAAATGGTCACCCCTTGAAATGCTCCCTGTGCCCAAGCCATACAACTACTCTATCCCAGAGAAGATTCCAAGAAATCGATTTATCCCTGAATGTTCTGGAACTCAAACCATAACAAACACTAAACATTGCCATAATACGCTAACATATTTTCCCCAACTGCACCCTCTAACTTGCATATGAAGAAAGGTCACGATCGAACACGAGCTAACAAGTTCCCCTACAAGACCAAACAAGTTGTTCCACAGAAACCTAACATAAAACTGACTCGCAAGTCGCAACTTAATATATAACAATACCCTGTCATACAACTCCATTAATGACATAACTTAACTTTTTTTCCTTCTATGGACGCATCACCTGTTTTGGCGTTTTTGTTATATATATATATATATATATGTATATATATATATATATATAATAACTAACTTACCAAGGTCTTTTCTATTTTTTGATAGGTAAGAAGTTTCTTGTGCAATTGGATTTGCTTTCCCTTGAACCTTACTTTCCATTTTAACCCGTGTTTCTATACATAAAATTTCAATTTCAAAACTTTCATGTGTGCCAAAAAGTCCCATCATGACGAAATTGGATAACAAATCTACCACCCATATGCATGTTTGACACATGTCCAAGGTAATGACTACATGCGCGTGACACTGCCACACTGACACAAAAAGACCTTTGTATATATAGGAATGAACAAGAACCTTCGAAGTATCCTGGTGCTTCATAGGGAGGTTTCAATTTCAATTATGAGAATGGATCGGCAAGCAACTCATCTTTGACAGGGAACTGCCATGGATGGCCTTCATTCTTTCCCTACTCTCTCTAACTTCCTGTCAGTAGTGTGATCATTCTTATTCTCTTAGGGGAGAGAGCTATGACTCTTCATATCTCTTCCAAGATGGATTTTAGCCACTAACTTCTTCCTGTGAAGGAAAAAGACAGCCAACAGTGGCAGAAGAAGGTGAAAATATCCTCCAGCAGAAGAATGAGAGAAACCATAGAACCATGAATGAAGGGTTGGGATAGTAGTTAATTCATCCCCTTTGTGTGCACACAAAGGTTCGAGCATCTTTGCCCGTGCACACAGGTGTGGACGGGTGCTACCCCCTTGTCGTTTACCCTACTAATAGTAGAAACCTTGAAGAGATAAAATTATAAGCATTCTGATAGCTTATTACCTCACACAAGTCATGATAAAACCCATATTATTTTGTTTCTTCTCCACAGAAAAAATCAATTGAAAATTTGAAATGCATAAAGAAAGTCAAAAGATAGCACGTTATGGGGCGAATGGTTCCATTTGGTACAACTAGTGAGAACAAATCCAATTTTGATACTTTCTAGTACGCAAAAAAATGAATACCAAACAAGCTAAGTATAAGAACTAAGAAGTCTCTTGGCAGCTTCACATAAAGGTGGCCACGGATCATGGTTTGAGAAATTGTTTAGCCAATTAAGAATCAAAAGAGAAGGCGAAGCCAATGAAGTACCAAAATGAGGGAAGGGGAAACTGGGGAAAGAGAGTCAATTTTCTCAAGAACTACTAAACATCTCCTGTACTTAGACGTGCATTGAGTGGTAGGATTAGTGGATAATTTACAGTTTGTATAGCTCTTTTGGGTAGTATACTTCCAGTATACAAAGGCACACCACCTGTGTTGGCGCTGTGATTAATATATTTTCTAGCTTACTTATCAAAATAAATTATAAATGTGACAGTTGTAGAATTAAAGATAAACCTTGATCTACGCAATCAACTCAAAGCCAAATGACTAAATGAGCCATATTTACACAGTTCAAAGGTCAGTCCTTAAAGGTGGCCACGGATCATGGTTTGAGAAATTGTTTAGCCAATTAAGAATCAAAAGAGAAGGCGAAGCCAATGAAGTACCAAAATGAGGGAAGGGGAAACTGGGGAAAGAGAGTCAATTTTCTCAAGAACTACTAAACATCTCCTGTACTTAGACGTGCATTGAGTGGTAGGATTAGTGGATAATTTACAGTTTGTATAGCTCTTTTGGGTAGTATACTTCCAGTATACAAAGGCACACCACCTGTGTTGGCTGTGATTAATATATTTTCTAGCTTACTTATCAAAATAAATTATAAATGTGACAGTTGTAGAATTAAAGATAAACCTTGATCTACGCAATCAACTCAAAGCCAAATGACTAAATGAGCCATATTTACACAGTTCAAAGGTCAGTCCATTTTTTGTGCTCACTCTACCAGTTTTAATGATGAAACTACCTGACCTCAAATTGATAAATTAAACAGCTTAATATTGGATTAAGACTTGTTCAACATATAATCCAACAATTCTGGCTAACAAGTAACACCCATTAAAATTTGAAGAAGGGATCCCAGTTTGTTGTCCCCCAATCAATATGGCTATGCATGTGATTGGTTAGGCATGAAATCACTTAGCTTAGGGGGGCGACTTCAACCAATGCTATACCATATAAATTGGGATGAGAAATTGGGACATTGCGTTCGAATCCCTATCATTTTCCAATTTTAAAACAGAAAATATACTTAAATCTTTCCATGAATTTCAAAATCAGGGGTTTTGACGGAAAAGAAAGCTTAAACAGAGACCCAGCTGACCACAAACAGAAACCCAGGTATCAGAATTAGAAACCCTAACACCTATGATACAGTGGCAAAATGGAATACCATTTCACAATTCTAAAATAAAATAAAAACATACTAAAATCCTTACACGAATTACGAAATTAAAAGGTTCTACTTAAAACACGCGCTTAAACAAAAACCCTAAAACGTTTGACGCATTTATAAAATGATATAACGGCGAAGGGAAATGAAAACATTTACCTTGGAAGGATCGACCTTCTGGAAGTCCTTGACGACAGTAATGACACGATCCTTGACCTCAGATCTGTCGAGGAAAGTGCCTTTGACGTCATCGGAGAAGTGTCGTCGGAAAAGGTGAGTTACCGGTGTAACAGGGAGAGATCCTGTTCTAGGGTTTTGCAGCAATGATGATGGAACCGAGCAGATATTCACCCTCATATACTTGAGAAGGGCATTTCTCGCCGCCATTTTTGGGAAACCTAATTTCAGCTTTTGAGTTATCAATTGAAGTTTCGGTTTCAGACTTCCCGGTTGCGGTGGAGTGTGGTAGTCTGGTAGAAGATGAAATGAGAGACTTAAATGCTAATAAGGGTTTGGCCAAAACCCAAATCACTTTCTTTTTTATCTTCTTCTTTTTGTTTTTTTTTTTGGCTTTTTTTTTTGGCTTTTTTCCCTGAGCAAATCCAATCATAAGGGTCAAAACCAAATTTTGATACATATGTAAAAGTATTAAGTTTTTCAATGTTAAAGTAAAAGGTATCAAAATTAGTTGTGATAGGAAGGTACCAAATTTGATGTCTCCCTAAGTAACTCACCTAATTTTAATGCCCTTCATTTTAATACTTATGGTTAGAGATGATCATTTGATACCAATAATAATAATCAATAGGTATCAAATTTTGGTTTTGATACCTATAATCAAGTACTATTATTGGACTTGCCCAGGTGACAATCGGGTGAGCTTAATAGCATAACTCAAAATTATTCATTAACATATAATTATCATCCATATTTTCAGTCTCTAATTTATTGTCAGGTTAATTTTAAGAAAACATGTCTTATTTGGGATTATTAATATTGGTTTAATGTGTAGTTTCCTTTAAAGCTCATGTGTATGTAGCACATAATTAAAGTAGAGTGAAAAAGTAAGGGTAAAGTGGTAAAAGTGATGTTCTAAAAAGGTAAGTTTCAAAGTGGACAATTATTTTGCAACGGACGAAAAAGGAAAGGAAGACGATAATTTAGGGACGGAGGGAGTAATTATCATCCATATTTTCAGTTACCTCTATTTCTAAACGGGAGGAGTTAATTCCAAAAAAAAAAAAAAAAAAACATGTCTTATTTTACGAACTGCCAATTAAACCTCGTGTTTTGATTTTTGACCTTTTAAACTTTAACGTTGAAATTTTTTTCAATTCAATTCTTCCGTTTGTTGGGTATTAATAGCTTTGACACAAAGCTAAGTCACTTGTTAGATATTTTATTATTGAGATATTGTATTTTCTAAGTGTTTATTTTAATTAATTATTTGTTTTGTCTTTCTTGGTATTTACTTTGATTAATTATTATTGTTACACCTTTTATAGAAATGTTATTTTGGAGATTATAATTTAATTGATTTTTAGGGTTTATATGAATCATTAATCTATTAGGATTGTGTGTTCTTCTAACACAAGTTATGTGAGCCATTTGTCTTGGTTAGAAGAGACACGGCTGACCTAACTATTATTAGTAAGGAATCCTTCATATTTGGTAAGTATATATTTGATAAAATTTAGTCATTCTTTATTGCACTAACCTACTAATCTTTTATGATAAGTGATTTTTTATTCTACAAGGTTTTTAGGTTAAGGATGTAAGTATAAATAAGAGGAGACATGGCTGTGAAGCCAAGAGACGTTTACTAAGCAAAAATTATATACAGAATTATAATAGAGAAAGAGATCGAAAATTAATGTTGCTATATTTCTGAATATACTGTTGAATGAAGTTACATCGAAGTCTTCATTCATTCTATCACAAGCATTGTTTTCCGTTTACACCTTTTAATGTTTTGTTAAAAGTTTTTTAGCGTAAATCAGTTTAGATAGTATGAGGTGTTAATATTATTCAAAGTCATATCTACTATATCTACATCTTTTCATAAATTCCATTTTTTAATTTATATTTTCATAAATGGGGTTCTCATAAATTCCCCAGCATAGTCGTCACTATGAGAACCCTGTTTCGAGACGACCTCGCTACCGAAAAGCGGGCGGTTTCAAAACTTTGAAGCGCATGGGATGCGCTTGGCCTCGTCGTGGACTCTAAATTTTTTGTTTATAGAGTCGCCACCTCTATTTTATAGTTAAACATAGAAAAATCGAAAATGTCAGAAAGTGTAGGTGCAGGGGCTAAGTTACGAGTTGGAAAGGGGTTAGGCACTCAACTCGCCCTTTCGGTCTCATTTGAGTTTTGCCAGATAACATGCTTAGTTGTTGTGCTTAGTTTAGAAAAATGTTTATATATATTTATATTGAAAAGTGTGATTTTATTTGGGAATGATAACGGCTATTTTGTGATTTTAGCATTTTAAAGTGTTTAGCCATTATTTAAGCATGTTATTAACTACTTTCATATTTTATGTACATTTACATACAATATTATTTTATTTACCTACATTATTTACGAACAGAATAATATAATTAATATTTACATTTATTCTATGTAAATAAAATATAAACTAATTATAGCATTATTTACGTAATAATATAGTTTATCTATTATTATTATTATTATTCTATTTTAATTAACTAAGGGACATAATAATAAATGGATACCTACCTCTTGTAGCGTGAAATTATGATCCCGGTATATACGCCTAGACTTTATCCCACTAGGCGCTTGTAGTTTCTGGTGCGCTTCCCCTATCTTCTCAAGAGAAAAAGTCATTTTTTTCTTTTCATTGTTGTTGTTGTTTTTTTTTCTTTTTTATCCAGCAGTGTAACTACAGTTCTTGGCTTTTTAGATCAGCTCGGGGGCAAGGACTGAAGGGGCTCGCTTTCTCGGGCAAGAGAGGAGGCTGCCGAGGGGGCAGGAGGTCGGGGCCCGAAGGCTTGAGGCTCACTTGCACAAGGCAAGGGATGCAGGAGGTTGTAGCCTTTGGCTCATTTGCACGGAGGCAAGGGACAAGAGGAAGGGAAAAGAAGCCTGAAGAAGAGGAAGGCTGAGGGTGTGGAAATGAGGTTGAGGGTCTCTACTTTAATAGGAGAATTCCAGGCCATGCAACCAGGGAAACCAGGTAAGGAAAGCTTGTACACTGAGCATCGAAGACAAGCCATGCAGTTGGGAGAAGGAAGAAACTGGAGAAGGGGAAAAACAATTCGGGGGTGCGACACTTGCAGGATTGGGCGTCGCGCCCGATTTGTAATCCTTTAGAAATTCCTTCTTTTTTTTTCATTCTCCCCTCTGTCATGTTATCTTTTCATTTTTAGCATTTTGCCCCCTGAAATAATAACAGAAAGTAACTTCCATTAGTCCCTTCATATAACAAGTATATGTTTGGACATTTTAGGAAATGGGGGGGGGTACGAAATCAGGGTGCCTATAGAGCCCTCAACAATGGAGTTTGTAAATGAACGCAAGTCCACAAACAAACGAACGTCGTTGATAAGAAAAGACTCCTAATTTCAGGACATTGTATCGCTGGGGAAATTTTTGATGATTTGAAATTATTTTGTGATGCAAGCCGGGTGTGATGATGATCTCCACCCTCCTCTCTTCTTTTCTTATTCTTTTTTTTTTCTTTTCTCTATTTTTTTCTCTTATTTTTTACACCATTTTTAAGACTCGGGGTTTACACCCCTTGTGGAAATGATTAGAAACCTGAGATTTTGACCAAGATTCTTATTTGCACAATTTCCAAGACTCGGGGTTTGCGTCCCTTGTGGAAATGATTATCAATAAGAGATTTTGGCCAAGATTCTTTTTTTGTATCGTTTCCAAGACCTGGGGTTTGCACCCCTTGTGGAAACGATTAGAAACTAGAGATTTTGGCCAAGATTCTTTTTTTTTCTTTGCACCATTTCCAAGACCTAGGGTTTGCACTCCTTTATGGAAATGATTAGTGACCAAAAACTTTGAAACATGATTTTTTTGTACCATTCCCAAGACCCATGATTTGCACCCCTTATGGAAATGATTAGTGACCAGAGATTTTCAACCAAGATTTGTGTACCATTCCCAAGACCCTGGGTTTGTACCCTTTATGGAAATTATTAGTGACCAGAAACTTTGAAACATGCTTTTTTTGTACCATTCCAAAGACCCGGGGTTTGCACCCCTTATGGAAATGATTAGTGACCAAAAACTTTGAAACATGATTTTTTTTGTACCATTCCCAAGACCCGGGTTTGCACCCTTGTGGAAATGATTAGTGACCAGAAATTTTGAAACATGATTTTTTGTACCATTCCAAAGATTCGGGGGTTGCACCCCTTGTAAAATGATTAGTGACCAGAAACTTTGAAACATAATTTTCTGTACCATTCCCAAGACTCGGGGTTTGCACCCCTTATGGAAATTATTAGTGACAAGAGATTTTCAACATGATTTTTTGTACCATTCCCAAGACATGGGCTGGGTTTGCACCCTTTATGGAAAATGAATTAGTGACCAAAGATTTTGAAACATGAATTTTTGTACCATTCTCAAGACCGGGGTTTGCACCCCTTGTGAAAATGATTAGTGACCAAACATTTTGCAACCAAGATTTGTGCTAACTATTCCCAAGACCCGGGGTTTGCTCCCCTTGTGAGAATAATCAACATCAAAGATTTTAACCAAGATTTTTTCTTTGATTGGTTGATTTTTTTTTGAAAGTCGCATCGCAATTTGCATTGCAATGTCAAAATTTGTTTTTTGAAAGATGTAACGTTGCAATATTTATTATAACGTCCAAAATTTTGTTTTGTAAAATGTTACATTGAAATATTGATTGCAACGTCAAAAGCTTGTTTTTTGAAAGAAAGTGTGATGTAGTATGGATATGACAATTTAAATGTGTGCTGCAAAAATGTAATAAGATTTTTTAAAAAATTTTGATGCAGTATTGAAAATGCAAATTTTTGATGAAAAATATTTTTAATGCATGTAAACAATTAATAATGCAATGCAGGTACCTGATGTTGTTTATGCGGTGATGTTCTGTATGGAGTAATGATGTGTTGTTGGGCCGAGAGTCGCTGCAATTAACTTACCGTTGAAGGGCGTTAGCTTCTATTAAGTAACCGTTGTTGGAGGGGCTAACTCGCAAACTTGAGCAGCTGAGGGTTTAAGTGTCTAGGTCGAGACTTCGAGGGAAGGGAAGGAAAATTCCTTCCCCTCTTGTGTGTTCACAACAACAATACAAACAGACTTCATTTGTTTTCTTCCATAGCCGCCTTCATCTCTTTCTTCATCTTTTCCAATCTTCTCCATTTCTCAACCATTTAAGCTCAAATTTCTTGCCTTGTGTGTGTAATGGCTTCCTCTTCGCGATCTAGCAAAGGGAAAGCTACGGCAAGTTCCGAATCGGGTCGGAGAAAATAATGTGAAAAGCCAATTGTCGAGGAATGCAGTTTAGTACGAGTTCTCCGAGGATGACTGGGAGAATATTCGTAGAGATGAAAGCACCCACATTTCTACTCTGGCTCCTCCCGCTATAAGTCTTCAATTTTTGTTCAAACCCACTCGATTGAAATTTTGAATTTTGCATTTTGTTTGATGATTTTGTGTTGTTGTTTGTTGAATTTCCTTCAATGTTAGTATGTCGAAGCAATGTATATTGACATAACAGAACAATTTAGAGCAGAATATGAATTTTATTTGAAAAAAAAATATCAATTGTCAATATGTTGACTATGTATTGTGCCTACTTTGACCAAGTGCATTTGGATGCGATAAAATACAAATTTATCTAAACAGAAAATGTGGTTGTGCAGAGGGGTGTAATGAGATGACCACATGTTTTAATCTTTCAATGTGACTTTGCATGTGTATAATGTATGCGGTCAAAGTTGGGTAAAAAATGCATGTTGCATTGTTTGACTACTTGTCCCAGTGAATGGGAAAATATAGACAATGTTGTGTTTTGTTGTGTAGGAAAAAAATGCTTTTTGTGATATTTTGTCTCTGGACGGACCCGAGTGATTTTAGGATTCAAAAACTAATCATTTTGAAAAAAAATCCTTTTTCTTTTTTTTTATTTAGGCATAAAATGTTTTATATGCTTTTGTTTAAATATCTCGAGAAGTAAAAATTAGTATTTGTGCACAATGAATGAGCGGCCCAAAATATGTAAACATGCATCGCAAATGAAAAGAATAATTTTTTTGTGTATGAGTGTTTAAATGTCTAACGCACGTGTGTTAAATGTGGCATGCGAAGTGTAGAATGTTTTATGTATATACATGAGAAGCATAAACAAATATGTATGTATTTTCTAAATGAGATGGATAACATATATCTACATGCATGTTAAATGATGATCGATATAAAATGTGTCAGATATGGACAAAACATTTAATCAGGCAAAAATAAAGATGATATGTGCAAATAGTAAGAATTAAAATGTGAAATGTGTGTTTTGAGCAGAATTTTTATGCAAGAGAATATATATATTTATGTGTGTTGCGATAAATGCGTGCATTGTTTTCTTTTCAGGTTCGCAAAGGCCTGACGCGTCTCCATGCTATTGCGGAGAATCTGCGCAAGATATATGAGCCGCTCACATTGCGAGCGAAACTCCTCGTGGAGCAGACCGGGCTGGTTCCTTTTATGAAGGGTCGTTGGATTCATTCCACATTTATATGTCGATACATGATGTTTTGTGCGAGTATTGGTGGATACTACCCATACTTTCCATTTCACCTGGGACAAGACGACCATGACTTTGGCTGACTTTGTGGCGATTACCGACATCCCAAAGGGGCTCAGCATAGGTCTGACCTTGGATAATGACCTGCGATTTTACCCGGAGGAGGTGAGGAATCTGCTGGACTTGGAGCCCGAGTATAAGAGTGGTGATGAGATTCGCATTGCTAGTGTGAAGGGATGGCTTGAAGCCAATGCTTAGTTTTTGGACGACGAGGATGACGAGGCTGTGGCCCATGTGACTCGGGCATTCCTCTTCTTTTTCTTGGGCAATACCCTATTTGCTAATGCGTCTACTACACTGTGTGTGTCCTTTCTGGCGAGCCTCTGCAATTTGTGCGTCGTCTCGCAGTATGATTGGGGATAGGCGGACTTGGCTACACTTTATTTTTCTATGGATCAGGCGTACCGGAACAGTGTGAGGAACCTAACCGGTTTTTCTATTGCCTAGGAGATAAAATTTTAATATACATTTTTGTTTGTTTTGTATTTTATGAACTTGTATTATTATTATTTTGTTGTTTTTCTAGTGAATTTTCTTTTTTTGTTGTTTGTTTTTGTTTACAGGTGTGGGCTTACGTCGTGTTCGACTTTGCTCTGTTCCCTTGCCAAGTTCGACTCCAGGTGCCTCCTTTCTTTGCGAAGTATCTTAAGAGCAACCGGGTGCAGATGGGCGGAGTACTCCCTTTTATCTAAGGAGACGAACGTGTTGGTCCCAAATAGACTCAATCTAGGCTAGAAGGTGGGGGGGGGGGTTGAATAGCCTAGTTATACTTTTAAAAATACTTTAAAATCTTTTTAAAGTGTTTTCTCCTTTTGAAAATAACTAACTCTTAAGAAAAGTTAGGGCAGAATAAAGGAGGATTAAACAAATGGGAAGGTTGTTGTTAGCAATAAGGTTCAGCAGCAAACTTAAACAATTAAGAACAGTATAGCAGGAGCAGTCCTGACAAGGTAAATAGAAATAGTTCAATCGAGACAATACGCAAGGATGTAGAAGTGGTTCGTACTTTGAAAAGTACTACGTCCACTACCAAAGTGGTTATCTTTGGATTTTAAAAGGTGCACTTGTTTATCCACTAGGTAAGAAAGTTAGATCTCTAATGGATCGTGTACAAAATAGTTTTTCAACCAAGTGTTTAATGATGAGAGAAACAATCAATGAATAATTGTTCTCACAAGTGCTAAAGTAAAGAACAGTTAATAGCAAACTAGAAGAAGATGATAATGAGTCGTGACTGGAAAATCTGCAACTTTAGAAAGTTTGTTGAAGTGTTAGTTCTTGTCCTTTGATCTCTTGAATGCTTGAGAGTTGAAGATGAAGCTTGAGTATTGAATACGTAAGAGATGTGTGTAGTTCAGATCTTCAAGACTTGAATAAATACTAAGGGAGATCTTCAGGACCGTTTGATTGAGATGGAGAGGTTGTATCCAACGTTATAATGCATTGAATGTATTTCGGCATGACGCTTTGTAGAATGAGTGTAGCAAGACAGTCATCAGAGATGCAATGTTGCAGGGGTAGACATACCAAGTAGAGTAATGTTGCAACTTGTAGGCATTACAGCTTGAAAGTCTTCTTAGCCAAAAAGGGGTAATGTCTTCAGACTTCATGATTAAGACAACAGTGTGGATAGATTGTCTGTACAGATAATGGCATGGTTGACTTCATTGGAGGGAAATTGATGAAGGTAATTTGAATATTATTTGACTAGATATTAAAAATATCTAGATCAAATAATATATAATCTAAATCCACGTGTTTGGCTAAGCTTCATTTTTGAGCTGAGCAGACTTTAAAGTAGATTGGTGAGATGTGCTTTCAAGGTTGATGTTGAAGCCTGCTGGTCCGCACCTTTGGAGAAACTAACACTAAACTATTTTATTACAACCTTGATTCTAAAGATAGTTTCCATACTAACCGGTAAGCAGACTTTTTAGCCACTGTACAATAGAATTAGAGGATGACTTAACCAAATCTAGAACCTATGAGGGTCAACAATCTCCTCGTATTTTGTTGATGTCATCATCTCAGCTACTAGCATATTTTTGAACATGCATTGAGATAATATCATGTCTTAAAAGAAGATTTTATAAATAACAACAAACATGCCTCTCAGAACATTAGTCTTAGTAGAGAGATAACTAGTCTAAGTACTTACAAGATAAAGAAGTGAATAACAAGTACAAAGATAAGCAGAGTTTAAACTTCACAAAGTAACAAGTAATAAGTAGTTTAAAGATTTAAACGTGAATTTTAAATGGACAAGATAAGTAAAGTAAGCTGATATGGACGCATCTTGATCCAAAAATTATATAGTTGCTATAAGTAAACAAGTTGTTTAACATAAGAGTTTTTACAAAAGCAAAGTTGAACCATAAATTAGAACATAAGAGTTATACCAAATCAGAACAGGTTGGGTTATGTTTGGCGGCGTTCCATGTAGTCACCAACCCAAATCCTGATGTGGACATTTAGTCTTTTTCTAAGTATATTATGTTCTTCGATCAATGCTTGGTTTAAGTGGTGCGTAGCTCTCTCCTCCCTGATGGCAGCAACCCTTCTCTGATCGGCATCAGCAGCTCTCTGGTTGGTGTGCTCAACATGTCGAATAGCATTGAAGTTGCCTTCGACGCTTGGCAATGACATCTCGGGCCAGAGAAGTCCTTAGCTCATCGAAGAGTTGGCAGATGCTAACTTGCTGTGAGTGGAACATGCTGATCAGAGACTCCTGCTAGTCTTGGACAAGGAACTGGTGGTTTGTGAAAGATTGAGTAGTGTCGTTGAACAAGCTGCTCAACAATCTTGCCAAGATCAAAAATGGTGGCATGGGTGGCATTCAACCCATAGTTCATTACCTCGATCTGCTGGGCCATAGAGGAGATCGTGCCGTTAAGACACTCAAGCTGGGCTTGATTGGCAAGTTTGGGTTGAGGTTGATGTGGATGAAGTCCTTAGCAGGGTTAGGAGGAGGAGGGTAAGAAGAGGTTAAAGCGGAAGGTTCAGTATGGTTGGAAGGGAAGGGGCCAGTAGAGTTTGGTGAAGAAGGGCCAGTAGGGTTTGGTTGTGGAAGGAGGACTAGAAGGTTTAGGGTCGAGCTCCATGTCAGTGTCTAAATCACTGGTAGAGGGATAAGGTAGGAGAGAAGTAGGTTCCAAAAAGGATTGAGGAAAAGGAGATTCAGGGAGAAGGATGAAGTTTAGAGGAGAAGGGTCGAGAAGGTCAGTGATGGAGTTCAGTTCAAAGATGAACCTATGAGTGGCAGAAGAGATGGATGGAAAGAGAATCTGGTAAAAGTCGTCGAGAAATGAAAATGGGTTTAAGGAAGTGAGAGATAGGTGGGTAGAGTTCAGGTAGGAAGGCGGTTTTGGAAAAGTATAGAAGAGATGTGAGGGTCTAGAGAGGGGATGGAGAAGACATCATGAATATGGGAGGAAGAGGTAGAGGAGGAAGGGACTATGTCTAGAGGGTGAGCGGGTGAGGAAGGTAAAGAAGATGGAGAAGAGATGGGTTCAGGAGAGGATGGATGGAGGAGAAAGAGGGTTAGCAACCACAGACTTCTTGCGAAGTCTGTGTTTCTTCTTCTTAGGAGGGGATGAAGAATGCTATTCCTCAACAACAGCAGGGGTTATTGAGAGGAATGGGAGAAGAGGATTCGGTTAGCTCCTCCCCAACAATAGCAAGGTCTATTGAAGAGGAAGTTGGAGAAGAGTCAAGGGGTGGAGAAGTTGAAGAAATATGAGAAATGGAAAGGGAATCAAATGGAATGAAGGGTTCAGAGGGTTGAGCAAGTTTAGACTTACGTTTGTGAGGGTGAAGGGGAGTAGGTTCAGGCTCAGCTTGAGGCTCTTTCGACACGATAGTAGGATCAGGAGCAGGAGTAGCAGCAGTCGAAGCAAAACGCTTCTTCTTAATTGGAATAGCAGTAGTTGAAGAAGGGGGAGCAGCAGCAGCAGAGCTCGAAGAAGACTTTTTATTCTTCTTCTTAGTAGCAGACTCCTCCTCAACAACAAACTATTGTCTTTTGGATTTCTTGGAGGGATGAGGAGGAACATCAAAAGTTTCCCCAGCAGACTTGCTAGAGTAGTCTTCTTTGGCAACATCCTTCTTTAGCTTTCGATCAAGCTGCTTGGCGATGAAGGCATCTAGTGGTGTCTAGATTAATCTTCAGAACCACTAGAGATGGAGGATTGAGGGAAGCCATTAGAGGTAGAGGTGAAAGCCCTTGTTGTATAAGCTTCTCATTCCTCATCTTGTGGGTTAAGGTGATGAAGGTGCTAGTGAATTGAATGGCCTTTTATACCTTCTAGATTTCAAAGTGCACCAGGTTGTTGATGAATGAGTGGTTGTTGCGTAAAAGGGTATTGATGAGCCTGATGAAAGGCCTCTTATGTGACATAGAAGCCTTGACAGCATCTATAGTGTCACACAAAAGCTCGAAAATAATCTCGACCCAATTGAAGCGGATGTTGAGGAGGACTGCTGCTGTGTACTCTAACTGGTCAGCAGTCATGACATTGTGAGTGTCATTCTTGAAAATCAAACTCTTGTCAAAGAGATGGATAATGTAGTAGACATCATCTTCGAAGAGAATGTGCTTCATTTTGGCATGTGACTCCCTTGGGGTGTTTTCACCACGCATATATGACCAAGCCAAATCCTTCTCATCGACAGTAAGCTTGGTAGGGCCATCGAATTCCACACCAATGATCTTGGCTATGTGAGATGCGGTGACAGTGATGGAGATAGTGGGAACGATGCCAGAAATAGAGGTCATGGACTCGTTGATGGACACACACTGATAAAACTCTTTAGCCAATAGGTTGCTATAATCAGCGTCTCCAAGCATAAACAGTGGTAGCAACCCAGAGTGGTTGAGGTCATCAATGACCTTGACACCAATGGCATAGGCTCTCATTGAGGGTGCATAAATGCATATGCCAGGGTGGTACATAGTAGAAGAAGCTTTGGAATTTCAACTTCAAGAACCAGAGCTTGAGCTGTTGCAGGTCTCGCGGCAGCTGAAAAGATGAAGTACCAACCTACAAAAATTTGAAAGAAGAAATTAGGGCAAAGTTTTGGAAGGCATATGAAATTCTCAATCTAGAAAAATATATGGAGTTTGAGCCCATAAATTGAAGAATTTCAACAGTCTACTCAAGAAAAGAGATATTCTCAAATGAAATGTGCACAGTAGATAGTAATATTTAGAAATCAAAAAAAATCTTGAAATAAATATAGCAGGTAAGGGAAATTGTTCGAAAAGAAAGAGAAAAGCAGTGATATCTCTTCAAACGTTAACAATGGCGGATTCACCATACATAAAAACCCCAAATTAGGAAAATCGAAATACCAGACCAATAAAGATGAAATTTTGACCAAGTAAATGATTATGGGTTAGATTTGACTTACCATTCGAGAAGATGCGGATTAATTATAGAAGAATCGAAGAGTTTCTTCACATAATTGCAGATACGAGATGAGGAGAGTGAGAGGATTTTTTTGAAAGAAAAGAGGATAGGACAGTTTGAGAGTTAAAGTTTTATTTTAGAAAAGTGATTTTGAAATTGGCGGTTGAGAGGTTTATTAATAAAAAGGCATGATGTGTCAGATGGCTGAAAGGTGAAGTACTTGAAGTCTGGTGGCTGACACTTGAAATGACTTAAAGACTGACGGCTGATGACAGTCAAAAAGTAACTTTTGAAAAATATTCTCAATCATTTTTAAAATCAGTCCCTCATTATTTTCACAAATAACCCTTCCTAAATAAAAGTTAAAAGACTTACCTATGTCTTCAATTAATTAGCAATTATGTTGTTCTCTTTACCTAACATCAAGTCTGTTTAAACATAATATCAAGTCTGCTCAATAATTTAAATATACAATAAATCATTGTAATAAATGAATTTAAATTAATATTAAGCAGTTGGGTCGAGCATACCAAGCTCTCCCCTTAGATAAGCAAACATGTCCGCCTCAAGCGCCTTAGTGAAGATGTCTGCTAGTTAATGTTCTATCGAAATATACTTCATGATTATGTTCCTCTTTTCTACATTATCCCTTAGAAAATGATATCGAACATCGATATGCTTTGTCTTGGAGTACATCATAGGGTTGTAGGTGATAAAGATTGATGAAGTGTTATCGCACATAATTAGACAATCTGCAACCTTAATGTCATAGTCCACTAGTTGTTGATTGATCCAAAACAGTTGACAACAGCAGCTTCTAGTAGCGATGTACTCTGCTTCAGTGGTGGAGTTTGTGACTGATGCTTGTTTCTTGCTAGCCCATGAGACAAGTCTATCTCCTAGGAATTAACAAGTCCCACTTGTGCTCTTCCTGTCCACTTGGCGGGCAACATAATCGTTGCATCTTAGTAGCCAACTAGGTTGAAGGAAGATTCTCTTGGATACCAAATACCTAAGTTGGTGGTATCTGATACATACTTGATGATTCTCTTGGCTGCTAGTAGAGCCGTAAAAATGGGCCAAACCCGTTGGGTTGGTCCGCCCCACCATATTAAAAAGGCGGGTTGGGTTTTAAAAACATGATCCCACCAAAAGGCGGGCTTTTTGGGTTAGACCCAAACGGGTCATGGGTTAAGCAGGGCGGGTTGGTCCGCCTATTTTTACCTACTATACTATTATATATATATTATATATATATTCCAATCACCCATCACTTATTATAGTATATTATATACATATTTATATGTATATTCCAATCACCCACAAACCATCACTATAGGCTATCACCCCTAATTAACTTTTCCTACTATCCTTTCATTTCCTTTCCTTCCAGTGGCGTGCTTCACTACTTCTACTTCGGTAGGTAATTAACTTTCCCTAATTACCTTTCATTTCCTTCCAGTGGCGTGCTTCACTGCTTCTGCTTCGATCGGTTTTGAATGACTTGGTCCAAATTTCTTCAAATGGTGGGTTGGTCCGCCCCGCCCCGCAACCCAAGGTGGGTTGGGTTGGGTCATTGTTTTTTCAGTCCGCCAATTTTTAGGGTTGGTCCGCCCCGCTGGTCCGTTTTGACGGCTGTAGCTGCTAGAAGATGTGACTCTCGAGGGTCTGCTTGAAATCTAGCACATACCCCAACAGCACAATATCAGATCTGCTGGCGGTAAGATAGAGCCGAGATCCAATGATTCCTCTATATAGAGTGATATCAACTTTCTTCCCTTGTAGATCTTTGGATAACTTGCATTTTGTAGCCATGGGAGTATCAAAAGTGTTAGTCGATTCCAATCCAAACTTCTTGACCAACTCTTTGGCATACTTGGACTGACTAATGAAGATTCCTTTATTTGATTGTTGAATTTGGAGTCCTAGGAAGAAGGTGAGCTATCCCATCATGCTCATCTGAAACTTCCGAGTCATAAGAGTCTCAAATCTCTTGCATAACTTTTCATTTGTGGAGCTAAAGATGATATCATCGACATATATTTGAACCAGCAGGGAGTGTCCTTTGTGCTTGAGAATGAAGAGAGTATTGTCGATCTTTCCTCGCACAAATCCTTGTCCTATCAAGAACTTGGATAGTGTCTCGTACCAAGTACGGGGTGCTTGCTTAAAACCGTAGAGAGCTTTCTTAAGCTTGTAAACATATGTCTCTTTTCCTTTTTCCACGAAGCCTAGAGGTTGAGTGACGTAGACTCTTTCTTGAAGATCATCGTTGAGAAAAGCACTCTTGACGTCCATTTGGTATAGCACTAAGTCCTTGTATATAGCATAGGCCAAAAAGATTCTGATAGCTTCTAACCTTGCTACCGGAGCAAAGGTTTCATTGTAGTCGATCCCTTCTTCTTGACAATACCCTTGAGAAATGATTTTGGCTTTGTTCCTTATGATGTTCCCGTCTTCATCTTTCATGTTTCTGAACACCCACTTTGTACCAATGATAGTATAGTTGATCAGCAGTTCTTGGAACTAGCTTCCATACTTGACATCTTTCTAATTGCTGGAGTTCCTCTTGCATGGCTTCTAACCAGCTAGGATCTTGTAAAGCTTCATCAAACTTCTTAGGTTCATCTTCTGAGACAAATGTAACACAAAACAAGCATTCATTTCTGGAGGATCTTCTAGTCCTGACACCTACATTTATATCACCAATAATCTGAGAAATTGGGTGATCTCTACATTCTTTGGTAACAGCAGGGATGTGATTCACTGCTGATTCTTCATGATAAGGTTTAGGGGGAGAACTAGGAGGAAAATTAGCAGTTTCTTGTTGAGGGTGCTGTTCAGGAATAGATTCGTAGGTAAGTTGGAGAATGGGATTTTGAGGTTTAGAAGATATAGGCTCTGGATCGATATTTTCGTGAGCAGAGTTAAGGTCTTTTGGTGGTTCATTTGAGAAGTGATGATCAGGGATATTTGAGTGAGTTGCTGGTGTGGGATTTGGTGTGTGAGAGGTTGAGTCTTGAGAGGTACCTGTCTCAACATTAACAAAATCATCAGCACCATTTGGAGCCACATGTGGCTCTGATAAATAAAATTCATCAAATGAAACATGCATGGATTCAACAATTTTTAAAGAAGTTTATTGAAAACCCTATAAGTTTTGGAATGTAAGCCATAGCCCAGAAAAACACCTTCATCAGCTTTGGTATCAAATTTGCTTCTATTATCATTACCATTATACACCACAAAACATTTGCAGCCGAAGATTTTGAAAGATCCAATGTTTGGGGCTTTACCTCTCTAAAGTTCATATGGTGTTTTACCATGAAATTTGTTGATCAAGGACCTGTTTTGAGTGAAGCAGGTTGTATTGATGGCTTCTACCCAGAAGTGTTTGGGAAACTTTGCTTCGGCAAGCATTGTCTTAGCAGCTTCGATAAGAGTTCTATTTTTTCTCTCTACTACATCGTTCTGCTGTGGAGTTCTGACAACAGATGTTGGTCCACAATGATGCTCAAATAGGCTAAAGGGGGGTGAATATCCTATGATGCTAGTTAAAAACTTTTCTTATTTTACTTGTAAAGCATAGGTTTTAACAGCGTAGGCAGTTAACATAGTGAGCATGTCTATTGGTAACACAGATCGACAGACTTGCTCTCAAAAGAGTTATGAACTCTGTTGGTGAACTGCCGGTAAATCAAAAGCCTGTTTGAAAGAGTTTGAGCAATGGAAATAGTAAGGCTTTGATTTAGATAGAAGTCTTAAGTGGTTGTACATGAATATATGTTCAGAACAACATCACACTTAATCCTTCTTCCAAATGCTAATTTAGGAAATCATGAGAGATTAGCTTTTCAAAAGATTAATTAATTTATAAAAGCTCATAGAGAGGTAAAGACTAAATGATGAAAGATAAATCATATGAAAGAACTTCTGAATTTATTCAAAGATAAATTACATAATACATCACCCTAGACTCTCTATGTAAAATCTATGTCCTTGTCATTCCAAGTCTTAATCTTTACTTAATTATTCATGGAAAAATTCGTAAGTAAAGAAAAAATAGGAGACGTCAATGAGGGACAGATATGAGAAGACAATTTCCAAGATCGTTCAGATAAAAATTATCTGAACGAATGAGTGCAGAACACTCGACCTTCTATGATGATTGATTATTACACAATCAACAGCATATGTAATGGAGTACAAATATGAAGATATGAATGCAATGTAAACAGATAGCTCTTCATTTTCCTTGGGCACCATCTTAGAATCTATCTTCAAATCGATCCAAGAGATTGACCTCTAACATTAGGAATAAAGTCCTGAAGCTCTGATAAAGGCTGAGTTCATTGAAGAAGGATGAGGAACTCAAATAAAAAAACTGGGTTCTTGATCAAGATATCGATCTCTGTCTATAGATATTTCTGATCTCTTATTCTTCTACAATACTTTTCTTCTTAGCAATCCACAAAGAGTGTTTTGCTAAGGTCTGGGTTTGCTCGCTGCAATCGTCTGTGGAGATCTGAGATGCGTTGGTGAGAACGATCTATTTGTAGATCTCACAGCTTTGATGAACAAGTTCTTGTTGCAGGTGTGATAGATTTGTTTTTCCAATCACACATATGTGTATGTATTTTATTGAAGAGGAGGAAGGATTTCTTTTATAGATTGGGGAGTTTTAGATCGTTGAGATCTGTTGATAGATTTTGTATCCGTTGAATGATATGTCTTAGAGGACTAATGGATAAAGATATGGTTCGATAGATCTTTAGCTGTTGGGTAAAAGATTTTGTTCTTTAGATCTTCGAACTGTTACCCTATAGGCTGTATGATAAGTCTCTGAAGAATAGGTCTGATTCATTGATGCACTGTCATGTGGTCTGTCCAATAAAGTAGATTCTATTGAATTTTCCAAACCATAAGAGAGAGAGAGAGAGAGAGAGAGAGAGAGAGAGAGAGTCTTGCAGCATCAGAGATGTCAGGCTTCATAGAGATTTGAATGACTCTTGAGGCTTGAACATTTTTGTCTTGTATTGATCTACTGTAGTCTCGTCTCTTCATAGCACGTACAGAACCAAGTTTGCTGGTGAGATGTTCAGTCCAGAGGAGTGAGTCTTCTGCAAGAGAGGAGTGCTGACTGCTGGTTGCTGGTGTAAATAATCAAGCCGTAGCATGTCTGCTGGTGATGAGTCGTCAAGGTATTCTTTGGTGCTCATGACAAGTTAGCTGGTGACGAGTCTTTCAAAGACTTTTGAAGCTACATCAAGTCTGCTGGTGCTGGTGCATATGAATTGCTAGTTTTTTAATCATCATCAAGAAGGTAGAACTAGATTAGGACAACCTAACCTAAGACCTATGTGTTGTCAAACAAGCTGCCACATTAACCGGTACGCAGACCTTTTAGCCACTTGTTATGACACACGGTAATGGGAACAAGCAAATCAAAATATTCAGAATATGCAAGGCAATAAGTTACTCATCAATGAGCATATTCCAACATCAGAGAAATTATGATGGTCATCACAATACTTTGTTATTCCATTATTGGTGAATTCGGTTCCATTGTCTGATCGTACATCACTGATGTCGTCGAGCTTTTGCGTCTGTAGTCTTCTAAACAGAGCTGTTAAGATGTCGTATGTGTGATCTTTAGAAGACATCATCTCTGTCCAAGTATATCTTGTATAGTCATCTACTATGACTAGAATGTATTTGTGACCACCATAGCTGATAGTAGTCACAGGCCCGAAGAGATCCATGTGAAGAAGTTACAAAGGTCTTGTTGTTGTGAGTCCTGGTTTGCTCTTGAAGGAGGCTTTTGAAAGCTTCCCAAGTTGACAGGCTTTGCATACATGATCATGATCATCAGAAACCTTAGGCATTCCTCTCACCAAGCCTTTTTTTGACAACTTTGATAAGTATTTGAAGTTCAGATGGCTGAGACACTTGTGCCAATGTGAGAACCCAAACCCATTTCATGTTCGTCATCATTATAACATGTTCATAATAGGACTTGACATGTTAGAGACTTCATTTCATTCATATCATGTTGGCATTGAGTTGGTTGAGATCATAATAGAGTAATGGTCTTCCATGCGTTGCATGCCTTGTTGTTGATGTTTCGAGTGCTCATCGTATCATGATAGCACCTAAATAAGTCTCATGAGAGTCTTAGTACTTTGTATCTAAGGTTTATAATGTTCATCTTAGTTGTTTTAAGCTTGGTTGGAAGTTTAGAAGCTTTGTTGCTTCGTTTGTGTTTTGAGGTTGTTCTTCATTGCTTGTATTGCCTTCATTTCGTCTCGAGAGAAGTTCGGTTGAGTTCTAGGCCTTGTATACAAGCCATAACCATGTTTAAACAAGTCTATTACATGTTGAAGTTATCCTAGATTGAGTTGGGATTGAATCGGGTTTGATTCGTTGGCCAATTGTTGAGTGTTTCCAGCCATGTTTTATCATGTTTCGGATGTGTTTCGGGTGTGTTTCCGACTTGTTTTGAGTTTGGTTACACCTTAGGATGCTTGCCCATGAGTTTGAGATCATTTAGGACAGGTTTAGATGAAGTTTAAGTGTTGAACCTCGCGGCCGCATGGCTCTTGGATCAATGGCTCGTATTGAGATGCTGAGAGCAAGTGAAAATGTTCAGAATCTGTGTGCAGAGACCATGCGCTCGCATGGTCATATTTGGATGCGACCGCATCCTCCTGATTTCAGCCTATGTGAGTTTTTGAGTGGTTTTTGGTTGTTGACCCTTGTGCCCTTGCCCTTGGCCGACCAAAGTGAGTCGAAGCCCTCATTGTTGACTCTCCTACAACCCTTCTTGGCCCTTAGATCATTCCTTATCAATGGCCATCCTCCCTTAGCCAATGAGAAGCCATTTAACCACCTTTACTTGGATTGGGGTTTTGTTGGCAAGTATATAAACCTAATTTCAGCCATTCCAGCCATTTTTTATCAACAAGAACCAGAGAATCAGAGCTTGAGACTCCATTTTCGTCCATGGAGGAAACCATAGCTTGAGAGACCATTTCAGGAGTTCAGGTATCCGATCGGCGATCCGAGACCGCCAAATCGAAGCCCTTGATCTTCTCTACAACAATCCTTGCTTTGATCATCCATTCATCCATTAATCTTAGGACTAAAGTGAGTGAAAATTACCTGAGATTTTCATGTTCAATAAAATAACATGACCCCTTCATTATAGTTGCTCTATTGATGATTATGAACATCTTTTGTGAAGACAAATCCTCCAATTCAACCTAAGAAATATGTGTAGGATTTTATGAATTCTCTATGAAGTTGTGATTTTGACATTTTGTAAAGCATGAATGTTGTTTATAATGAGCTTAGGAATAACTCTTGTGAAAGAATATGTTTCAATTCATGGTTTAACAAAATCACCGAAACTCGGGATTGTGTTTAAGGCTAGTTTAAGAACATGAAGGGCTTAGTTATCGAGTTCTAAACGAACAGAGAACTTAGAAAAGGGAAATGTGATACATATAGTATCAATGCTCTACTTGGTTGAATTTTAGTAAAACTCACCGGAGTTGAAATTAGGGAGTTATTGAACAATACCGACTCCACAATCAATCCCTGCGACGAATGTAGTTCGTTAGACTAATGAATTAGCTTACGATACTTTGAGATAGATTGATGTTTATGCCTTGATGTATGTGTGCTTATAAGACTCAATCGAGTTCTTATGTGGGTTATGTGATTATGTGAAGCAAATGCATAATTGAGAGAATGTTGTAGAATGATGTATCTATTTGACATGTTGAATTCGCTCTTGTCGAATTCCTAAATGATTTCTTAATGAGTAAACACCTACTTGTTGAATAAGTTCGCTCTTGTCAAACTTGTTCCTTATTTGAGATTATATGACGAGTAAACATCTACTTGGCATTGCATTAGTCTAGCTGGCATATTTGGTTGAGTCGTTGGTGTGACAATGCATCGCCGTCACGAGTTATGGGACTCGTGATAGTGATGGGTTGTTATACCGGGTTTTTATCACACACCCCTCCACTGTTGGCCACAGTGGGGAAGCAGCCCCTTTACTATAACCAAGAGAGCACATTGGCAAGTCTAAGTACCAAGGAGAGAGCTTGGTACCCGAGTAGAGAACTCGGTACTTTGATACACTAATCACGGGTATCATTGGCACGAAATGTTAACGCTGTGTATTGCAGGAGCTACGTAGCGGCACCGGTTCCATAACATATCCTCCTTATATGTGGTTTACTTTATAGCACTTATGTGAAACAATGTGCTACCATGGATATGTGATTTAAGTGTTTATATAAATGAATGCTTTGAGTGACTTGATATTAAAGATGATATCTTGCTATGTATGTTGCATAATGCCATGACATGCATAATTGTTAACTCACAAAGTCTTTATGACTTACCCCCTCCCTTTTACTGCTTTAGATCCGAGCCGTTCAGGTACCGCTCGTTGAGGCGTGCAGGGTTCGTGCTTGTCCGTGATCACACGCGACGAGGTGGTTGTTTATAGATGTCCTTCTTTTGTTCTCTTTTGTAAGGACGTTGGGATTAGCAAGTCATTTAGACTTTGCTTGGGAACTTTGTTTATTTGTATTTATGTCTATACTTGTATCCTATTTTGAGCGCCGGCGCATGTACGCCGAGCCTTGTATAGATGTAGTTTCGTTCACATGTTTAAATCTTCCGCTGGGCATTACTTTAGCTCTTATTTATTTATGTTGTTCTCCGGCATGTTGTAGCCGTCGAGGTATATATGCATGAACTGTGTAGTGTTGGGTTCCGGTAGTAAAGTCGCCGATGAATTGATATACTTGTCTTTAATTGCTATATCAGGTTTAAAAAGTTTTAAATTATTCCGGCCTTTTAGTGCCGAGTCGCGCTTCATCTAAAATGTTGCGTCACGTCGTTTTTAATAATTGAGTCTTTGCTTGTATTGTTGTCCTATTTGGACGACTTGACTTGTGATTCCATCTCGGGGTCCGGGTCGGGTCGTCACAGTTGATATTAGAGCAATATAGGTTAGCTATCGGCAAGGATAGGTTCCATGGCCTAGGTAGGTTGGTTCTTTGTGTGATTTCTAACGTCGAGTGATTTCTTATAGGTTCACGATGGTGGAGACTAGACACGGTACGAATACCGGAGGTACTGGTCCTAGCCAGGGAGGCGGTGTTGGTCAAGGTGATAAAGAGAATAGACAGGGTGACAGACCTCCACAGCAGGAGCAGGTTGACCCTAATGCGCACATGGCGGACATGTATCGCCGTATTCTTGCCTTTATGACTGAGATGGCCTAGGGAGGTCAGCTAGGAGGAGTACCACTTGTACCACCACCACCACCAGAACCAGAGGTGAGGCAGCCGCCGCCTCGTATTGATGTGCCTGTTGATCCTAGAGGGAGGAACAACGCTATTTTGGAGAGATTCTTGAAGATGAAACCTCCATCTTTCGAGGGTGAGTCTGATGCTAGTATTGCTGAGTTGTGGCTGGAGGACTTAGAGAAGATCTTTGCAGCTCTGGACTGCACTGAGGAAGAGAAGGTTGTATTAGCAGTTTATAAGCTGAGGGGAGCCGCCAACCATTGGTGGAAAGTCTTGCTAGCTAGCTGGAATCTGAATGGGGTCCCTAGAGTGTGGCCTAACTTTGAGAGGGAGTTCAGGGATTCATATGTCCCTATGGTAGTGAGGCAGAGGAGAGAGAAGGAGTTCCAATATTTGGAGCAGGGTTCTATGTCCGTGGCTCAGTATTCGTCTATGTTCATTGAGTTGTCGCGGTATTGTGCGCATCTTGTACCAGATGAGCCTCAGAGGGTTCTTAAGCTTGTGAAGGGATTGAAGATAGAGTTTAGGAGGCAACTTTTGTCTCTTCAGTTGACAGATTATCGGGGCGCGGTAGATCGTGCCTATGAGATAGAGAGAGATATTGAAGAGCACAGTAAGCCTCTCGTGCGCCTTCACAAAGAAGATCATCACGGGGGCCTCGCAACATTATGGGAGAGGCCATAATTCAGGGAATCGATCTGACCGTAGGGGCAACCGTCGCAACGGTGGCCATGGTAGACAGCAGTCTGGGGGACAGTCTGGACAGCCGTCTGAGAGTCGAGATAGTCGCGCTCCATCTTCTCAGGGGCAGCAGGGACAGAGGAACAGTTCTGTGGTATGTTCTTATTGTCAGCGCACGGGGCACGCAGTTGAGCAGTGTTGGACTAAGACTGCTAAGTGTCACGGGTGTGGTGAGACGGGTCACTTGAGGAGAGATTGCCCTAAGGCTGGTGTTAGTCAGTCCGTGGGTTCTGTTTCACAGTCTGGGAATAAGAGGGATAGTGATGGGCGCCCGAAGGCGCATGCATGTGTATTTGCGCTCGATCAGCGTGGTGTCCCAGAGTCTACTTCAGTGATTGGAGGTACACTCTCAGTTTTCGGTCATAGAGCTCGAGTTCTTATAGATCCGGGGTCTACCCATTCATATGTCGCATCTCATTTTATAGATCATTTATGTGTATTGCCTGCTCAGTTGCCTTATGTTCTTGAGGTGTCTACACCGTTGGGTGACTGTATGTTGGCGTCTGAGGTCTATAGGGGTTGTGATGTACTTGTTTGTGATTGGGTTTTGCATGCAGATTTGGTAGTATTGCCTATCCGGGATTTTGATGTGATTTTAGGTATGGATTGGCTATGTGTTTACCATGCTTTAGTAGATTGTCATCGCAAGAGGGTTACTTTTACCATGCCCGGTATTCCGGAGTTTGTATTTACTGGTGATCATGCTTTGAGTGGTATACATGTTATTTCTGCTTTGCGGGCTAGGAAACTTCTATCTCATGGGTGTACGGGGTATATTGCTTGTGTGCTTGATACTAGCATGTCTACTGTTAGTATAGAAGATGTAACGGATCCTTTATGTCGCATTTGTTGGATGAGAATTAGGATATGAGACGTTTGTCACGTAATTGAGAGATGCTCAACAAATTATGCTTCAAGCCTTCTACAAGAGATACTTTTCTAATAGAAAGCTTTCCACGAATGATTGATCCGTAGCCAATGATACTTCCTTTCGCGTTGTCGCCGAAAATAACAGGAGGACCTTCTACTTTAGTTATATTTGAAAGAAGATTTGAGTTCCCAGTCATGTTTCTAGAGCAGCCACTATCCAGGTACCATATGTCTTTCTTTTCTGAGCTTGTAGCCGCCATGAAGCAGATCTGTAATTAAGAGATGAAAAGATCATGGCCCCCTTTATTTTCCTTTTGGGTCCAGAGGGTTAGCATTTTTCGGAACCCATACTTGCCTAACTTTTGGGGTAGAAGACCCAGTAGGCTTTACGATGGATTTCATTAGACATTCATGGATCAAGTGGCCTAAACATTTGCAAAAATTACAGCGATGGAAATTACAAATGTCATATTGAGAAAACTGGATTTTGGTAGACTTTTGAACATTTTTCCTTTTAGCAGCAACCTTTGATTCAGTAAATTTTTGAACATTTTTCCTTTTAGCAGCAACCTTTGATTCAGCAGACTCGTTGACAGCAAGTTTGGAAGGCTTTGTATGAACTTTCTTGAGTCTGTATTTAGCAGTCTTTGCTTTAGCAGGTTTGCTGTTAGTAGACTTAGACACTTCATACATTGTGCCTTTAAGCTTAGTGTCAACAACCTTGGGAGCAGCAGCACCATCAGTAGTGCTTTTAATGAATCTGATTAGCTTGGGAAGATTCTTTGTGGGCCTAGAAACAATAGCCTTTGTTTTAGCAGAGGTGCTTGTGGAAGGCCTTTGTGAGTCTGCACAGCTGTAAGACCCCAAACCTTCATGTGTTTGAATTACTTGCTTTGCGGACCGAATAACCATTGCAACTCGTGTTCGAATTGATAAGAGAATCTTTAGACATGTGGGTAGGCTATTTAGGGGCCTATACTTTAGTTCTTTATGTTCATCAAGACTTTAACTTGTTTAAGTTACAAGTCGTAACTCAAAGATAGTCGGAAGCCGACTTGGTTGAGTGTTCTCGCGTAGTTCTTTCTTGTGATTTCGGTTATAGCTTAGGTCATTTCTTGAGTATCTTGAGTAGATTTTGAATATTAAACTTCCTAAGGAATAGATTCCCTAAATATAATATTGCTTTGATGCTTAACGCATCACATTCGTCTCTATCGCGTTGCGTAAAACCGAACCTTGCGTGTATCGTGTCCTTGGAGTTTCTATACTCGTGTATCATTGTTGGACCTTATAGGAGTAATCTAGTCCATATCATAACCCTTCTCGTATGTTTTATAACATCGGTCTTTATCATAGTGTGATTGGGCGAAAGTTTGGAAGCATTGTTACTCAGCTTGGCCTTTTGACTCTTAGGGTCTCTCGGTTTGCCTTCCTTTGCCTATTTTGTGTCTTTGAGACTCGTAAGATGTTAACTTGAATCGTAGACCTTGTTTACTAGTCCTTAACATGATTAAGAATGTTCATTCATGCTTGTAGTATCCTCGTTTAACTCATTGTTGAACCATTTGATTATGGAGGCTCGGGGTTACAAATGTATAATTCGAATAAAGGACATTTGAAACGGTCAAATCATGAACTAAGATTATTGATATTTTGTGGACTTCAAATGAAGTCATATGTCTTTTGAGAGTGCAATCTAGACTGTAGTAGACTTCAAATGGAAATTGGAGTTTAAAATGATAGGAACCCCGACTCACAAGAGTCGCTTGTGAGCATGAACCCACCTTGACTCGCGAAATCTTGCTTGAGAATCTTGTGAACGTCTTTAGGAATCCACGATGGTGAGTTAGAAAATCCGTCTACGGGATGATTTGGAATTAGTAATAATATATACCTTAGCACTCTACATTTAGAGTCTACTTGAAATGTCGCGAAGACAACTAAGTTATTTTCTAAGACACACTTGTATCGCCTCGGTCTTGCGAGTTAGCATCGCCCGGACACTTTGAAGAATCTTGACTATGCCCTATGAGTTTATCCTTTGAGGATATTGCATGGCCCTTATCGTTTAGAGAACTCCAACGGAGTCTCGTAGTGTTATAACATGGTTTATCTTGAACCCTCAAGGACTTGAATGTGGAAAGAATATTGTGTGACCTTGTTGATTTGGTAAACCTAGACAATCTAGGTAGCCTCGAGAATCATGTGAATTGTGAGTATTAAGTTATGAACTTAACTTGTATTATTCTAGAAATAACCTTCCGTGTCTATTTCAATATTTTGACTTATAAGACGTAATTATGTCCATTCTTGACAATGTGAAATTCCATTTCTAATTTACGTTGTGATATGAGAAAGCATGACCATGATCTGTGTTAATGATTGAATTCTCTTACTCGTATTATGAATATGATTTAATAAGCATATTTCATATCTTGGCTCAAAGCATGATTTACTTTTGAGTACCCTACTGAAAGTTGCTTCATGTATATGTATTGAACTTGGATTCCACAAATAAATGGGATGTGAAACTTTTTGAATTGAGGCTTCTTAATGAAATACAAACCTAGATATACGTGAACTATGAACATGGAGAAAGATAGAAATGCATATAGCATTTGTATTCTATTTGGGAATAATTGTAGCGAAGACTCAACGGAGTCGAGTTAAGGAACGATTGGACCTTACTAGGATCGTGGTGAGATCCTTGACCCTTAGCAATCCATGTGACTAGATTATTAGCCTTTGGAACTTGAATAAGATTTGATGGACAACTTGACACCTGTATTTTCGAGACTCAGTTGAGCTCTTCAGGTAATGTATATGATTAATCGTGAACATGTCGTGGATAACATGCTTGATTGTCTTGAATGAGCTCGCTCTTGTCGAGCTCGCTTCTTGTAGACACCCCAATTTCGTACCCCTAGTATGTAACTCTGGCATGTGATATCAAGAACTGTTTAAACTTAACAAATGTCAAGTTACAGGGTTGAAAATGCAAAAGGAAAAGTAGGATGCATGAATAGTGACTGCAGCGGGGTAAAATGTCGAAAATTGGAGGAAAAGGAACAGTTGGCGCTGCGCCCACCATGCCTGGCGCCGTGCCCAGGGTCCCAAATAATGCATTCCGTTTAACGCATTGTGTAAATTATCAAGCGCGCGGTACAAGCTGATGAAGCACACTCTCAACTATAAATACAAGCGCTCGGCCTCACTTTCAAGAACAATTCACAAAGGCTTGAAGCCCGAAGAAACTCTGCGTTATTTTTACGTAGGGAGCGATCAGTGAATGAGAGCGAGTTCCCCCTCCTATAAAGCCTCGAAACTTTGCCAAACCTCCTCCAAACACAAAACCAACCGGTCAAAGTGATCCCTAGCCCTCCAGTTAGGTATCCACCCTATTTTCCCAGTCCAAAACCCTCAGAAAGAGTCGTTGCTCTACCCGAGTAAAAAAGGCCAAATTAGCCAGAAATAAGCCCTTGTTCTACCCAAATTCCACCAGCAGCAAGCAAGCAAGTGTCAAAAAGCAAGCAGTTGCTCCGCCCATTTTACGGCTCCCAAAAGCAACTTTCGCAAGCCGTTACTCTACCCGAACCAAAACAACAGCAAAAAAAGACTCCCTCTCCCTGAAGGACAGAGCGAGCACACCATGCTCTAAAAGGTAAAGACTTTAAGGGCGTTTATTTATTAAAAAGTTCTTTTTTAAATCCGGCCCAATGTAAAAATATAAGCCGTTGTGCTGCCCGGATTTAGTTAATAAATACTATGTAAAAGAGCCATCATTATGGCAAAATATTTTTAAATATTGGAAGGAGACGGCTGCAAGTCCGTAAATAATGTAAATATGGATGTATCTGTAGGTAGTTAATGCTTTATTTATTTGCTAGATAAATATAACAAAAAACATACTTTAGCCAAAAACCACTTTTGAGACCGAAAGGGCGAGTTGGGTGCCTAGCACTTTCCCAACTCGTATCTTAGCCTCCGATCCCGTTTTTGCAATCTCTGGTTTTTCTTTTTTGGTTTTTCTTTATTTCTTCCTTAAAATAAAGATGGAGACTCTATAAAACATTTTGGATCCAGTGGGGCGTCGCAACACTCCTTTCTTGCACTTTTCCGTTCTCCCCTAAAAAGGGGAGAATGGGAATGAAAGGATGATGTATTCCTATATCCTGGTATCCCCTAAAAAAGGGATAACTCGATATAGAAAACTCAAAGCACTCATAGTGATCCGAAATAGGCCATAAGGTTATTTTCATAAAATCCATAGTGGGGCCTCGCAACACTCCTTTCTTGCACTTTTCTGTTTTCCCCTAAAAAAAGGAGAATGCGAATGAAAGGGTGATGTATTCCTATATCCTGGTATCCCCTAAAAAAAGGGATAACTTGATGTAGAAAACCCAAAACTCTCATATTGGACCAAAAATTCACTGAAGTTACCGAGGCTTATTCGACGCGCTTTTAAAGAGAGCACCCTTTCCGCATTTTTAATTTCGTCCAACCCTACACAAGGGAGGGTGGAATGGAAAGCGTGGTGTGCTGCTTCCGCACGTACGCGCACCCCTATCCAAGGGCACGCGGGGCGCGAGCGCATCCCGGGAACCCACAGTGGCGACTCTGCTGGGGAGATCGTTTTTATTTTAAATAAAAATGGAGGGCTAGACTCATATAAAAAAAAAACTTTTTTGTTTTTCTTTGTTTCTGGCTAAAGTATGCTTGTTATATTTATTTAAGCATTTGAATATTGCGTTCCTATAAATCCGTGTTTATATTGCTGGATATGATCCTCCATTTTGCAGCAGTTTCGTTCCAGTAACTGTTACAGGTATATTTTAAAATATATATTTTTCAAAAAATCAAAAAATCAAAAAATCAAAAAATCAAAAAATCAAAAAAAGAAAAAAATGCAATAAATTTCCGGGTAGCATAACAAAAGGGCCGGGGCTTTACTTTATTATTGCTTAATTTTCGGCTCTATATTATTATTCTGTTTTGCTTTATTTTATTACGCAAAATTTGTACATTTATTATTTCATTCTGCCATTTTATTTTGGGGATTAGGATCAATTTGTAATTAATAGGAATAGATAGATTCCTCATTTTCTTTCTATTTCTTGATGTGATTGCTTGCTTGCTCACACTCAAACTAAAAAAGCCGAGAAAATCTACAAATAATAGCAAGACATGCCACATCTGCTTTATATTCTGTTTTATATCTAAATCAAAAAAATTTCTTTCCTTTAAATCCTGTGTTGTGTTTATACATATTGGGACCTTTGTTGTTCTCCTTTGGCACCACTAACAATTTTGCAGGGGCTGAAAAATAAAAGAATTGATTATTTATCATTTACTCTCCTGAAAGGATTGTCCGGAGGTACGTAATCATCACATCTCATTACAAGGATCGCAAAAAAAAAAAAAAAAGATTTCATTTCTAAAAAAAAAAGTCTCTATTCTTTCAAATTGAAAAAAAAAAATTAGCAAAATGAAAATTTCTCTAATAAAGTAGAACTACGATGACTTGAGCCTCGAAATGAGGTACGTAGGCCGCCTTTGAGTTCGGTCAAATGCTTTGATTTACTCTTCAAAAAAAAAGTTTTTCTATGTGTTTCTTTTTGTTTCCCAAAACATGAAAAGACAGGAAATCTCCCTCACCATTATTCTCAATTACCATCTCCAAAAGCATTTGCCCTTTTAACCTTTCATAAATGCATCACTAGTTGATTAGTGCATCGGTCGCCCTCGATTTCAAGAAAAAAAAACAGTAAATCCTACTTCGAGATGTCAGGGGTTACCACTTCAAAAAAAAAAAAAAAGGAAAGCAAAAAAAAACATAAAAAAAAGAGGACCGATAGGGAGCCAGAAAAGAAATGAGAGCTGAAAAAGCCAAGAAGCCAAGAAGGCAGAAAAATCTGGAAAGGCAGCAAATCCAGAAAAGGCCGACTCCAGGATCATAAGCAACAATTCAGGAATAGGGGCTTTCAAACCCCAGGGGTGTCTCTTTCGCTCATATTGATGCTTACAGCCCATCCGTGCAAGAGTATGCTCACGAACCCATTTGGTCTCCGTTATTTCAAAATTCCAACGAAGTCATCAAATCAAGCTTTCCGAAAGGTATTTTATCCCTATTCGAATCTGATAAATTCTTACTAGCTTGTTGAGTCTTCTTCTTGATCTGTGAGCACCACCTATCGCCAAAATATATGTTATATAAAAAAATAACGAGTTAACTCATGTAAAAACATGATAAAACTACACGGGTTGATAATGAGTCATTTCGCAATATGGACCCACAAATCATTAAAAATATAAGTCCGATAAAGCAACCTTCTGTCTTGATGAAAGGTCATATTCGTCCCATTGCGACAGAGCTATTAAATGGCACACTAGGGGCTACCACCATACACCAAAGCCTAACCATCTCTAAGATCCAGCTTCCCAAAACTGAGGCTGATTCACACTTACATAAATACATCCATCAAGAGTGACCACCTTTTTATCCCAAAAGAGAGAAGACATATATCTCTTCTAGCACTCTCCAAAATTGCTCCAAGAGGTCAACAAAAAACAAAAAAAGAAGAAAGAAAGAGCAAGGTTGAAAAAAAAAGAGAAAAAAAGAGAGAAAAAGAAAAGAAGCCTCTCTTGAGAAATTTCTTCAAAATATCTCTCTCGCAAAAAAAAAAAATATCAATCACTCTTGGACAACTATATAACCCATAACCAAAGCGAAAAAGCCGACCTCCCAACCATACCTACAACCAGGACCAGAAACCTAATTCTCATCCAAACCCATAGCCTAAAAAAGGCCAGCCAATGATCGCTTTGCGATTGCCTTTCCTAAAATAACCAAATCCATGGCCCAAAATACCTTTGAGCAAGAGGCCAATCAGATCCTCAACCCTAAAGCTAAACCTTCCCAAATACTTAAACACTGTACCCGAACCCGGTTGCCACCTGTAGCTCTGTTTCAATCAGTTATAACATGATCTAGGTTCAAGACAGAACTCATTGCTAATGACATATAAAATTATCAAAAGATAAATGTTAAGTAGGGTCCATAAAACCTGTGATACTTGACAATAAACTCTGAATCATGAATCTTGTTTTGTCCATTAGAGTCATCCCTTTTTCTTTGAGCATACTCATTTCTGTCTCTCACAAAAGTCTCTCCAAATCAAGTCTTTCTGGGGATGTCCCTAGTTAATCTCTTCAGAAACCTACCCGTTTCATCTTACAAAATATGACTCATCAAGTCATCCCGGGGCTTCTCTCACCGAACTCATTGGATGCATAAAGGCTCATCATCTCCAGAAGCAGCTATCATTTCCATCTCTGCCTGAAGGAATTAAGAAGCTACAAAACCGTGATCCCTCAAGAATAAGCGGCTTATCCTCGCATGCATTGAAAGGCTGGCTCTCTACAAGGCAAAAGCTCGCTAGGTTGAAAACCCGAAAGGGTGGCCTATGCAAAAGTTAGAGCATAAAATAAAATAAAAAGAGCAAAGCAAAAAAAAAAAAAGGGGAAGAAAAAAGTGGTCCCTCCAAGGCATCGATTAGTAGAGCTCACTAATCCTGATCAAATTCTTCTTTTAAATGATGCACTAGTCCAAAGACTGAAAACTGACCCAACACTTCATTCGCCTCCATCTAGAATATCACCATCAACTCCTATACACATAGCCCTTCAAAGCCAAAAGCCGCATCCTAACCTCTCTTATCACATCTGCATCCCCTTACCTTATCCTGTCTTAACATGTTTAAGAAACAGATGATACACATGTACATTCAAAGTTTTTTTTAAAAGAAAGAGAAAAAGAAAGTTTCATTTGCATGCTTGCATCTTTTGTTTGCATCCTTTTACTACATCTTATCAGGTCTTCTGCCGCATCGGCCCTTGAAAAAATGTGCTACCGGCATCTCGCCAAGGACCACCTCCAAATATCATCCGCAGCATCATCAAAAGCTACATAAGCCGATCATCGACAACATTTTGTCGCGACATTTCATAATCATCGCTTCTCCTATGCTGGGTTAAGCATTTAAAAAAAAAAAGAAAGAAAAAATGCATGCATAAGAAAAATGCAAAGAAAAAAAATATATATGCATGCAACAAAAGCAGAAGAAGAAAAATTTCTAGTTAAGACCGGAAATAGCAGCAAAAGAAAATTTTATGCAACATCAAAGAAAATTTTCCAGCTAAAGCAGAAAATGCAGCAGCAAAGAAAATCTTCCAGCTGAAGCAGGAAATAACAACAGAAGAAAATTTCCAGCTAAGGCCGGAAATAGCAGCAAAAGAAAATTTTCCAGCTGAAGCCGGAAATGTAGTAGCAAAGAAAATTTTCCAACTAAAGCAGGAAATACAGCATCAAAGAAGATCTTTCAACTGAAGCAGGAAATAGCAGTAGAAGAAAATTTCCAGCTAAGGCCGAAAATAGTAGCAAAAGAAAATTTTCCAACTAAAGCCGGAAATGCAACAACAAAGAAAAAATTTCCAGCTAAAGCCGAAAATACAACAACAAAGAAAATTTTTCCAGCTGAAGCCGGAAATGCAGCAGCAAAGAAAATTTTTCCAGCTGAAGCCGGGAAATGTGGCAAAAAAAGAAAATTTCCTGCTAAGGCCGGGAATTGCAGCAGCAAAAGGGGAGAAGATTTTCGGCAAAAGCCGGAACTGCAGCAAAAGAAAAATCCCTAGCAAGTGTAGCAAGAGCAGCATGAAATAGCAAGTGCAGCAAAGAGCAACATAAAAATAGCAAGTGCAACAAAAGCAGCGTAAAGTAGCAAGTGCATCAAAGCAGCAGCAGCGACAGATGGTTGCAAGGGCAAAGCAAAGGTAAGAAAAGGAAGGTATTTTTCCTTTTTTGTGCATTTGTGTTTGGAAACTTTCCCTTAAGGGGCAAGCAACCCCGGATCAGAGGGAAATGTTTTGTTCTCCGACGAAGGCTGCGTTCCTGAGGAGGCATTATATTCCAGCATAGTATGAACTATGTTTGGTCTGATTCCTGGTATAAGGATACGTAGGCAGCCTATTTCGGTAGGCGTGACCATCGCTGCACTTGTTAGATAGCATTGCAGCACTTGTTTGTTTAGCATCACAACACATGCATTGCAGCATCCGACTTTTTGGTAATGCGATGGATATCGCATTTAGCGGTGCGATGCAGTAGATATTACATCCGTCTTTCTGTGTTGATGCGATGGATATCGCATCTAGCGTTGCGATGCAATGGATATTGCATCCGTCTTTCGGGTAATGCGATGGATATCGTATCTAGTGTTGTGATGCAATGGATATTGCATCCATTTTTCTGGTAATGCGATGAATATCGCATCTTGCGCTGCGATGCAATGGATATTGCATCCGTCTTTTCGGTAATGCGATGGATATCGCATTTAGCATTGCGATGCAATGGATATTGCATCCGTCTTTCCATGTTGATGCGATGGATATCGCGTCTAGCGTTGTGATGCAATGGATATTGCATCCGTTTTTCTGGTAATGTGATGGATATCGCATCTTGCGCTGCGATGCAATGGATATTACATCTGTCTTTTCGGTAATGCGATGGATATCACATTTAGCGTTGCGATGCAATGGATATTGCATCCGTCTTTTCCGTGTTGATGCGATGGATATCACATCTAGCGTTGTGATACAATGGATATTGCATCCGTCTTTCGGGTAATGCGATGGATATCGCATCTAGCGTTGTGATGCAATGGAATTGCATTCGTTTTTCTGATAATGTGATGGATATCGCATCTTGCGCTGCGATGCAATGGATATTGCATCCATCTTTTCGGTAATGCGATGGATATCGCATTTAGCGTTGCGATGCAATGGATATTGCATTTAGTTTTGTGGCGACGCAATGGATATTGCGTTTAGTGCTGCGATGCAATGGATATTCCATCTGTTTTCTGCGATAATGCAATGGATATTGCATTTAGTTTGTGGCGACGCAATGGATATTGCGTTTAGTGTTGTAATGCAATGGATATTGCATTTAGTTTTGTGGCGACGCAATGGATATTGCGTTTAGTGTTGCGATGCAATGGATATTGCATTTGTTTTCTGCGATAATGCAATGGATATTGCATTTAGTTTGTGGCGACGCAATGGATATTGCGTTTAGTTTTGCGATGCAATGGATATTGCATCCGTCTTTTTGGTAATGTGATGGATATCGCATTTAGCGTTGCGATGCAATGGATATTGCATCTGTCTTTTGGTAATGCAATGGATATTGCATTAAGTTTGTGGTGACGCAATGGATATTGCGTTTAGTGTTGCGATGCAATGGATATTGCATCTGTTTTCTGCGATAATGCATTGAATATTGCATTAAGTTTGTGACGACACAATGGATATTGCGTTTAGTGTTACGATGCAATGGATATTGCATCTGTCTTTTGTGATAATGCAATGGATATGACATTAAAGTTTGTGGCAACGCAATGGATATTGCGTTTAGTGTTGCGATGCAATGGGTATTGCATTTTGATGTGCGTTATTTTCACTAGGCTGCAATGGATATTACAACTATCTTTTCGCGTAGCACTTGTTTGTTAGCACCACAGCACTTGATCCCCAGCAGAGGTGAACTATGTTTGGTCTGCTTCATTGGATAAGGATACGTAGGCAGCCTATTTCGGTAGGCACGACCATCGCAACACTTGTTTGTTAGCAATGCAGCATGCTTGTACTGGCTAGGCCCGAACTACGTCTGGTCTGATTTCCTTTATTAAGGGATACGTAGGTAGCCTACATTAGTAGGTCCGACCATTAGAGCATTTTATTGCATATTTGCTTTAAAAACTACGATAACCTGCTATAACCGACTAAATATGTCTAGTATATGGAGGTTTGATTAGCATTATAAATTATTGCATTATGATCGATATATTTTATACGTCGATTTCATCTACTTTTATGACTTAAATTGAGCGATTCCACGAGGCTTTTGACTATTGATATGTGTTTTTCAGTTGTTTTATGAGTTTCAGGGTTTTAGGTGAAATTATATGAATTATAAGGTTTTTTGGTGAATATTCCAAGAAGGGGTCAAAGTGTAAATTGAAGAAGAAACTGCAAAAGGTGCATTCTGATGACCTTGCAGCTGCAAGGTATTTTTACCTTGCCTCCGCAAGGTAGGCAGTAACTCCAACAAGTCAGCCCTGGGAATTGAAGACCCTTGCGGGCGCAAGGGGTAATGCCTTGCGGCCGCAAGGTAGCCATAACCGACTTTTGGAGGTTTTCGAGCCAGACTAAAATTCCTAAACTCCCTACAACTCCATGGTATAAATAATGGACGGTAGCCATAGCTCAAGGACGTCCAAGAAGTAGTTTTTGATAGTTCTAGCATAGGATTTAGAGTGTATAACATAGTTTAGTTGTGTAATTACAAGTTTTGAAGATCGATCCATGTATTCAATCATCTCCATGTGCTGTTCATCTTCAAGGATGAACTAAACATCCATTAATCTAGGAGTTGGGAGGTAACTCGTATCGAATCTATGCTTTATTCTAATTTTTATTCATTCAATTCTTGTAGATTGTGGTGTTTATCAATCCCTTTATTATTTCACTTTGAACAAATGAATGTAATTGTGAATAATAAAGGCCTAGAGGGGCGGATAACTGCATGATCAATGTGCATATGTCGTACACTGGCTCACCATTATGATAAATTGAACCTATCGATGCACGAGAGTGATAAGTTAGGGTCAGGTTCCATATATGACCTAAGTGACAGTTAGGATCATATGTTCTTATGCCTATGATATAGATTGGACGAATTATTTGGAGATGGAGACTGAACGGTAATTCGACAGGCTATATATATATTTTGTGAACGAACCTAAGAAATTGAATGATACTTTATCAAAATAAGCCATAGAGGAGATACAAATGAAACCCTAATCCTAGATTTCCCTCCACCATAAGATCTTCATAACCTGTGATTGCTGCTAAATTAGTTAACTTTAGAATAATAATAAGTTTAGATTAAAATCAGTATAAAAACCCCTTTAGTTTAATAATTTGCTACCGATAATCGTGCTATTCGTGATCTTCTTGTCTCTGTGGTTCGACCCTTGCTTCCCAAAACTATTCTACAATAGTCTTGTCCACTTGCAAGGAAATAATTAAAATAAGACATCGATCACATTATAACTACTACCTGTTGCATTTCTCCCCATTTATAATTTCACGAAATTTGGGAGTCTATTGTTTATCAACGATGTTCATCTACTTAGTAAGCCTCGGGTTACCCGTAGACTCCATCGTTGAGGGGCTCTGTAGACACCCCAATTTCGTACCCCTAGTATGTAACTCTGGCATGTGATATCAAGAACTGTTTAAACTTAACAAATGTCAAGTTACAAGGTTGAAAATGCGAAAGGAAAAGTAGGATGCATGAATAGTGAACTTGCAAGGGGGTAAAATGTCAAAAATTGGAGGAAAAGGAACAGTTGGTGCCGTGCCCACCATGCTTGGTGCCGCGCCCAGAGTGCTGTTAGGCCGCGCCTAGGGTCCTAAATAGTGCATTCCGTTTAATGCATTGTGCAAATTATCAAGCGCGCGGTACAAGCTGATAAAGCACACTCTCAACTATAAATACAGGTGCTCGGCTTCACTTTCAGGAACAATTCACAAAGGCTTGAAGCCCGAAGAAACTCTGCGTTATTTTTACGTAGCGAGCGATCAGTGAGTGAGAGCGAGTTCCCCCTCCTATAAAGCCTCGAAACTCTGCCAAACCTCCTCAAAACACAAAACCAACCGGTTAAAGTGATCCCTAGCCCCCCAGTTAGGTATCCACCCTATTTCCCCGATCCAAAAGCCTTGGAAAGAGTCGTTGCTCTGCCCGAGTAAAAAGGCCAAATTAGCCAGAAATAAGCCCTTGTTCTGCCCAAATTCCACCAGCAGCAAGCAAACAAGTGTCAAAAAGCAAGCAGTTGCTCCGCCCGTTTTACGGGTCGCAAAAGCAACTTACGCAAGCCGTTACTCTGTACGAACCGCAACAACTGCAGCAGCAGCAAAGCAGCAAAAAAAGACTCCCTCTCCCTGAAGAACGAGCACACCACACTCTAAAAGGTAAAGCCTTTAAGGGCGTTTATTTATTAAAAAGTTCTTTTTTAAATCCGGCCCAATGTAAAAATATAAGTCGTTGTGCTGCCTGGATTTAGTTAATAAATACTATGTAAAAGAGCCATTATTATTGTCAAATATTTTTAAATATATTTGTAACTATTGGAAGGAGACGGCTGCAAGTCCGTAAATAATGTAAATATGGATGTTGATCGATGTATTTTATACGTCGATTTTATATGCTTCTGTGACTTGAATTAGGCTATTTCATGAGTCTTTTGAGTACTAATATATGTTTTTGGTGAGTTTTGTAAGTTTCAGGATTGTTCGTGAAAATATGCGAAACTCCAGGGTTTTAAGTGCAAATTACAAAGAAAGAAAAATTGAAGAAAATAAAGTCTGTCAATCTGGACACCTTGCGGACGCAGGTGCCTCGCACTGCGACCGCAAGTAGGCAGATATCGGTCCTGGCCAAACAATCGAAGAGCCAAGAAGCACACGGAGACCTTGCGGACGCAGGTATTCAAACACCTGCGACCGCAAGGTAAGGCGGAAAAATTCGGGTTTTCACACACAGTCATTCGATTCAATCACAACTCCCAAGTATATATAGAAGTCGGATCCGAGCCTAAGCATAGGAGGACGGTGGAAGCTCTCTTTACATAGATTTTAGGTAGTTTTAGATTGTATAACATAATTAGGTTTTGTAATTTCAAGTATTGAAGATCAAATCATGTCTTCCATCATCTCCATGTGCTTGTTCATCTGCTATGATGAACTAAATCATCCATAATCTAGGAGGTGGGAGGTAACTTGTATCGAATTTATGTTTTGATTCTTATATATGTCTATTCAATGCTTGTTGATTGTGTTGTTTATCAACCCTATTATTTTGCTTTGAACAAATGAATGTAATCGCAAATAATAAAGGCTTAGAGGTGCGGATACCTGCATGACCAAGTGCATATGTCGTACATTGGCTCACCAACACAATAAATTGGACCTATCGAAGCACGAGAGTGATAAGTTAGGACCAGGTTCTTACATGATCTAGGTGACAGATAGATCATAAATCTAGGTGACAGACTAGATTACGGTTCTGTGCTTAGGATATGGAATGGGTGAATTTTTGGGGAGGAGGCTGAACCAATTGTTCAACGACTATATCTATTTTTAGTGAACGAACCCAAGACATTGAATGACATTATTATGAATTGAACATAAAGGAGATATAAGTGAAACCCGTAATCCTAGATTTCCACTCACCATAAGATCTTCATATCTGTTATTCTTGTCTAATTAGTTAACATCTATAACTAGTAAATTAGAGTAGAATTAAACATAAAAACCCCCTTAGGTTAATAATTTGCTATCTATAACCGCATTGTTCGTGATCACTTGTCTCTGTGGGTTCGACCCTTGCTTCCGAGTCTATTCTATAATAGTCTTGTCCACTTGCAAGGAAAAAGATTAAATAAAACATCGATCAGATGTATCTGTAGGTAGTTAATGCTTTATTTATTTGCTAGATAAATATAACAAAAAACATACTTTAGCCAAAAACCGCTTTTGAGACCGAAAGGGCGAGTTGGGTGCCTAGCACCTTCCCAACTCTTAACTTAGCCTCCGAACCCGTTTTTGCAATCTCTGGTTTTTCTTTTTTTGGTTTTTCTTTATTTCTTCCTTAAAATAAAGATGGCGACTCTATAAAACATTTTGGATCTAGTGGGCGCCGCATACGCCTCCTTTCTTGCATCTTTTTCCGTTTCTCCCTAAAAAGGGGAGAATGAGAATGAGAATGAAAGGGTGATGTATTCCTATATCCTAGTATCCCCTAAAAAATGGATAACTTGATGTAGAAAACCCAAAGCTCCCATATTAGACCAAAAATTCACTGAAGTTACCGAGGCGTATTCAACGCGCTTTTAAAGACAACACCCTTTCCGCATTTTTAATTTCGTTCCCCCCTACACAAGGAAGGGTGGAATGGAAAGCGTGGTGTCCCGCTTCCGCACGTACGTGCACCCTTATCCAAGGGCGCAGGCGCATCATGGGAACCCACACTTCCTACTTGATTTCGTATGAGTAAACATCTACTCGACATGGACGAGTTCGCTCTTGTTGATCTCGTTACCTACTTGATTGTTTAATGCCATGTAAACATCTACTTGTCATTCCATTAGTCCAGCAGGCATACTTGTCTTGTCTTGATGGTAACAATGCATCGTCGTCTCGAATTGTGAGATTCGTGGTAGTGATGGGTCGCCAGCCCATCACTATGCACCCACCCTCCACTATTTGATCACAGTGGAGAGGAGTACATTGTCGTAACCATTAGGGTACTTGGAATAATACTATCGTGTTCAAGGTCGATGTATCAATTACGTGCATCCGACAACCCATATTCAAGATAACCATTTTCATTTCAGGATCTACGTTGCGGCAGCGGCTCTATAATATATCCTCATGTTATGTGATTTATTTCAAGCACTTATGTGACAACAAAGTGTTAATTGAGACATGGGATCGAAAGTGACCATGTTTATCTTGATTGCGCCTTATTGAATTTCATGGTGTGTATATCTGTAGGTATACATACTTGTACTTGATAATTCTATGACTTGATATGCATATATGTGAATATACATGTGTATACTTGCTAATTTCATGAATGACTTGACGTGTATATATAAAGTTATACATACTTACATGCAATGTTTTCATGAGAATTACTTTCTAATTCATTGGTTTGTGTTGAACAAAGAATTCCACCCTAGTTCACTTGGACAGTTTAGTAAGTGAGGAGAGATTTCATGTAAAGTATACAACACGTCTTCATGAGCTTCGTCGTTGTAACGCGATGTTACTGTTATTATAACAATGTTTCATATTATGATGTATTGTTTAGTGGTAGCGTACTGAGTCATTATGACTCATCCCGTACTTTGTTTTTTAGTTGCAGTGACCTATTCACCACATTGAGGTCTAGTAGATCGTGATTGTAGTAGATCACAGCTGATCGATAGCTCGAGCTTAGTTCGTGTGTTCGTGATTGTAACAGTCGGCATTCCTGAGTAGTAGCTTGTGGATTCCTATCTCATCTAGTATCATTGATTTGTATATTGTACTTTACTATTCTTATGAGCTCATTGTATTGTAAAGTTATTGAGACTTTATAGTCGAGTAGAGCACTTGAGTTCTGATTTGGTTCTTCTTTAGGCCGACGTGTTAGGTCGTGTCGTTGTTTGTAGTCTTAGTTTTATATTCAGTTGTCTCCCGGGCACGTAGTAGCTTCGGGGCTTTTCTTTATTCTAGTTGTTATCATTGTTGGTTAACCTCGGTATGCTTTAGCCGTGGGTAATTGTTATATCAAGATGGTTCCCTGTTGAAACGCCGGCTTGGAGTGCCGATGGTTTGTTCAGCATCTGCAATGTTGCAGCACGCGAGTTTTGTTTTTCCCCTTCGTGAGATAAATATCTCTCTTGGTCTTTTTGGTTTTGGTATCGAGCTTCACAGCTCGAGACTTCTTTTCTTTATTGCTTCCGCAGATTCGAATTTTGTAAACCCGTATCTTAGTATGGCTTTACGTTTGTGTTTAGAGCTTGTTAGCTCAATTGTTCAACTTGCACTATTATTTTACAAGTGCTTGTCCTCCTTCTTGCCTTGTCCTTACGGTGCGACCTTGGGATTCTTTCCGGAATCTGGGTCGGGTCATCATAGTTGGTATAAGAGCTTTTGTTAGCTATAAGCCAGGATAGGATCCATGGCCTAGATTGGGTTTGGTGTGTGGTTGTGTATTTTCCATCGAGTGTTTTGGTTAGTGCCTTATCGGCATGTTCTTTTGAACATGTATATGACTTGGAGTACTTAGTTTTTCTTGGTCTATATTGTTGTGAGTTAAAAGTTTGTGTCTAAGAGCGCCATGCTTCTCTCTTGTTGCTTCTGAGTTGCAATTATACCAAGAATGAGTGATGCATTCTAGTAGAGCCATTGTTCTTGTTCCGTCATATAGATTGGAGATGTTAGGCTGTCATTCTCGAGGGTGATTCTCGTGGTATTCATATGGAGCCAACGTTCGTGGGTATACGTATTGAGAGCAGAGTGACTAAACCTCCCGTAATATCTAGTAGAATTCTACAGAGTGCTATTTAAGTATATATAATTACTATAGTACTTAACCATGTGTTTTTGCATTACTTGATGTCATGCATGTACATGTTTATGCTATGTGTTCTTGAGACCAAGATAAATGATGCTTTTATGTGAATAACGAACACTCCGTATCCTATACGACGAAATCTTTTGAAGTCACTTCAGAGGGCCCCTGACTTGATTATCAAGAGGTCTTTGTCGAAGAACTAGAATGGTATGATATAAGATAGGAATTGACTGAACCCGTTACCAAATGGAATGGAATAGAAAATGATGTATTGTTATACTTGTGCTATTATGTGCATGCATGTTGTATATGAAAGTGTTGCTGCTGATGAGATAACTTGCTATATGCAAATTTTCTGGGTACAATTTGAGATTTTGTAACTTGATATCATTATGTTACACATGAATATTATTTTATGTCTTGGAATGACTTGCTTACCTCTGATAGAGACGCATTATACCTCGATATCTACGTTTGATTGGTAGTGAGTTGAGAGTTGGGCATGATTCGGCGTTGTAATAGATTTAAGTTGATGATAGAGAGTTGCCCTTGAGATAGGAGGCTCACCCAGGTGATCACCTCGATTGTGTTATAGATCAAAGTGTTGACCTTGAGATCGGTTATAAAATTGTGAATTCGAGGACGAATTCTTTTAAGGTGGTGAGGATATAAGACCCCGAACCTTCATGTGTTTGAATTACTTGCTTTGCAAACCGAATAACCATTGCAACGTGTCTGACTTGATAAGAGAATCTTTAGATGTGTGGGTAGGCTATTTAGGGGCCTATACTTTAGTTCTTTATGTTCCACAAGACTTTAACTTGTTTAAGTTACAAGTAAAGTAACGATAATCGATTTAGTTGAAAGCCGACTTGGTTGAGTGTTCTCGCGTAGTACTTTCTTGTGATCTCGGTTATATCCTAGGTCATTTCTTGAGTATATTGAGTAGATTATGAGTATTAAACTTCCTAAGGAATAGATTCCCTAAATCTAATCTTGCTTTGAATCTTCAGTTGACAAGTTTACTTGGTCGCGTGTATCCTTGGAGTTTTATACTCGTGTATCATTGTTGGACCTTATAGGAGTACTCTAGTCCATATCATAACCGTTCTCGTATGTTTTATAACATCGATCTTGATCATAGTGTGATTGGGTGAGAGTTTGTAAGCATTGTTACTCAGCTTGACCTTTTGACTCTTAGGGTCTCTCGGTTTGCCTTCCTTTGCCTATTTCGTGCCTTTGAGAGTCGTAAGATGTTAACTTGAATCATAGACCTTGTTTACTAGTCCTTAACATGATTAAGAATGTTCATTCATGCTTGTAGTATCCTCGTTTAACTCGTTGTTGAACCGTTTGATGTTTGTTGCGAGTTTCACCCTCTATTCCTCCTTGTTTCGAGTGATGTTCGGACCTGTTTCAGACATGTTTTGAGTGTGTTAAACATCCCTAATAGTTTGGGGTTGCATTGGACACCTTTAGGACTTGTTTTCAAGTCATTTTGGCCATCCAGATTATCAGCGCTTGCTCACTTACGATCGAGCGACCGCGTAATCAAGCATACGCGTAACTTGAGTTCGAGATCGAGGCCGCCACCCTATACCACAAGAACCACCCCGAGCCCTACACCAGCATTACGGGCTTTCTTCCATTTTGATTTTTGGTCTAAACCATTGAACCCTATCCGACCCAATTCAAACCCCCTCATTATTTGTGACCCTTTTAGGTTTAATTTCACCCATTTGATGAGTTTTAATCAAGGGCACACGTGAATCAACCAATGGGAGGCTTAATAACTCATGTTTAGGATTGAACCCTTTAAGTCTTCATCTCCTTATACTCAAACATTGACAGCCATTGTTCATCTTCCATTGTTTTGCTGGGTTGCTAGAGAGATAAAAAGAGATTGGGAATCCTTCATCTTGCATGCTTGATTGCCAGAGATCCGACCATCTGATTTTCGATTGGAGACCACCAAATCGAAGCCCTTGGCGAGTAACACACCTTCCATCGATTCAATCTTTGATCCAAATAGGTTTGTTGGTCGATATAGGTACGTGACTACATCCTCTACTTTCTTTCTCTAGCTTAAAAATGATGCTAGGTTGTGGAGGCTTGTCTCTCTTGGTTCCTCGTGTTATTGCATGTTTAAATGGGATGATTTAATTGGGGCTTTGATTAGTGAACATGTGGGTTTTAATATCGATGGGTTTATTGTGTTCATGGGAGTAATGTAGTATGGAATTACTTGTCATTTGGGTTTAGAAACCCAGTAGATTATTAAACCACGAATTTGTTCCTTAACCTAGAATTTGGGACTTGTAATTTGACCCAAGTGGAGTCAATAAAGTATAAGGATAAATTCCTTTGACCTTTCATGTTCGTCGGGTTGTAATTTCGAGAACTCGAGAATTACTCGGGTAAGACCAACTCGGTGTTTTGGTATTGGTTCAGGGCTTAAGACTCTAATAGTAGTCCTTGGATAATGTAAGTGTGAATTTATAACTAGTCGTTGGATTATGGAGGCTCGGGTTATAAATGTGTAATTCGAATAAAGGACATTTTAAATGGTCAAATCATGAACTAAGATTATTGATATTTTGTGGACTTCAAATGAAGTCCTATGTCTTGTGAGAGTGCAATCTAGACTGTAGTAGACTTCAAATAGAAATTGGTGTTTAAAATGATAGGAACCCTGACTCACAAGAGTAGCTTGTGAGCATGAACCCATCTTGAATCGCTAGAAATCTTGCTTGAGAATCTTATGAACATCTTTTAGAATCCACGATAGTGAGTTAGAAAATCCGTCTATGGGATGATTTGGAATTAGTAATGATATATACCTTAGCACTCTACATTTAGAGTCTATTTGAAATGTCGCGAAGACAACTAAGTTATTTTCTAAGACACACTTGTATCGCCTCGTTTCTTATGAAGTTAGCACGCTTATCAATTTTAAGAATCTTGACTATGCCCTATGAGTTTATCCTTTGAGGATATTGCATGGCACTTATCGTTTAGATAACTCCAACGGAGTCTCGTAGTGTTATAACATGGACATGGTTTATCTTGAACCCTCAAGGACTTGAATATGGAAAGAATATTGTGTGACCTTGTTGATTTGGTAAACCTAGACAATCTAGGTAGCCTCGAGAATCATGTGGATTGTGAGTATTAAGTTATGAACTTAACTTGTATTATTCTAGAAATAACCTTCCGTGTCTATTTCAATATTTTGACTTATGAGACATAATTATGTCCAGTCTTGACTCTTGACAATATGAAATTCCATTTCTAATTTACATTGTGATATGAGAAAACATGACCATGATCCGTGTTAATGATTCAATTCTTTTGTTTGTATTATGAATATGATTTAATAACCATATTTCATATCTTGGCTCAAAGCATGATTTACTCTTGAGTACCCTATTGAAAGTTGCTTCGTGTACATGTATTGAACTTGGATTCCACAAATAAGTGGGATGGTGAACATGTTGAACTGAGGCTTCTTAATGAAATACGAACCTAGATATACGTGAACTATGAACATGGAGAAGGGATAGAAATGCATATAGCATTTGTATTCTATTTGGGAATAATTGTAGTGAAGACTCAACGGAGTCGAGTTAAGGAACGATTGGACCTTACTAGGATCGTGGTGAGATCCTTGACACTTAGAAATCCATGTGACTAGATTACTAGCCTTTGGAACTTGAATAACATTCGATGGACAACTTGACACTTGTATTTTTGAGACTCAATCGAGCTCCTATTATAATCTATATGATTAATCGTGAACATGTCATGATAACATGTATGCTTGTCTTGAACGTGCTCGCACTTGTCGAGCTCGCCTCCTACTTGATTTAATATGAGTAATCATCTACTTGACATGGACGAGTTCGCTCTTGTCGATCTCGCTCCCTACTTGATTGTTTAATGTCGAGTAAACATCTACTGGTCATTCCATTAATCCAACTGGCATACTTGTCTTGTCTCAATGGTAACGATACATCGCCGTCACGAATTGTGAGATTCATGGTAATGATGGGTCGCCAGCCCATCATCATGCACCCACCATCCACTATTTGATCACAGTGGAGAAGAGTACCTTGTCGTAACCATTAGGGCGCTTGGAATAATGCTATCGTGTTCAAGGTCGATGTATCAATCACGTGCATCCGACAACCCACATTCAAGATAACCATTTTCATTTCAGGATCTACGTTGCGGCAGCGGCTCTATAATATATCCTCCTGTTATGTGATTTATTCAAGCACTTATGTGAGTGTTAATTGAGACATGGGATCAAAAGTGACCATGTTTATCTTGATTGCACATAATTGAATTTCATGGTGTGTATATCAGTAGGTATACATACTTATACTTGATAATTTCATGAATGACTTGACGTGTATATATATAAAGTTATACATACTTACATGCAATGTTTTTAAGAGAATTAGTTTATAATTCATTTGGTTTGTGTTGAACAAGGAATTCCACCCTAGTTCATTTGGACAGTTTAGTAAGTGAAAAGGAGAGATTTCTTGTAAAGTATACAACACGTCGTCACGAGCTTCGTCGTCGTAACGCGATGTTACTGTTATTATAACAATGTTTCATATTACATTATATTGTTTAGTAGTAGCGTATTGAGTCATTATGACTCATCCCGTACTTTGTTTTCTAGTTGCAGTAACCTGTCTGCCACGTTGAGGCCTAGTAGATCGTGATTGTAGCATATTGCAGTTGATCGATAACTCGAGCTTAGTTCGTGTGTTCCTGATTGTAGCAGCCAACATTCCCGAGTAATGGCTTGTGGATTCCTATCTCATCTAGCATCATTGATTTGTATATTGTATTTTATTATTCTTATGAGCTCGTTGTATTGGAAAGTTACTTAGACTTTACAGTCGGATAGAATGTTTGGGTTACGATTTGGTTCTTCCTGAAACGCCGGCCTGGAGTGCCGATAGTTTTTTTCTGCGTCTACAATGTTGCGGCACGCTAGTTTTGTACTTTCTCCTCTCGAGACAATAGTCTCTCTTGATTTTGTTAGTGTTGATTTCGAGTTTATCAGCTCGGGTCTTCACTCTATTAACGCTTCCACACCTTCGATATTTGTTGACCCATATTTTTGTACGGATGTACATTCATGTTTAGAGCTAGATAGCTCTATTGTTTGACTTGCACTACTGATTTACAAGTGCTTGTCATCTTCCTGTCTTGTCCTAGCGTCGCGACCTTGGGATTCTGTTCCAAAATCCGGGTCAGGTCGTCACACTTACCCTATTTATTTGTTTTGTTTTCCTTAGATCCGAGCCAAGAAGAAGGTCCTCGCTAGATTCGCCGTATCTGAGCTAGATAGCTAGTGAGCTTGGAGGTTGTACTTTTGAGACTTTGTATAGTGAGTCTTTTATTTTGGCAAGGACGATGGAAAGAAAGTCATCTAGACTTGACTTGGGTTTTTGTGTTGATTGTATAACTCTTGAATATTCTAGACTTATAATCTTTTGTAAGCCGACATCTATGTCGTGCTTTGTTTATATGTTATGATTCACTACAACTTCTTCCGCTCACTAATCTTTTAAAGTATTATTGTTGTTCTTTCCGACATGTTGTGGCCGTTGAGGTTATTATTATACATGTGTTATAATTGTAGGAGTAGTTGTTGGGTTCCGGCTGTAACATCGCCGAAGACTTGTTTATTTTATGTTATTTCCAGCCAAGTGTAGTCGAGTTGTTAATCGTATGCAGTGTTGCGTCATGTGAAATTTTATATTCCTACTTGCGCATGTTTGTCTCTTGTATATTTGGATGTCCCGACTTGGGATTTCGCATTGGAATCCGGGTCGGGGTCGTCACAATATCTCTCTAATATCTGATATGATTCCGCTCTATTTTTATTTATTTTTCAATATAAAATTTTGAATAAAAGATTTATACACTCTTAAGTTTTATCTCAATTAAAATTTATATAAGAGGTCATTAATAGAAAAGAAGCATAGAAAAAGTTGTTGGAGAAGAAGAAAAAGAAGTTTCTCTTTGGGTAATAAAAGCAGAGAAAACATTGCCAGAAATTGACCAAAATGCCCTACACGTGAAATCTCATGTCTACCTTAATGTCAGATTAGTAACCTTCGTCGTGGCTAGGGGGTAAACAAAAACAAAATTAAATGATATGAAAATGACACAAAACTTAGGTTGGGTGTGGCAAAGTGAGACTTCATAGATACTTTGCTGGCATTTTGTATTTTTTAGTGCAACTATATACTTTAGGGTTGAAAGTTTGATTCTCTAACACAATATTTTAAAAAAAAATGAGTTATAAATTCCAGAGACGACATAAGCAAAGTCTCCAACAACAATGTGGTTATCTAAGATAGTAAGTTTGAATTATTTTCAATTTACACACTGATAAAAATAAATGAATTCATGTTTGGTATTAAAAAAAGAGATTAAAAAATAACCAACAAAAAAGACAAATGTGTAGGATACGTTGCTATACAATGACTAAAAGCATACATTATAAATCACCAAAAAACAAAGTATCAGAAAAGTTAAACACACAATAACATAATTTATAAGTCTCAAAAACTGTAAAGATTAAAACACACAAAAATCTAATAATTAAAAGTCAACAAAAAAATGAAGAAACTAACAAATCACTTTTAAAAAATCATTAACACCATGTGCAACGCACGTGAACCTTACTAGTACCTATAAAAGTCTAGGTTGTCTCTTAGAACATAATGTATGGACAAACCTACCCCTTAACATAATACATCATCCAACATTAATTAATGCCAAAAAAGTAAATTTGTTATAGGCTAATTAATTCCATAAATAATTAAATAATAGTTTGATCCATTTACTTGTACCTATTTTAAAGTTAGGTCCTACATTTTTTAATTCTATTCATTTCGTCAAGTATTTTGATTTTCTTATCAGTTTCCTCCACTACCATGATCGTTGCAAATATCGTCCAATATTTTCTAAAATGACAAAAATACCCTTCCTAAGTCGAGACACTAAAACTTTATTTGATACTAAAAAATAATATGATTTTATTTTCTTAAATATGTTAGGGAAAGATATTATTAGATTTATATCAAAAATTGTATCTACAATAATAGAATTGTCGGTGAGTATCGAGATATTAAGCAAATTTGTAGTATGTTTAGTTATTACCCATAAATAAAATAAGATAAATGAGTTAAGAAAATGTGTCATAATGTCAAGAAGATGAAGAAAAAAAACGAAGAACTATTTGATGAATTTATGTGTTTTGTTAAGGACAATACACATTTCGTCAAGTATTTTGATTCTCTTATCAGTTTCCCCCACCTACCATGATCGTTACAAATATCGCCCAATATTTTCTAAAATGACAAAAATACCCTTCCTCAGTTGAGACACTAAAACTTTATTCGAAACTAAAAAATAATATGATTTTACTTTCTTAAATATGTTAGGGAAAGACATTATTAGATTTATATCAAAAATTGTATCAATAATAATATAATTGTCGGTGAGTATCGAGATATTAAACAAATTTGTAGCATGTTTAGTTATTACCCATCAATAAAATAAGAGAAATGAGTTAAGAAAATGTGTCATAATGTCAAAAAGAAAAAAAAACAATGAAGAACTATTTGATGAATTTGTATGTTTTGTTAAGGGCAATACACATAAATTTACCATTCTAGACAATCATGATTGGAAAAAAATAGTTACAAATATAATAAATCACTAGTCATTAATTAAGGCAAAAAAGAGTAAATATTTTATAGCCTAATTAATTTCATGAATAATTAAATAATAATTTGATCTCTTGACTTATCATTATCTTAAAGTTAGGTCCTACATTTTTTAATTCTATTCATTTCGTCTTATATTTTGATTTTCTATTAGTTTCCCCTCCTACCATTATCATTACAAATATTGCCTAATATTTTCTAAAATGACAAAAATAACCTTACACAGTGGAGACGGTAAAACTTTATTCGAAACTAAAAAATAATATGATTTTACTTTCTTAAATATGTTCGGGAAAGACATTATTAGATTTATATGAAACATTATATCTATAATAATAGAATTGTGTATCGAGATATTAAGCAAATTTGTAGCATGTTTTGTGACGACCCATCCCAGATTTTGGAACGGATTCCAAAGGTCGCGCCGCAAGAACAAGACAAGAAGGGGACAAGCACTTGTAAAATAGTTGTGTGAGTCGAACAGTAACTAGCAAAAGCGTACAAACAAAATATAAAGCTGTACTAAAATACGGGTTTACAAAAATCGAAGATGCGGAAACATTAAGATAAGGAAGCCCCGAGCTAGAGAGCTCGAAAACTGAAGCAAACAAAACCAAGAGAGACGTTGTCTCACGAGGCTAGACACAAAATTCACGTGCCGCAACATTGCAGACGCAGAACAAACTATCGGCACTCCAGGCCAGTGTTTCAACAAGAATCCAACCTGATATAACAACTACCCAATGGCTAATATATACAGGGGTTAACAACAACAATAACAAGAGAAATACTAAATGCCCCGAAGCTACTGCTTACCCGGGAGACAACTGAATAAATACTAAGAAGTGAGATATACACACCCGACGACAAAATCTGTGATAGAAAAGTATAACAAAACTAGTAATGCTACCCAACTGTAAAGTTTATATAACTTTACTCAAGACTTCCTTAACAGAAAAGAAGGACAAAATAGAAGAAACAACACAATGCTAAAGGTGACTCCGCGAGCTACAACTCTGAAGGAATGACAACTGCGACAATCACGAACACACGATCTCAACTCAGCTATCGATCCATTGTGCACAGTTACATGATCTACACGACCTCAGCACGGCTAACGGATAACTGCAAACTAGAAACAAGGCACAGAGAGAGTCATAAAGATTCAGTACGCTACTACAAACTACAATATAACATAAGATGAAACATTGTTATAAAGGATCATGTAATTGCGTTACTACGATGATAACCCATAGATACGTGTTAGATACTTAAGAAACTCCAAAAGATACCCTTTCCTTCTCACTTACTAAAATGTCCAATTGAACCAGGGTGAAATTCCCTGTTCAACACAAACAAAATGAATTAGAAAGTAAATCTCATGAAAGCATTACATGTAAGTATGTATAACTATATGTATATACATCAAGTAGTTCATAGAATTATCATGTATAAACATGTATATTTATATATACATATCAAGTCTTTCGTATAATTATTAAGTATAAGTATGTATACCTACAGATATATACACACCATGAACTTCAATAATGCGCGATCAAGATAAACATGGTCACTTTCGATCCCATGTCTCAATTAACATTTTGTTGTCACATAAGTGCTTGAAATAAATCACATAACAGGAGGATATGTTATAGAGCCGCTGCCGCAACGTAGATCCTGGGATGAAAACGGTTATCACGAGTGCGAGTTGTCGGATGCACGTGAGTGATACATCGACCAAGAACACGATAGCATTATTCCAAGCGCCCTAATGGTTATGACAAGGTACTCTTCTCCACTGTGATCAAATAGTGGAGGGTGTCTGCATGATTATGGTGTGGCGACCCATCACTACCACGAATCTTATGATTCGTGACGGCGATGTATCGTTTACCATCGAGACAAGACAAGTATGCCAGCTGGACAAATGGAATGACAAGTAGATGTTTACTCGGCATTAAAATCAATTAGAGAACGAGCTCGACAAGAGCGAACTCGTTCATGTCAAGTAGATGTTTACTCATATTAAATCAAGTAGGAAACGGGCTCGACAAGAGCGAGCTCATTCAAGACAAGCAAGCAAGTTATTCACGACATGTTCACGATTAATCATATACATTACCATATGAGCTAAATTGAGTCTCGAAAATACGAGTGCCAAGTTGTCCATCGAATACTATTCATGTTTCAAAGGCTATTGATCTAGTCAAATGGATTTCTAAGTGTCAAAGGATCTCACCACGATCCTAGTAAGGTCCAATTGTTCCTTAACTCGACTCCGTTGAGTCTTCGCTACAATTATTCTCAAATAGAATACAAATGCTATATGCATTTCTATCCCTTCTCTATGTTCATAGTTCACATATGTCTAGGTCCGCATTTCATTAAGAAGCCTTAGTTCAACAAGTTCACCATTCCACCTATTAGTGGAATCCAAGTTCAATACATGATCATGAATCAACTTTCAATAGGATATTTCAAGAGTAAATTATGCTTTGAGCCAAGATATGAAATATGCTTATTAAATCATATTCATAATACAAGCAAGAAGAATTCAATCATTAACAAGGATCATGGTAATGCTTTCTCATATCACAATGTAAATTAAAAATGGAAATTCATATTGTCAAGACTTGACATAATTACGTCTTATAAGTCATAATATTGAATTAGACATGGAAGGTTATTTCTAGAGTAATACAAGTTAAGTTTATAACTTACTACTCACAATTCACATGATTCTCGAGGCTACCTAGATTGTCTAGATTTACTGAGCAACGAGGTCACACGCTACTCTTTCCGCATTCAAGTCCTTGAGGGTTCAAGATAAACCATGTTATAATACTACGAGACTCCATCGAAGTTCTCTAAA